>QLTV01001334.1:370843-393694 GCA_003457575.1 Thermophis baileyi | reverse complement strand
AACACCAGGTAAAGGTAAAGGTTCCCCTCGCACATACGTGCTAGTCGTTCCTGACTCTAGGGGGCGGTGCTCATCTCCGTTTCTAAGCCGAAGAGCCAGCACTGTCCGAAGACATCTCCGTGGTCATGTGGCTGACATGACTAAATGCCGAAGGCGCACGGAACGCTGTTACCTTCCCACCAAAGTGGTCCCTATTTTTCTACTTGCATTTTTTACGTGCTTTCGAACTGCTAGGTTGGCAGAAGCTGGGACAAGTAACGGGAGCTCACTCCGTTACGCGGCGCTAGGGATTCGAACCGCTGAACTGCCGACCTTTCTGATCGACAAGCTCAGCGTTTTAGCCACTGAGCCACCACGTGTATACGGTATATACATACATACATACATACATACAATAATTTATAGATTGTACAAGACTGGAGTTTGCCCAACCTTGCCCTAAAGGTTAAAGGTTATGAACAAGAGACACGAAGGGTCCTCAGGTGCTCTCTGAGCTTGGTTGTTTTCTTGCAGACGTTTCATTATCCAACTAGGTAACATCATCAGTGCTGGTGATGAGGCATGATGCCAGCACTGATGATATGCGTTGATATGCATGATGGCAGCAGTGGTGATATGTGCAGAAAAGAGCAATGAAGATGTTTAGGTGGCTGGAAGCTAAAACATTTGAAAAACGGTTGCAGGAATTGGGTATGTCTAGTCTAGTGAAAAGAAGGACTAGGAGCGATATGATAACAGTGTTCCAATATTTGAGGGGATACCACAAAGAAGAGGGGGTCAAGCTATTCGCCAAAGCACTAGAAGACAAGGCAAGAAGCAATGGATGGAAACTAATCAAGGAGAGAAGCAACCTAGAACTAGGGAGAAATTTCCTAAGACTGAGAACCATTAACCAGTGGAATGGCCAACTCCATCAACTTCTGCAGGCATTCTTCCATGGTAGGAATCGATGTGTCCTTCCATTTTTGTGCATACAATAGTCTTGCTGCTGTCAACATATATAGTAACAAAGTTCCAAATTTTTTCTCCTGTTCTTTTTCTTCTGAACTTTGTGCTTGATGTGGAAAAGAATGAAAAATTGACTTTGGGTTAGACTGATAAATCTTTATAGAAATGGCTTGTTCATACTATTATGGAAAAGCAAAAAGTTGCAATTTGATGGCAATGCCTTATTTTACTGTAACAGAGAGAGTCGGAAGTCAATGCTTCTTTCTCTTTTCTTTTCTTTTTTTTTCTTATCTTTCCTCACTTCTCTTCCCCCTTTCCCCCTCACTGCTCTTCTATTTACTTTTGTATTTTATAATACTCTATAACTCAATTAAAAAAAAATGCAAACTCGAAATTAACCAGTGGAATGGCTTGCCTTCAGAAGTTATGGGTGCTCCATCATTGGAGGTTTTTAAGAAGAAATTGGACACCCATTTGTCTGAAATATTCAAGGTTGACTCAGCCTTCCATCCTTCCGAGGTGGGTAAAATGAAGACCCAGATTGTTGGGGGCAATAGGCTAACTCTGTGAACCGCTTAGAGAGGGCTGTAAAGCACTGTAAAGCGGTATATAAGTCTAAGTGCTATTGCTATCTTTCTTTCTTCCTTCCTCCTTCCTTCTTCCTTCCTTCCTTCCCTCCCTCCCGCTAACTCTGCTCACTGCCAGGAGTTCAATTCTCACCAGCTCAAGTTGACTCAGCCTTCCATCCTTCCGAGGTGGGTAAAATGAAGACCCAGATAAAAGGAGGACCCAGATTGTTGGGTGTAATATGTTGACTCTGTGAACCGCTTAGAGAGGGCTGTAAAGCACTGTAAAGCGGTATATAAGTCTAAGTGCTATTGCTAAATGGTATAGGGTTTTCCTGTCTGAGCAGTGGGTTGGACTAGAAGACCTCCAAGGTCCCTTCCAACTCTGTTATTCTGTTATTATATTACCTAGTTTGTGTAATGAAACGTCTTCAAGGAAAGCACCAAGCTCAGAGAGCCCCAAGGAAACCTCGTTTCAACCCTGAGCTACAAATATTCTCCTTTATTGGTACAAGAGACGTGCAATGGTTTTGGCAAGATTGGCAAAAATCTCATTCTTGCCTATTCTTGGTCTGAATGAATGAGTCCCCCTACCCACCCACTCAAAGTATACATTGCACAATAAAACGTTAGCTAGATTTGGAAGAGAAAATCTAGCTTTCCATAATGCCACCCCGACACAAGAAGAAGTCAAATTCTATCACTCCGCGGATTGCCTTTTATGGTAAAAAAATATAAATACACTCTTTATTTTGTCTAGACGTGATTTTTTTTGTAACAAACAAATGACGCTTTAAGAAAATATACTTCATTTGTCATAAAATATTTTATTGTTCTATAAGAATAGAAATATGTCAGAGGGGGGGAAAAAATGCCAGGGGCATTTAACAGCATGTCTCTAGATTTAAAGTAGTAGCAAGTCATCAAATTAGAGTAACTTGTTTGTAAATAGCAACCCAGCTTTCACAAAGTGGCTAAAAATAGGACTGCCCGATGACCGGAATTAGTTGTGTAACCAAAACAATTCTAGTTGTTGTCCTCTGATGAACAGTTTTGCTGTTAGGATTGTTTCAAAAGTCCCTGTTATCAAATGCAATGTCAGATCTGCAGGCCGGTAAATTTGAGCGTAGTTTTGGGTTATTTCATGCTGTCAATTCTCAACTATATTAGTTCAACCACAAGCCAGGGAAAATAAATTCCTTATGAAGGACCCCTAGCATCAAGACTGTGCAGTTCGTCCTGAAGATGCAGGAATTTCTAATTTTTTTTTCCCACGGGAAAAAGTTCAGCTCTGAACTCCCCCACTGGCTTTCTAACGCAGGAACATTCCTGCCACATCACCCAATTTCTGGATTGCGTTCCCCTCCTACAATCCTTTTGTCCTCTACAAGTAGCTAAGTGTGCGGTGAACGCCACGGCCCTAGTACCAGTGGTCACTTTTGACACTTTATTTTAAGTGAGATAATTAGCATTTCAGACGGATTAAGATGCCTAAGACGAAAAGCCTTCATGACCACAGCATTTTCCACGGATGAAATAGTTGTCCTGATGAGAACCAGAACATTTTGAAGATCACGGATTCGTGGAAAACTTAACGTGTTCTTTCTTCTGCTCCAACCGCTTGCTTGTTTGCAAAACTCCTGGCCCATTAAGTATGCTGTTTTTGTTTATATTTTAGGTATTCCAGGGGTGGGTTCCGGATTTTCTTACTGCCGGTTCGCTCAGGGACGCGCGGGCGGGTCGCGGGTATGCACATGCGTGCTTCGTGTGCCCGCGTCCATGCACAGTACAAAAAAAAAGCAAAAAACAAGATGGCGGGGCCTATGGCGCCGCGGAACCAGCTCGGGGGCGTGGCAGGCGTGGATCGCTACCGGTTCCAGCGACCCACGCCGCCACGTTACTAACAGTTCTATAGAACCAGTCCGAACCGGTATGAACCCACCTCTGAGTTATTCCCTTCTAAACTCATCACCACATTAGCCAGTTTTGAAAAGGAGAGAGATTTTTCTCTCTTCGCTCTTCGTTTTTATCCCCAGATATATGTGTGTGTGTGTGTGTGTGTGTGTGTGTGTGTGTGTGTGTGTGTTCAGAGAAAAACATAAACACACACCTCTTTGGGAGGAGACAAACGCAAAGAGAAAGGCTAATGGGCCTATCAGGGCTTGGCTTCAAGCTCATTCCTTGGAAAAAATAGGTGCTAACTCTGAAATAAATTGCTAGAAATTGAATGTTCACACCATCCGATTCCCTTCTAAATAACCTCAACTGCCATCTTCAGTCAGCTTCCAAAATCATTTCCGATCCCTTTTCCTATTGGATTCTCCTCTCCTCGTTTACTCCTCGGATCTCCTGAGCTCGTATCGCTACCTCTCTTCCTCCAGCTTCTGGCTCCGTTTTTCTCCCCTCCCAAACAGGATGTCTCCTCACCTCTTTTTACAAACTTCCAGAACTTTGATCTGCTCTCCACAGCACCACCTTGTAAGGATGACGGAAGGTTCCTGGTCTTGGCTTCACCTTTTAAATTAAAGAAGAAAAGAAAAGAAAAAAGAGCATCACCTGGACTGAAATCTTGGTTTGGGGTGTCTTGATTTCCAGGGACACTGTGAAGTTGCTGCACTACCTACAGGTAGTCCTCAAGTTACAACCATTCGTTGAGTGACTGTCTGAAGTTACAACGGCACAGGAAAAAGTCACTTTTGATCGTTTTTTCACACTTCTGACCGTTGCAGCATCTCCAGGGTTATGTGATCAAAATTCAGATGCCTAGAAACTGTCTCATATTTATATTTCGATATGTCCTATGTGGGCTAATCAATAAACTAAACTAACTGACTCATATTTATGATGGTTGCTGTGAACCGCGGTCCCTTTTGGTGACCTTCTAACAAGCAAAATCAATGGAGGAAGCCAGCTTCACTTAAGAACCGTGTTACTAACTTAACAACTGCAATAATTCACTTAACAACTGTGGCAAGAAAGTTCATAAAATGGGGAAATTGTCTCACTCAGCAACAGAAATTTGGGGTTCGATTGTGGTCGTAAGTCGAGGACTGCCTGTAATGTGAAAGAGACCTCCCAGCACTGAAATGGCTTTGGGACTAAAGAAAATGGAGACCTCTCATTGAGTGCTTGTGGGTGGTCACTGCTGAAGAAACCTTGGCCTAACTCTTAGTGATTTAAGACTAATTCCTATCTCCCTATTAAATTGTGGGAGGGACAATACTTCCTAATCAAGTCGAAGTGTTGCACCAGAGGTGGGTTCCTCCCGGTTCGCACCGGTTCAGCTGAACCGGTAGGGACCCGCTGGTGACATCACGGTGACATCACGGTGACGTCACGGAACCGGTTCTGTCGGTGCCGGTCCGTGGGCGCCGCCATCATTTTTGGGGGGAATTATTTTTGGGGGGGATTTTTTGGGGGGGAATTTTTTTCTGTTTTTTTTTCCCCTTCTGCGCATGTGCAAAAGCCGAGCTTTTCCGGGTTTTTTTTTTTCTGTGCATGCACAGAAGCCGAGTTTCCAGCACTGCGCATGCGTCGCCATCTTGTTTTCAGCTTTTTTTGGGGGGGGGATTTTTCGGCACTGCGTATGCACGCTCGCGAAGCACGTAGCCATGCGGCGCGGGAGGAAGCGAACCGGCAGCGAGGTAAGTTAGAACCCACCCCTGCGTTGCACGCCCGTGTAGCTTTGCAATATGGTGGATATCTGTAGCTCAGGTATAAGATGAGGATGAAGGTTCATTCTCCAAACTTGTTGGTTGGTTTCCAAATGTTTTGTTACCAGGCTAGGCAACATCTTCAGCAGGCCTGAAGTTGACCCAGGCCTAATGTAATCTCAGTATCACAAGACCCATCAGAAGAACCATCAGAAGAAGATGAGTCACTGATGAGTCACTGACGACCCATCACAAAACCCTCACTTGACTCACCCACACCTGAAGCCCTTATAACAGGGCTGAAATGCTCCCGGTTCGCTCGTGCCTGTCGGTCGCCATAGAGCCGGTCGCCAAGGTAGCGCGAGGCTCCGCCCACCTGCTCGGATGCCGCCATTTGGGTTCTTTTACCCTCTGCGCATGCACAAAACGTTCTGTGCATGCGCAGAGGGTAAAAGAACCCAAACGCCTGCGTCCGGGCGGGTGGGCGGAGCCTCGCGCTACCTTGGCGACCGGCTCTATGGCGAGCGACAGGCACGAACGAACAGGAGCATTTCACCCCTGCCTTATAAACAGAAGAACACCAACATCTCCTAAACTCGGCTGAAGATGTTACCCAGCCTGGCCCTAAACAAGCAATTCCATCAATAGACACTTTGACCTACAACCAGCCTATGAATCCCCCAGAATCCAAATCAACTGCACAGCCAACCAGAGATAGCACCCTCAACCAACCCACCCAACCCCCTGCCAACCAGCGCTTCACCCCCAAGAACACCGACATCCCCTAAGCTCTGCTGAAGAGCTGAGGTGGCGCAGTGGTTAGAGTGCAGTACTGCAGGCTACTTCAGCTGACTGTTCAGCAGTTCAGCGGTTCAAATCTCACCGGCTCAAGGTTGACTCAGCCTTCCATCCTTCCGAGGTGGGTAAAATGAGGACCCAGATTGTTGGGGGCAATATGCTGACTCTGTGAACCGCTTAGAGAGTGCTGTAAAGCACTGTAAAGCGGTATATAAGTCTAAGTGCTATTGCTATTGCTATTGCTATTGCTATAAGATGTTACCCAGCCTGGTAACAAAACGTTTGGAAAACAACCCACAAGCTCAGAGAACAAACCTTCACTCTCAGTTCCTAATCAATTAGATTAATTAATTAGTTAATTAATCTAATCTATTTAGTCAAGTTCCAGGAGTGGTGCGGTGGCCTAGAGGTGGAGCTCTCGCCTCACAATCAGGAGGCTGTGAGTTTGATCCTAGGTAGAGGCAGATATTTCTCTCTCTGGGCACAATGGGAATATATCTGCTGAACAAAACTCCGCATTGGCGACAGGAAGGGCATCCGGCCAGTAAACACTCTGCTAGCTCCATTCAGTTGCCCAGACTCCACCCCGCAAGGGATTATGGGGGTCATTAAAAGATGACGATGATGATGATGATGATGATGATTTTGTCAAGTTCCAGGCTCAGCATGAGGGAGAAGGTCATCATAGCCATCGATGCCATTGTCTGAACTGTAGTACACTTTCTGGGAATTGTTAGTTGAGGACTGCATGATAGATAGTCCTCAACTTACGGCCGCAATTGAGCCCAACATTTCTGCTGCTAAAATTTGCTTAGCAATTCAGAGGTATAATATGGAGCTGAAAGGGATGTTTGCACTTCATCTGCAGGTAAGGAAGGAGGATTACGCTTGTAAAAAAAAAAAAGATTCATTTTACTGTGTTTCGTATTTCCCGTCCAAATATGAATTGCAGAAATAGATTGAGAAAATGTAAATACCCATATTTCAAGGTAGGTTTTGAAGGGGCTAATTAACTCATCTTGCTTGCCCATCTCGGATTGAAATATGCCCCATAATTTGCTATTGTAACCATCTTAACTAAAGTGAGACACATCAAGAGGTTTGGGAGGGTTTTTTTAGAGGCAGAGTGAAAACTTGTGGCTGCCTTAATTGTTGGTCAGTCAACTATCTAACAGATACAACTACGGAGAAAAAACTAGCACAATTGTCAACAAATTAAGTTAAATTAACCTTTCTGATCAGGGAGTAAATAAATCAAACATCAGTGGAATTTAATTTTAAAAAAGCATACTCGGAACTAAATCGCTGCATTATTTCTTTTTTTTAAAAAAAAAATTTAGATAAATACAGGTAGTCCTCAACTTACACCCACAATTGAGCCCAGGATTTAAGTTGCTAAGTGAGAATAGAAGAGAATTCTTTATTGGCCAAGTGTGATTGGACACACAAGGAATTTTTCTTTGGTGCACATGCTCTGAGTGTACATAAAGAAAAAATAAAATATATTCGTCAAGAATCATAAGATACAACACTTAGCGATAGTCATAGGTTACTAATAAGCAATCAAATCATACTAGGAAACAAATAAAACAATATAAATCGTAAAGATACAAGCAACATGGCTATAGTCATAAGTGGGAGGAGATTTTATGGCTTTTCTTGCCACATTTGTTAAGTGAACCACTGCAGTTGTTAAATTAGTCACACGGTTGTTAAGTGAATCTGGCTTCCCCGTTGATTTTGCTTGTCAGAAGGTCACAAAAGGGGGGTCACATGACCTTGGGACACAGCAGCGGTCATAAATATGAATCAGTTGCCAAGCGTCTGAATTTTGATCACATGATCATGGCGGATGCTGCAAAGGACTGTGAAAAATGGTCATAAGTCACTTTTTTCAGTGCCGTTGTAACTTTGAACGGTCACCAAATGAACTGTTGCAAGTTGAGAACTATCTGTAATAACAGAGCAAAGCAAATCATATAAGGATAGATATGCACGTTATATTTTACTTCAGTTGCATTTCCTTAAATTGTCCTCAAATTCTGGACAAAACATCCTAACTGTAAAGGCTCCTTCATAAGAAGCTATGAGTACTACAAACTCACTCTGCATATACTGTATGCCTTTTATTCTAATCTGAGAAACAATACAAAGTTTCACAAAAGTCTCCCTTTCGTATTTACTACCAGTAGTTGAATTAATTTTTTCCAATAATGCTAAACCCCAGAAGCTCTTGTGACAACAAACAGATTTGTGAATTCGGTGAGGTCAAGTTAGCAAATCTAATTCAGTCCTTGGCAGCAAGATCACAGAGAAAAATAAGGTTAAAACGGATGTCACAGAAATTAAGAGGGGACAATGGAAATACTACCTGAAATACCTTTTGCCTACTAATTTAATCGTTTTCACCAGATGTAGGAAAAAAAGAAGTCCCTTCCACCATTTGGATTAAATACCATTTGTTGATCACCACTGAAGAATTTGGAAATTTGGAAGAGAAGATTGATCTTGAATTACTTGTATAAGGATTACTCTCTATACTATTCATGTTGTCTTGTATTTTCTGTTATGGATTGCACCAGTAGAGGCTAAACCAATTTCGTATATATGATGTACAATGACAATAAAGGCTATTATTGTTGTTGTTGTTGTTGAAGAATGTTACCCATTTTTTTGTTTCATAGTATTAGAAAGCCTTGTTTGGGCCGCCAGGATAAAAGTCTTACTCAGCACAAAAATCCAAATTCAAGTAAGCTTGAAAGAGGTTGTCCCACTTTGGCTTGTAGGCGAACTCGACACTGTATACCAGGTTCTGCTGTCTTGCTATTAAGACATTTTTTCTGATATGCAGTCAGAGTCTACTTTTGTGTGACTTCGACCCACAATTCTGTGTCCACACTGAAATAAGAAAAAAATAGTGTCTTCATTTTCTTCCACATGTTTATTCCCCCCCCCCCAGGAATTTGAAGAGCGTCTTCCACCAGTTATCCTTTCCCAAGGCTAGCCCTGCCGAGCCCTTCATGCAAATTACTGTCTTGTTCCTTTGGGTCACTTTTTCCAAATCTTTTCCAGGTTGTCTGTTGCCTTAAGCTGCAGTGCCCAGAACTGAGCACAGCATGCCATTGACTGCTTAAGCAACACCAAATTAAATAAATTAGAAATTTCTGCCTTTTTTTTGTAGCTATATACCAGTCCCGTTTTGCAACAAACAGGCTTTTTCACAAGTATTATTACCAAGCTATGCCTGTACATTTGTTTTCTGTTTCCAAAGTGAAGAACACCACATTTCTCTATTAAATTTGATTCGTGTTCTTGTCAGCCCATTTCTATAAACCATTAAGATAATTTTATTTATATTATCCAGGGTATTTAGCTCGCCCATCCAATTTTGTGTCATCTGCAGTTGAATTAGCATTCTTTCCATTTCTTTCTTCGGTCATAAATAAAACTTTTGGAGAGACCACTCCATTAAAACCAGCATCTTTTGGCATGGACTTCTGGGGGGAAGAGAAATGGCTCTCATTGTTAACCGCTATGAACCTTTGTTTATTAGTGAAGAACTGGTCCTTCTGTCTGGGTTTTGTTCTTCGTAGCATCCACCGAGCCCAATTTCTATTCACATATGTGAACTTTAAGGACAGAGGAGAAATTCTTTGGTTGAACCTCCTGAATTTTCCATTTCAATCCATGGTGCGAACCAAAACAAAAACACCAACACATGTATGACATTTCCTTCCCATAGAACTGTCCAAGTGAAACAGCAAGGAGGTGTGCTTCGTTTCAGAGTTAAGGAAAAAAGGAAACGAACAGCAATGAAATGGAAAGATTATCTGGATTATCCTAGAACTATTAGAAAAATTTCCTAACGGTGAGAACAATCAACCAGTGGAACGGCTTGCCTTCAGAAGTTGTGGGTGCTCCATTTCTGGAGGCTTTCAAGAAGAAACTGGACAGCCATTTGTCTGAAATGGTATAGGCCAGGGGTCAGCAACCCGTGGCTCTGGAGCCGCATGTGGCTCTTTCATCCTTCTGCTGCGGCTCCCTGTCGCCAGTCGGCTCCACAATTGATAGGGCTTTCGGTTAGGACAGGTAGAGGAAAAAGGACGCTGTGCTAGGAGGAGACTCTATGGTGGGGGAACCGGACTTCCGGTCAGTTCCAGAATTGAACCGGGGGGCTTCCAGTTAGGACCTTTGTGACTCTTTGAGTGTTTAAGGTTGCCGACCCCTGGTATAGGCTCTCCTGATCGAGTAGGGAGTTGGACTGGATGACCTCCAAGGTCCCTTCCAACTCTGTTATTCTATGAAGGTATTTCAGACCAGCATGTTTGTCAGTCACCAAAACCTCAATTACACTTGCTTGCAGGGTCCTTGATGCTCCTCTGAGCTTGGTTGTTTTCTTGCAGGCATTTCATTATCAAACTAAGTAACATCATCAGTGCTAGAAGAAAGGGCTTTGCTCTCTGTCTATATAATAGCGGTTTTCCCTATCGGTGTTGGTAGTTCCTTGATTGGGTTGTTGTATACTGTTAGCTTGTTTGTCTGAGTTGATAGTTCCTTGAGTGGGATATTGTTTGCTTCTTGATTGCTGGTCTAATGTTAATCTTGGTGTCAACCTCTGCTCATCTGGTTATTGATTGCTGATGAGGAGATATTGTGCTCTTTATCCTTCCTTTTTGGCTAGTTGATTGTCTCTTTTGAATGGTATGTAGATATTGTTTATCTCTGTGTGCCCGTTGATGATTGATTTGTCTGAGTGCCGGTCTTCCAGGAATTCTCTAGCTTTTTTTTGAACTTGGCTTGGTCTAAAATGCTCAGTTTCCCCGTTAAAATTATGGTTAAGTCTGTGCATGTGTCCTGTAATTAAAAGGAGTTTTCATCATGTCTTCTGACTTGCTTGCTTCCTTTATTTATTAGATTGAAATCCAATCTTTCCTCCAGGAGCTGAAGGCAGCACACACACATTTTTTCCTCCTGTTTCAAGCCTACAACAACAGCCAAGTGAGAGAGGAACTGATCCAAAGTCCCACAGGGAGTTTTCATGGAGTCTAGAACACGGACTCAGCTCTATCTCCTTCCCAAATAGTTCATCTGTCTTGGATATGCTATACAACTATTATCAGTACTACACAAACCTGCTTTTTCCCTCCATTTCTCCCCATTACTAAAATCACAATCTCCATTCTCAAAGGCTGAATAATTACTCATCCTGGGAGTTTTCATTCCAGCACCACCCCATACTTATAAATGTTCTTCATTCAAAAATCCAGGCCGAGCAACTGTTTTGAAGGCAGGCGTGTTTTTGCAATGAGATGTTCATTCTTATTAGTTTAATCATCCTTCAGCAAAGGCTTTCTCTTTTGTAGAATATATCAGAAAGGTGACGTGTGCAATTTTTCATTTGGGAGCAGAAAATCATGGCTTCCCACTACCAGGATTAGACAAATTATGGGAGATTATTCTACCGATAGCTATCTATTATTACTCCAGGGCAGTCTACTTCTGTAAAAGAGTGGAACCAACAGAGGTGGTATTCTGCCGGTTCGGGCGAACTGGTAGCGGCGACCTATTTAGTTGTTTTTAAGGCTGTGCGTATGCGCGGAAGGCGTGCGTGCGAGTAAAGCGCATGCACGGGAGGCTGTGCGCATGTGCGGAGAAGCGCACGCGCTCACATTTGCGAACCGGTAGGGAAGGTAAGTGAATACCACCCCTGGGGGCCAATACAACAGAGGATTGAGGTTAATGCGGTGGCAACATCTGGATTTTGCAACTGGATTTAGCTCTTTCTGGAACAAAGACAAGACGGCTCTTCATCCTGGTCCTAGTTCCACCAAGATCTTAGTACAGGTAGTTCTCAACTTGTGACCACAGTTCAGCCCAGAATTTAGGTTGCTAAGGGAGACATTTGTTAAGTGAGTTTTGCCACCATTTTACGATTTTTCTTGCCGCGTTTGTTAAGTGAATCACTGCAGTTGTTAAATTAGTAAACTGGCCGTTAAGTGAATCTGGCTTCCCCATTGACTTGGCTTGTCAGAAGGTCGCAAAAGGTCATCACGTGACTCCGGGACACTGCAACTGTTATGAACGTGAGTCGGTTGTCAAGCATCCGAATGTATATCATGTGTCATAAGTGTGAAAAATGGCCATAAGTCCCTTTTTTTAGTGCCATTGTAACTTCGAACAGTCACTAAACGAACTGTTGTAAATCAAGGATTACCTGTATATAACAATTTCCAAGATCCTTGCTCTACTTAAAATGGGCCTTGCTCCATCAAAACCAGCATTTCCTAGCCTTCCCAGAAACACGGACTTCAGCTCCCAGAACATCCATTCACTGGCCATGTTGGTTGTGCAATTCTGGGACTTGAAGTCCACACACCTGGGAATGTCCAAGGTTGGAAAACTGATAAATGTAAATGAGGGAGACCATCCAGACTTAATTCCTATCATTGAGAACCAGAGGAGACCATAGAGGACTAGCGATGACATGATAGCAGTGTTCCAATATCTGAGGGGCTGCCACAAAGAAGAGGGAGTCCACCTATTCTCCAAAGCTCCTGAGGGTAGGACAAGAAGCAATGGGTGGAGGCTAATCAAGGAGAGAAGCAACCTAGAACTAAGGAGAAATTTCCCGACAATTAGAACAATTAATCAGTGGAACAGCTTGCCTTTGGAAGTTATGGGTGCTCAATCACTGAAGGCTTTTAAGAAGAGACTGGACAGCCACTTGTCTGGAATGATATAGGGTCTCCTGCTTGAGCAGGGGGGTGGACTAGAAGACCTCCAACGTCTCTTCCGACTCTGTTTTTCTCTTATTCTGTTATGACAGAAGTAGTACATTATATATTTATAATTTATATTATATGTTTATATTCTGTAGAGAATCTCTAAAGACTTTTAGCTATACAATTTGGGATGAACACCCTTGGAATGGTGTGGGAGTAGGAATGGATTTCCAGAGGGGGGAAAAATTGCAGACTACAGGAACCATTTGCACTAATCAGGTGACCCTGAGGACACAGATAAACCTCCAAGTGGCCTCAACGACCCTCTAAAAGGATGCAAATGACCAGCTGTCTGCAAGGACTATAAATCCTTCCATTCCCCACCATCCAGTCAGAGCTGACGAAGCTTCTTGGATGAGAAGCGAAACGTCTTCAAAAGAAAAAACAAGAAAGTCCAGTTGCCTCCCGAAAAAGCACCTTTGGGATAGACAAGTATCTGTACCCTAATCTAAACAATGTCCCCAAGTGAGTTGGTGGGGCTAACGTCTTTTCCAAGATTGATATTCTCAGATATCTTGCAAAATCAGACTTCAGTTCTGTTTCTTAGCCACAACATCGCTCGGAGATCTGCCTTTCATAAGGAAGGAGAAAATGCCCTGGAAAGGTTATGCAGGAGGAAGCTGTGTTGACATTTACATCACTACTGGGAGTTTGGGGTTGTTTGCTTAAGATGCAATAAATGTACTTTCTCCCATAGTTTATTCTGTGCAAACTAAGAAAGTAAACAGATTCCCCCCCCCACAGTTTTACACAGTAGCAATAAAGGAGAATATTTGTAGCTGAGGGTTGAAATGAAGGGTCCTTGGTGCTCTCTGAGCTTTCTTGTTTTCTTGCAAATGTTTCATTACTCAACTAGGTAACATCATCAGTGCTGGGACTGTGTTGCAAGAAAGGAATCAAAGAATCTCATGCTACCCATAGGCATGGGAAAGGAATAATCTCCATCTTTCCATTCCCCCAACCTTGAAGGAACAGGTAACCTTTTTTTGGATATCCCTTACCTACCCCTTGACTCTTGGAGAACAATCAGAGTTCGTCATCCTTTGGATGTTGAAAAACAGTTTAATTGCTGGGTGAAACTATGGCTCCCTGGGGTAACATAACTCTGGCAACAGCCTCTTCTTGAACGGTTAATGGGCAGAAAAGGATGGGTCTATTTGTCCTGACTAGTCAACATTTGGATGGATGCCCCAATGAGCTGCCTTAAAAATCTCCCATAGTCTGCAGTCTAACAGTTACTTTCTTGACAACTGAGCAGAAGGAAGTATTTCCTCTTAACATCTTTGGGGAACACAAGAAGAAAAGGAAAAGGAAAGAAAGGCAAGGCAGAAGGAGGAAGGGAAGGAAAGGAAAGGGAAGGGAAGGGAAGGGAAGGGAAGGGAAGGGAAGGGAAGGNGAAGGAAGGAAGGAAGGAAGGAAGGAAGGAAGAAAGATGTGGCAGGGAGGGAGGAAGGGAAGGGAGAGAGAAGGAAGGAAGGAAGGAAAGAAAGAAAGAAAGAGAAAGAAAGAAGGAGAAAGAAAGAAAGAAAGAAAGAAGGAAAGAAAGAAGGAAAGAAAGAAAGAAAGAAAGAAAGAAAGAAAGAAAGAAAGAAAGAAAGAAAGATAGATAGATAGATCCAACTCGTTTCTTCCCAGAAGAAACTTTCCTGGCACCCAAGAAAAATATGATCAAATGACAATTATATTTGTACTCTGCCCCCAGATCTGATGCTTCCTCTGCTGGAGAAGCAACCACCTTAAGGCCAACCTTTTTCTAAAGATCAAAGGGAGGAGGTCCAGGGAGAGCTTAAAACCCATGACAAAGCCTCAGTCACGCAGGAGAACAGGTAGTCATGTTACAGTTCAACAACCCAGCCTGCTCTTTGCAAGTTAGAACTCCACTGCTTACAATATAAAGCCTTGCCTTAAAAAAAAAACAAAAAAGAAATGCTTTGCCCTCCAGCCACATGTATCACCCTCTCGGTTGTACCAGAGCAAAAGAAACAAGAGAAAGACACAAGAGAAAGAAAGGAGAGAAACCAGCTACTGAGGAATCTTTGGAAATTAGCAGAATGTCTACTTCAGGATGGAAACAAAAGTGCTCAAATTGTCCTTAGGGCATCTCACCTCGATGCTCAACCTCCCATCTTCATTCACATATTACACGTACACACACAGAGAGAGAGAGAGAGAATAGCAGAGCTGGAAGAGGCCTTGGAGGTCATCTAGTCCAACCCTCTGCTCAAGCAGGAGACCCCACTGATTCACATATTATACGGGGGGGGGGGGGGGGGGAAGAGGAGGGAAGGAGAGAGAGGTAGAGGAAGGGAGGGAGAGCGGGAAGGAAAAAGGGGGAAAGGGGAGGGTAACAGAGCTGGAAGGGGCCTTGGAGGTCATCTAGTCCAACCCCCTGCTCAGGCAGGAGACCCCACTTTAATGCGTTCAGTTAGTCCTTCAGTTATAACCATTCATTTAGCAACCAGTCAAATTTACACGTTCTACGAGCAGCACCCCAAACCGTGGCCTGCATCGCCTTACCCTTTAATACAGGTAGTCCTTGACTTACAACCGTTCATTTAGTGACTGTTCAAAGTTGCAACTTCTCTAAAAAAAAGTGACTTATGACCGTTTTTCACACTTATGACCGTTGCAGCATCCCCATGGTCACCTGATCAACATTCAGATGCTTGGCAACTGACTCGCATTTATGACGGTTGCAGAGTCCCGGGGTCATGTGATCCCCTTTTGCGACCTTCTGACAAGCAAAGTCAATGGGGAAGCCAGATTCACTTAACGACCATGTCACTAATTTAACAATTACAGTGATTCACTTAAGAAAGGGGACAAGAAAGGTCGTATAATGGGAGGAAACTTAGCAACAGAAATGTTGGGCTCAATTGTGGTCGTAGGTCAGGCTCAGAAGGTCGCAAAAGGGGATCACATGGCCCTGGGATGCTGCAACCGTCATAAGTACAAGTCAGTTGCCAAGCATCCAGATTTTAATCACATGACCATGGGGATGATGCAATGGTCGTTAAGGGTGAAGAACGGTCATAAGTCATGTTTTTCAGAGATGTTGTAACTTCGAACGGTCACTAAGTGAACTGTTGTAAGTCAAGGACTATCCTGTACATAAATCAAACTAAATTCATCAAGGAAGACTCGAGGAATGACAGGAAATGTTTTATCTTGCATGCATGAGATCAGTTGTGCTTCTAACAGATTAACAGAGTTGGAAGGGACCTTGTAGGTCATCTAGTCCAACCCCCCCCCACCACCACCCCCGCAGCAGGAGACCCTACTTAAAGGCTGGCCCCCAACTTCTTCTGCCTGCTTCTGTTGGATGCTGAATCTGGATGCCTTCCAGACAGAGACACTTCAGATAAATAGGACTTCTCCTCAACCTTTCCCAGGGAGTAGAGCAGAGGTGGGTTTCAGCAGGTTCTGACCAGTTCTGGAGAACCAGTAGCGGAAATTTTGAGTAGTTCGGAGAACCGGTAAATACCACCTCTGACTGGCCCCGCCCCATCTATTCTCTGCCTCCCGAGTCCCAGCTGATCGGGAGGGAATGGAGATTTTGCAGTAACCTTCCCCTGCCACGCCCACCAAGCCACGCCCACCAAGCCCCACCCACAGAACCGGTAGTAAAAAAAAATCTGAATTCCACCACTGGAGTAGAGAAAATGACCATTTTTAGATGGCGTGCACAGGGCCGAGACTTGGAAACAAACCCAAACCGAATCTGCCTTTTTTGAAATAAAAAATTGGGGAGACGATTCTTAATATTTCACCGCAATTATTTCCAAGCCTCCGGAATATGGAATTGCTTAGAAAGTGCCTTTTTATTTCATTAGAAAGTGGTGGCTTGTGGGAATTATTCTTTTTCCTAGCTCGCTTTGCCAACGATGACTCTACAATAGAAAAAGAGTAGATGCACTGGAACTTCTGGTCCTCCTTCAATTATTCTGTGGTTACGTCCCGATTGCTCAACCCCTGAAATGGAACCTCTTTGGATGTAAAAATTGGCCCTCCAGCATCCCACTATCCAAAAAACGCCTTTATTCTTGTCCAGGGCCCAATGGATAGCCTGTCTCTGCCCTGCCTTTGTTGATGAACTCTGAACTTAACAGATTTTTGTTCTCTCGCCATTCAAACATATTTCTCGATTTTTGTTTTTTCCCCATTCAAACATATTTCTCATTACCACCACTATTATTTCTGCCCTGGTCCTGACATTTTGGAGTATTTTTGTCCTAAGGGCAGAAACAGAAAGAGGTCACTTCGAAATCAAAAAAAAAAAAAAAAAAAGGCAGAGCTGTTTGGCTCTAAGAGGATGGCACATAGTTCACCAAGTAAAGTGAAGGGTCAAAGCTGAAGTTCGAGATTATTGAAACTTGGGCATGGAGTAACAATTTACTGGGAAGAATTTTAAATCTCCATGATAAATGGCTCCTAGGTTTCCTTCAAAAAATGTCCCAGAAGAGGAGAAATGCCAGGGAAAGGAAGGAGGACAAATAAATAGGGAAAGGTTCTGACGAAAATAGTTTTCTGGAACTGAGGCAGGGGTGAAATCCAGCAGGTTCTGACAGGTTCTGGAGAACCGGTAGTGGAAATTTTGAGTAGTTCGGAGAACCGGCAAATACCACCTCTGGCTGGCCCCAGAGTGGGGTGGGAATGGAGATTTTGCAATATCCTTCCCCCAGGAGTGGGGAGGGAATGGGGATTTTGCAGTATCCTTTCCCTGCCACGCCCACCAAGCCACACCACGCCCACCAAGCCACGCCCACAGAACCGGTAGTAAAATAAAATTGGATTTCACCACTGAACTGAGGGTCTTCTCCCTGAAATGAGACTACTTTTGTTCGTTTTTTTTGCCTTGAAAATACTTATATACACAATATTCAGAAAGTATTCCCTTATTCTCCCCACCTTTACCCAAAATTTCAGATGAGAGACTGAGGCTTAAGGGGGTTTATGAGAGACCCAAATTAGGATATTTTGCAGTTTCCCACATGAAGCTGCTAGAAATCTTGCAGGAAAGTATTCTTTGCTACAGATACTTCTTAAAGCTGAGCAGCTTTTCAGAAAAACCTTAGTACAGGTAGTCCTTGACTTACGACCACAATGGAGCCCAAACTTCCTGTTGCTAAGTGAGTTTTGCCCCACTTTATGACCTTTCTTGCCACAGTTGTTAAGTGAATCACAGCAGTTGTTAAAAGTTAGTAACACGGTCATTAAGTGAATCTGGCTTCCCCATTGACTTTGTTTGTCAGGAAGTCGCAAAAGGGGATCACGTGACCCCGGGACGCTTCACCGGTCATAAATATGAGTCAGTTGCCAAGTGTCTGAATTTTGATCACATGACCATGGGGATGCTGCAAAGGTCGTATGTGAGAAAAGTCGTCATAAGTCACTTTTTTCAGTGCCGTTGTAACTTCGAATGGTCACTAAATGAACTGTTGTAAGTCGAGGACTACCTGTAGTGGGGAGTTACTGAAGCTCATGTGCCTGTGGAGCAGGCTTGTGAAATGTAGGAGAAAAACAGGATGAGACTGTGGGAAGAGTCAAGTGAGTAATCAGCCTAGAATCATTACGTTCCCACAAAAGTTCTGTTCAACCCCTCTTGAATTCTGTTCTCTCTTATCTGGCACCAATTTAGTGCTGATCGTTAGTTGACTAGATTCTTGTGTATAGGCATGGGCAATAAATCAGCTTAACTGGCACTTAATGTGTGGCCCTAATTCTTCGCACCTGACATGAATGGTTGATAGGCAAAAAAACTTACAATCTTGTCCTTCTTTTAGTCAAGCTAATTTCTGCACATTGCTCGCTTTGGCCAGACCCACTTACAAGACAGTTATGCATGTTGTTGTTTCCATTCTCACTTCCTGCACCAAGAAACTGGCATAAACCTACTTTGATGGGGAAGTAGTAAAGTTAACTCTGGAGAATAAAGGTCTCCTTGGCACCACGTCCACCATCGAGTGTTTATTATTTATTTTATTTATATCCCGCCTTTGTTATTTCTTTATATAACTCAAGGCAGCGAAGATACTTAAAAATCCTTCCTCTCCTATTTCTCAACAACAACAACCCTGTGAGGTGAGTTGGGCTGAGAGAGAGGGACTGGCCCAAAGTCATCCAGGTGGTTTTCATGCCTAAGGCGGGACTAGAACTCACCGTCTCCAGGTGATTGGCCCAGAGTCACTCAGCCGGCTTTCATGCCTAAGGCAGAACTAGAATTCACAGTCTCCAGGTGATTAGCCCAGAGTCACTCAGCTGGCTTTCATGTCTAAGGCGGGACTAGAACTCACAGTCTCTTGGTTTTTAGCCTGTTACCTTAGCCATTAATCCACACTGGCTCTCTCGCAAGGGAGATTTTCCAGGTGTTTTTCAAAATAGCCCTGCTCTAGCAGCAGTATCAAGAAGGAGTTTAGTCATTTAATTCATATAGCAACTTTTTTCCCAATCGGTGATTAGCCCAGAGTCACTCAGCTGGACACGACGCCCTTGGCAGAACTAGAATTCACAGTCTCCAGGTGATTAGCCCAGAGTCACTCAGCCGGCTTTCATGCCTAAGGCAGAACTAGAATTCACAGTCTCCAGGTGATTGGCCCAGAGTCACTCAGCCGGCTTTCATGCCTAAGGCAGAACTAGAATTCACACTCTCCAGGTGATTAGCCCAGAGTCACTCAGCTGGCTTTCATGCCTAAGGCAGGACTAGAACTCCCTGACTCCTGGTATCTAGTCTGGTGTCTTCACCACTAAACCAAACTGGCTCTCTGTTTGTGTGGCTTTATGCTTAAAACTGGGAAATGTGCTTTCATACTTTTAGCTAAATTTGATGTTCTGGTTGAACTGGGCCTGACATTCCCTCCGCAAAAGCCAAACATTTCTATCATTCCTCCCTCCCCCCAAAAAAAAAATTTAAACCACGAACAGCGTGGCAGGGAAACATTAAAATAAAGTCTGCCTGTTTCTATTTTTAAAAAGGCATAAAATCTCCTGGTATTTACCAAACAGCTTTTATCTCAGTTAGATGAGATTATACAGAAAAATGGTTGGTCCATAGAGATGAAAAAAAGAAAGAAAAAAAGTCCCTCGGCTCCATTATCCATGGACCCAATCCTTTCCTCAAATCCAGCCAACAGGTGTTCTGTCTTTTAAAATTATCTACAGAATCCGCGACTTTAGAAGTCTGGAATCCGGCGAGAAATTGAAATGTCTGCTTCTTCAGTCCATCATCTGGGCTCTCTTTCCAGTTTGGGGGGGGGGGCGGAATTTAAGTGAGAAGAAAGCTTTTGTTTAACGTGTAGCTGCGCCGCTTAAAAACCTCAACGGCAACTCCTACAGACGTCCAATTCTTTGCTGCCAAATAGTTATTTTTACTGAGAAGCTTATTGACGAATTAGCCTCTAAATTCCTTTTGGTCCTGGCCTTGCTTGCTTTTTGGAATAAAATAAAATCCCCACAAAGATTAATGTGGCGGCCTTTGGCCTCTCCCACCCCAAAGTTGCAGATTCTTTTAAATTAAACTTTCTTTTTCCTTTACGAGATTGGAACCAGAGGTGGGTTCCTACCGGTTCTAACCGGTTCTTTAGAACCGTTAGTAAATCAGTGATGACGTCAGAGAGCCGGTTCTGTCGGTGTCTCCGTGGGCGCCGCCATCTTGGATTTTGCTTCTGCGCATGCGCAGAAGCTAATTTTTGCTTCTGCGCATGGGCAGAAGCTATTTTTTTATTGCTGTGGGCGTGCGCGCGAAGCGCGACCCTGAGCGAACCAGCAGCAAAAGGATCCAGAACCCACCCCTGATTGGAACTATAGTCGTCGTGTCTTGTAAACAGCTTCGCCACGTATTTATGAGGAAATCCAGACTTTGGATTTACAAGGTGGCAGAATTGAGGAAGTGTCTACAGATATTACCGGACTTACGACCATTCATTTAGTGACCAAACTTACAATGGCACTGAAAAAAGCAACTGACCGTGGCAGCATCCCCATGGCCACGTGATCAAAATTCAGACGTTTGGCAACTGACTCATATTTATGACGGTTGAGGTGTCCCGACGTCATCTTTTGCAACCTTCTGACAGGCAAAATCAATGGGGAAGCCAGCTTCACTTAACAGCCCTGTGACTAATTTAACAACTGCAGTTGATTCATTTAACAAACGTGGCAAGGAAAGTCGTAACGTGGGGCCAAACTCACTTAACATATTTCTCGATTAGCAACGTAAATTCTGGGCTCAGTTGTGGTTGTAAGCCGAGGGTTGTAAGCCGAGAGGCTTGCAGGCTAATACTGAATCCCAACTGAACCACCGTGATAGTTGGCATCTATGGGAGATACACAAGGGATGGATCTGCTCCAGAGTTTTCAGACACCACTAGTTTTTTTTTCTCCAGGATTTGCACATTGAGCTCAAGATCAAAAAAAGCAGGCAAGGGTTACGGAATGTAGCATCCTAAGCGGAGACAGGAAGTCCGCACTGTCACTTCTACAACATCGGCCCAACAACTTTAACATCAATTCTCAAAGGAAATGGATCGCGGAATGCCCAGTTATAGGAAGACACATAAATGACCCCACACAAAAAAAAGGTGCCAGGCCTTGAACTACCACGTCAGCAACGGACAATCCTGAATAGGATTTGCACCTCGCACAGCATCTGCCGGAACTCACTGTATCAATGGGGGGGGGGGGTTGCATCCTCCCCTCAGTGTGACTGCGGGGTCCCATGTCAAACTGTAGATCGCATCGTGACCAGCTGTAAGAGGAGGCCAGTATCGGTCTAGTATCTGATTTTTATTTTTATTTTTAAATATATAGACTCTCCTGCTTGTGCCAGGAGTTGGAGTAGATGACCTCCAAAGTCCCTTCCAATTCTGTTATTCTATGTTCTATAATACTGCAAAATGTCGGGAAAGCCTCAGAAGGCAGGCAGACAAGGGGAGGGAGCTTGGTGGGTTGGGGGTTCCTCAGATCCCATGACCAACTGGGTTGGACCATCACGCTGTTGGTTTTCCTCTCCTTCTCTAGTTGGCTCTTTCACCAGGCACACTTTCTTCCTCGCAAGATGGAGTGTGTGTGTGTGTGTGTGTGTGTGTGTGTGTGTGTGTGTGTGTGTGTTTGTGTGTGTGTGTGTTTCCCTGCCTCCGTTGTGAGTTTCTTTTAAAGCTTTGCTCTCCCTTACCTTGCAGGAGGTGGCTGGGGGTCTTTGGTCCCTTCTCTCACCCTTAAGAGAATGCCTTTCGTGCATCTGGTTGGGAGACTTTTGCCCCCTCCTTCTCCAGGTAGCTCTGCAGCATTGAAGGGTCAGTGGGGAATTCCCGAAAGCCGGAGAGGAGGAGGAGGAGGAGGAGGAGATGAAGAACAGCGCCTGGAGCAGCAGAGTCTGAATTCCTAAAAGGAAGGGAAATAAAGAAAGCCCAATGAGAATCTGGATGGACTCCTCATCACCCACAAACTTTAAAGCGACTTCATTTCCCTTTAATTCCTTCACTTGAGTGTTGCAGTAGAGAAAGGCTGAATGTAAATTCTCCATTGAATCAACATGTCCATCAATTGAAAAGAAAGAGGACGCCCACAGCACCCACAGACCGGCTATGCTCACAGCAACCCCTAAATGACTCATTTGAGGATACTTTTGCAATTCCTCCCTTTGCTTTCTTCTCGGGTAGCTTCGGCTCTACCACACTCTCCCTCGATCTTAACAAAAAATAATAATTGGAGCCACCTGGTAGGCTGAAATATGACTTTGTGTTCAAAGAACTGGTGGTGGTTTGGCTTTTTTTTGACTCCATCCACCCCATAAAACCACCCTCTGGCAAGGACCACAAACAGAAGCCCTGTCAGTCAGTCAGTCAGTCAGTCAGTCAGTCAGTCAGTCAGTCAGTCAGTCAGTCAGTCAGTCAGTCAGTCTTATCTATATCTATCTATCCATCTAGCAACTATCTATCTATCTATCTATCTATCTATATATCTATCTATCTATCTATCTATCTATCTATCTATCTATCTATCTATTTATCATATATCTATCTATCTATCTATCTATATCTCTATCTATCTATCATCTATCTATCATCTATCTATCTATCTATCTATCATCTATCTATCTATCTATCT
>QLTV01001334.1:347529-362827 GCA_003457575.1 Thermophis baileyi | reverse complement strand
CGAGTCTTTGAGTTGGTTATTTACAAAGTTATAGAAGGCGCGGGTGGATTTCGTGCGTAGAAGGTTTTCTTCTTGATTAATGTGATAATTGGTGCATTCAGTCTTTATTTGGTGGCATAGATTTTTGTAGCGGCTTTTAAAGTTAGCAATGCAGCCAGTTTTATTTTTTCGCCAAAGAGATCTTTTTTTGGATTGAAGTTTCCTTATTTTTATGGGTAATTTGTTTTTCTTGGTTTTGGTGGTTATTAGTGGTACGTATAGTTTGATGACTCTTTTGAATGACCAGCTGTCTGCAAGGAGTATAAATCCTTCCATTCCCCACCATCCAATCAGAGCTGAAGAAGTTTCTTGGATGAGAAGCAAAACGTCTTCAAAAGAAAAAACAAGAAAGTCCAGTTGCCTCCTGAAATAACACCTTTGGGACAACCATGACCTGGATGACTGAGAATCTCCATAGACATTTAACTGTCAAAATGGAAATTTCGGGCTGAATTGTGGTCATAACTCGAGGACTAACTGTATAATCACCATTCTCAAGTATCCTTGACTTGCCTATCCATAAAAGGGCTACACATTTGTCTGTAATTAGAACATTATTTAAACCATAATGCTATTTGTAAAAGACATGAACGGGGTTCACCAAAGTTTCTGGCAGGAACAAAATTTGCTTTTCACCCTCCATCTCATCCCTCTGGGGATCTGTCCCAAATTCCTTTAGCTGCATCAATTCCTTCCTCTTCTAGGTTGACCTGGGAATGATTACGACTTGCATCCTGCCATGACCAAACTATTAGTCTCTAATTTCCTTACAGGAATTAAAACTGTTCATCTAACCATTCGAAGAGCTACCGTATTTTTTGGACTATAAGATGCACCGGTGTATAAGACGCACCAAGATTTCGAAGAGGTAAGTAAGAAAAACAATTTTTTTGCCCTCTCCCAGTCCCCAGGAGCACTCTGCAGACCTCCCACACCCCGTTTTTGCGCGGGACGGGGCTTTGGGAGGCCAAAAATGGCTGTATTTGGTGTATAAGACGCACCAACATTTCCACCCTCTTTTAGGGGGGGGGGGAAAGTGTGTCTTATACTCCGAAAAATATGGTAATTAATAACTGCTGTGAGTCTTTACTAATATAGCAATATGCAAAAATTCACCTCTGTAAGAGATAAGCAACCTCTTGATCTGGTCAATAAACAAATGTTCATATACAAGAGCCTTGGTCACTCACCCCAAGAGAACCAGTATGGTCTAATGGTTATGGCATGAGACTCTGAGTTCTAATCCTGGCTTAGGCACAAAATTCACTGGAGACTTTAGCCCAGCCTCCTTCTCTCAGCTTTAAGAAGGATGCAAACCACCAAAACATCAAGAAAACTGCAGGGACTTGTCCATGTATAGGTAGTCCTTCTCTTAAAACCATTTGTTTAGCGACTGTTCAAAGTTACAGCAACACTGGAAAAAGTGACTTATGACTGTTTTTCACACTTACGACCGTTGCAGCATTCCCACGGTCACGCGATCAAAATTTAGATGCTTGACAGCTTGGCATGTATTTAATGGCAATGTCAGTGTCCCAGGGTCATGTGGTCCCCTGTTATGACCTTGTGACAAGCAAAGTCAATCCTGCATGAAAAAAAGGATTAGTGATTGAGTCAACTTCCAACAAGCCAAAAAGGAAAGGAGAATGTGGAAGTTGCTTGGAAGAGGGAAAAGAATTCCCTACAGGATGCACCAGAAGTGGGTGGCATTAAACTAATGGGAAGTTACACTTAGATAAGAAATGCACAGGTATAGCATAGGTGGTACCCAGCTCTTCGGCAAGGACTGTGGGAAACATCTAGTAGTCCCAGTGGACAATCGCTTAATTATCAGCCAGCAGGTTGCTGCAGTTTGCCAAAATATCCAATACAGTCCAAGGCTGTAGCAAGATCACGTGAAGCATTATAGCACCACTTTATACTGCACTGGTAAGGCCACACATGGAATATTGCATCCAGTTTTGGTCACCACGAAACAAAAAAGATATTGAGACTCTAGAAAGGGTGCAGAGAAGAGCGACAAAGACGATTAGGGGACTGGAGGATAAAACCAGGGGTGAAATCCAGCAGGTTCTGACAGGTTCTGGAGAACCAGTAGCAGAAATTTTGAGTAGTTCGGAGAACCAGCAAATGCCACCTCTGGCTGGCCCCAGAGTGGGGTGGGAATGGAGATTTTGCAGTATCCTTCCCCTGCCACGCCCACCAAGCCACGCCCACCAAGCCACAACCACACCCACCAAGCCACGCCCACAGAACCAGTAGTAAAAAAAATTAGATTTCACCACTGGATAAAACATATGATGAACAGTTGCAGAAATTGGGTATGTCTAGTCTAAGGAAGAAAAGGACTAAGGGTGATAAGATAGCAGTCTTCCAATATTTGAGAGGCCGTCACAGAGAAAAGGTGTCAATCTATTCTCCAAAGCACCCAAGGGCAGGACAAGGAGCAACAGATGGAAACTAATCAAGGAGAGAAGCAACCTGGAACTAAGGAGAAATTTCCTGACAGTGAGAACAATTAACCAGTGTAACAACTTGCCTCTCAAAGTTGTGAGTGCTCCAACACTGGAAGTTTTTAATTAGAGATAGGACAACCATTTGTCTGAAATGGTATAGGGTTTCCTGCCTGAGCAGGGAGTTGGACTAGAAGACTTCCAAGGTCCCTTCCAACTCTGTCATTCTGTATCTATGGCTTTTTTTTTTTTTTTTAGTATTTTCCCCCCTATGTATTGGCAAGAGATCTAAAGTTTTGTGCTATTCTCACTTGCTTGCTTTTTATGGAAGAGACCACAAATAAGAAAAATACACAAAAGACAAATGATTGTTGCAAAAATTAGGATGAGAGAAATATATTGAAAAAAGTGCATGGAGAGAAAACGACAGTTGCAAGAGTCAAAAAGAGAGAAGAAGAGATAAGGCATGAAAATTCAGAGTGATCCTAATAGGAATTTAAAAAAAAATGGTTTTGGAAATGTGAAAAGAGAGCTAAATAAGGAACTCCCAGCAGAGGAACTGGTATTAAAAATAAAAGCAAGAAACTCATTTGAGAAGAAACAGATGGAAAGGAATGCTGGAGGGAATATTTGAAAGATTTATGCAATAGTAGGACATGTCAAGAGTGGGACTGAGATGACCTCTGCAAGGGTTAGTGTTGAAAGCGGTCCTTAATGATGTGAGAACATTGCAAAAATGTAATTCTACAGATATGAACAAAGTAGCTGAAGAAATATTCAGAGTTGAGTGTGATTGCTTGCGGATTGGTTGTGCGAATTGTTCTGTTTGTGTGAAAGTGCCTGAGAACTGGACTAACACAGTGTTTCTCCACCTTGGGAATTTTAAGCTGTCTGGACTTCAACTCCCAGAATTCCTCAGCCAGCTATCCTAGGCTGGCTGAGGAATTCTGGGAGTTGTAGTCCAGACTGTTGAAAGTTGCTAAGGTTGACAAATTAACAGGAATAACACACTCTTGTTTTCCTACAAAGAACAAGAGTGGATACGACGACTACAAGGGGATTAATTAATTAATTTGTTCAGTGTGTCCGGGCAGCTGTGGGACACTTTTTTTTTTTTTTTGATGAAAACAAAAATCCTTCAAAGAGATGGCCATGAGCAACATTTGGGAAAGGCAATGCAACCTTGTTCCAGAAAAGTAATTTGCAAAGTACTTCAGCTCTTCAGGAGGTCATTGAGAACTGTAGGATGGTAGATTAGTTAATTGATCGTACATTATTGTTGATGTAGAGGAAGTCTTATAGAAAAGAGTTAGGATTGAATTAGGGAATGTATTGCATGAATGTGGAATTAAAAATTGGTTGCTGAACGTGATATATGATGGAAGTAAAGCATACTCAAGAATAGATGAAATACTAAGTTCAATACTAAGCAGCTAATACTCTGTTTTTGTGTGTGTGTGTGTGTGTGTGTGTGTGTGTGTGTGTGTGAGAGAGAGAGAGAGAGAGACGGTGAGAGGGAGCGGGAGGGAGAGACAGAGGGAGAGGGAAAGGGAGGGAGGGAGAGGAAAGGAGGGAGGGAGGGACAGAGGGAGAGAGAGATGCTTGTGGTGATATTCAAGGTGAATTGATTGAAAATTTAAAGGTGGTTGAATGAATCTGGCTTCCCCATTGACCTGGCTGGTCAGAAGGTCGCAAAAGGGGATCACATGACCCCGGGGACAGTGCAACCGTCATAAATATGAGTCAATTGTCAAGCGTCTGAATTTTGATCACATGACCATGGGGGTGCTGCAATGGTCATAAGTGTGAAAACGGTCATAAGTCACTTTTTTTCAGTGCCGTGGTACCTTTGGAATGGTCACTAAATGAACTGTTGTAAGTCAAGGGCTACCTCTAATGGCACAACCAGGGGCAATTTGATGGCGATGGGACTTTGAAATTCCACAACGTTTCCTTCAAATCTGCAGATGTGTCCTCTTGATTTAAGGACTAAATTGCATACCCCCCCCCGACCTGTCTGGACCCTCTGCTTGGTGAGGTTGTGATACAGGACTTGTCTTGAGCTGCAGTGAAATGCAGCTATTTGCACAACTGGGAGAACACAAAAGGTTTTGTCCTTCAAGCAGAAAACGTGTTGGGCTGAATTCTAAGGGCTCCTTAAAATAAACCATATGCTGTCCTATTTTTTTTTTTAATTAGTTTCTGAGTCTCATTTGTGTAAGACAGATACCCCACAGATTTTCCAAAAGTAATTTTTCTTTGGGTAGGTTGCATCATAAAACATTGAGGGAAAAGATTCTACGCCTTAGCAGCTTTTCTTGAAAAGGTGGCATGGATTTAAAGATGGCGTTGAAGAAAGATGCCAACGAATGAAAAAAATATATATTTTCAAAAGAGACCTTGTTTTGCTGACATGGTTATGATGAATTAAGCAGTAATGATTCATTTGCCTGTCATTAGTATACAGTATGTTGTTTAATCAACAGCTGTTAAAAAGAGGAAATGAAGAACCAGGGTGTCAAATAAAGAAATAATCCAAACTTTGAAACAATTGAATTTTTAAAATGGACCAAGATGACATTCACAACTTACAAAAAGGGAGATGGGAAAAAGTCTCTAAAAATCTCTTAAATTCAATGGGGTTTCCATAAGAAGTAAGTGCAGTCTAGGTAGAAGTTGGATTTGTTATATGTCAAAGAAGCAGCCATTTTTTCAGGGGTCTTGGCCTCAGAATCCGCAGGTATTAATGGGAACATTCACACCACATATAGTACCAAGCCTGGCTAAGAATAAACCATGGTTAGGGGACCCATTAAGTCAACCACCTAAATAATGGGAGCCATATCGACAGATCCTTCACATCCTGGACATAAATTATATCAACTGCTCCCCTCAGGATGATGCTATAGGGCATTGCATGCCAAAACAAGTTGACATAAAGATAGTTTTTTTTTCCCTTGTGCCATCACTCTGCTGAATACCTAATTCCCACAGCACTGTATTATGCCTAAAGATATTTAACCATGTTGTATGGCTGTAGTATTTTTATCTTTTTCATCTTCTCTATTACCCTCTCTTATTGGTGGTATTATTGTTGTTGTTGTTGTTGTTGTTGTTACTTTACATCTACACTGAGAGCTTCTGCACTGGAGACAAATTCCTTGTGTGTCTAATCACTCTTGGCCAATAAACTCCTCTTTTCTCCTCTTTTCTCCTCTCCACTCCTCTCCTCTCCTCCCCTCCCCTCCCCTCCCTTCCCTTCCCTTCTATCTGTTCTGTTCTGTTCTGTTCTGTTCTGTCCTATTCCTATTCCTACTCCATTCTATTCTCTATTCCAGTGATGGCGAACCTTTTTTTGCTCGGGTGCCAAAAGGGTGCACACGCGCAATAGCGCGCACGCGTGTGCCCACACCCAAAATGCAATGCCCTCCCCCCGCGCATGCACGCACAACCCCCCATACTCCCCCCCGCGCATGCGCGCAGGCCTCACTGAAGCCTCCGAACTTCTGGTAGGCCCGTTGGGCCATTTTTTGCCAACCCCAGGCTTCAGGAAAGCATCCTGAAGCCTGGGGAGGGTGAAAAACGGCCCAACGGCCCAACCGGAAGTTCGTTTCCAACTTCCGGTTGGCCCGTTGGGCCGTCTTTTGCCATCCACAGGCTCCGGAGGCTTTCCTGAAGCCTGGGGAGGGCGAAAAATGGCCCAACAGGCCTACCGGAAGTTCGCTTCCGAACTTCCGGTTGGCCCGTTGCGTCCGTTTTTGGAACTGACATAGGGCAAAGCCTCGCATGCCCTCAAATATGGCTCCGCGTGCCACCTGTGGCACGCGTGCCATAGGTTCGCCATCACGGCTCTATTCTATTCTATTCTATTCTGCCATTTCAAATTACAGTACAGACAGTCCTCGGCTTATCACCACAAGGGAGCTCAAAATTTCCATTGCTAAGCAGGGCAATCGTTAAATGAGTTGTGCCCGCATTTTATGACCTTTCTTGCCATAGTTGTTAAGTGAATCACTGCAGTTGGGACATGAATCATGGGGTCCTTAAGCAAATCTGTCTTCCCCATTGACTTTGTTTGTCGGAAGCCAGCTGGGTTTACAAATGGTGGTCCCATGACCCCGGGACACTGCAACTGTCATAAGTACATGCCAGTTTCCAAGCATTCTAATTTTGACCATAGGGATGCTATAACAGTTGTAAGTGTTAAAAACGGTCATAAGTCACTTTTTTCAATGCCGTTGTAACTTTGGTCACTAAATGAATGGTTGCAAACCGAGGATTACCTGTACTTTATTCCTGTTTCACTTTTGCTATTTTTAAGTTGACTTTTATTTTTAGTCTTGTTTTTCATTGTACTCTTCAATGGCATCTGGGTAAACTTCTATTTTAGTGGGAATAACTTATCATTTTTTTATTTTAGCTGTCCTCTTTAGCGTCTTCTCCGGGCCTCTGGGCTGCCCAAATTTAGCTCTCAGATAGGGAAGCTGCGTGACTGAATGCTCTCGTCACATCTAAGGACGCCAACGGCCACATTTCTCTTCACAGAAACTGCTGTGCCAAGAAAGCTAGACTAGAAGTGGGCTCTATAGCCTTCTATAAATAAATTTTAAAAAAACAAGGTTGTGGTAAAAAGTTAACAGACTGTATATCGCATTTTCACATGGTGTAAATTCTGAAACTGACGTGTCTCAAAGGGAACGTAACTTTTGCACGAGTGTATATCAAAACAGTTACGACGGCCATTAATTCCCAGGTAGCGGCTCTTTAATGTGGATCATTTGTGAAGTGGAAGAGTCCAAAATGTTATCCCTCACATTAAAATCAAACACACAGAAGGAACTGGAAATGGGACTGCGGTTTCTCATTGAGGCAACTAGTCGACATTTATGCTCAAGTCTAATAAAACGTGTAGGAACCAAGTCGCTGCCCCACAACATTGCCATCTTGGTACATCGTCACAAAGTCCTTCTGACATCCCAGAACTGCAAAATGCAGCTGGAACAGACCAGAAACTTTTCCTTGCACAAAAAAAGAGTGGAATAACTGAAAAGCTAAGAAGAGATCCTCATGACTTGGGCTGTTTCCATCCTAAAGCTTGCCAATATTCCCACATATGTAGATTTTTTATTTTTTGCCGTAATGGGAGAGGATGCTTAAAACTAATTCTGTTGAAATCTTTAGTTTGCCCTGTTTGGGAAAATAGTAGAGGTGAATTAAAGAGGAGGGAACAGAAAGGAAACTACAATAAAATATCTGGCATTTAGTAAGACCTGGTTACTTTGTCTCTAAGAGGATCTATTGAGGCAACTGAAATTTCATATGGTGAGAAAGAGTGCAGAGAAGAGCAACAAAGATGATTAGGGGGCTGGAGGCTAAAACATATGAAGAACAGCTGCAGGAATTGGGTTATGTCTAATCTACTGAAAAGAATGAGTTGGGGTTCTTGGCAACAGGCTCATACTTATGACGGTTGCAGTGTCCCAGGGTCATGTGGTCCCCTTTTGCGACCTTCGGACCAACAAACTCAATGGGGAATCCAGATTCATTTAGCAACCATGTTACTAACTTAACAAGTGCAATGACTCACTTAACAACTCTGGCAAGAAAAGTCATAAAATGGGGCAAAACTCATTTAAGAAATGTTTCACTTAGCAACATAAATTTTGGGCTCAATTGCAGTCGTAACTCAAAGACTACCTGTACTTCCCTTAAGCCCGGCAAAACATACATCTGTTGGAAATAAATGCAAACCCTGACAAATGCTTAACATGCAGAGATGCTGCCCCTACTTCAGTGGTGAGATTCAACCGGTGTAACAACCAGTTTGCTCCGCGCGTGTGCATTGCGTTTGAAAACAGCTCTAAAACTTACATTCTACTGCAGACCCGGTGAGTAAAACAGCTGAGGCGCGGCAATCCGCTCTGCCACGCCTATCAGCTGGGCTTCAAACAAAGGAAATATAGGTCAGTATAATGCAGGGGTGGGCGGGCGGGCCCACCTGATCGTCGGAGCAAACCAGTTCGCTCTCAGCTGATCGTCGGACCTAGGGGTTCGGCCAAACCGGTAGAATCCCACCCCTGCCCTACTTCCAAAAACAAACAAAGCACCTTACAGAAATCAGATGATACAGAGAAACCTACAGATGCAGAAACAAAACCAGGGGAGCAAACAAATGCAGTATGGAATATTTTTTTTCTCCTGGTCTCTGGAAGTACCCAGGTTAAGTTGTTAAATTTCAATTCTTCAGCCCTAAATATTTTGCGGATGCTTTTCTATAGAGGGCTACGTGTATCATAATTCAGGGAAACTGCTTCTGAAACCAGCGTGTCTTTCTCATGAATTTAAGATCCAGTTCCTTCTTTGGTGGTCCTCCTGGCCTGGCCTGGCCTGGCCTGGCCTGGCCTGGCCCAAAGCCACCATCTGTGCCAGCCCTCTGCCTGGGCATTGCAGAGGAGAACATGGCATCTCACACCAAAGAGATCCTCATGACTGTAGGATGTGTGAGTAACAGGAAGAGGCTCATGGTTTTCACTGAAGAAAGTGCAAGTCCTCACTTTCTGGCAAAGAACGAACATATTTTGGGTACTTGCATGAAAAATGCAGACAGGCTGTTAAGAGTAGAGCTATTTCCCCTGCAGCCAAGCAAGATCCTCATCCCCTTCAAGATATGATTGAAGCTGCAAAACCTGGCAGAGGAAATAACTTTGATATGTTAATGAAGAGAAGGACTAAGCGTGACATGATAGCAGTCTTCCAATATTTGAGGGGCGGTTACAGAGAAGGAGGCCGACCTATTCTCCAAAGCCCTTGAGGGCAGGACAAGAAGTAATGGGTAGAAACTTATGAAGGAGAGATTCAACCTAAAACTCAGGAGACATTTCCTGACAGTGAGAACAGTTAATCAGTGGAACAACTTGCCTTCAGACATTGTGGATGCTCCAACACTGGAGGTTTTCAAGGCGAGATTGGACAGTCTAGTCTAGTCTAGTCTAATCCAACTAAGAGAAGGACTAGGGATGACATGATAGCAGTCTTCCAATATCTAAGGGGCTACTACAGAAAGGAGGGGGTGAACTTACTCTTCGAAGCACCAGCAGGCAAGGCAAGAAGTAACATATGGAAGCTTCTCAAAGAGAAATTCAACCTACAACTAAGGAGACATTTCCTGACAGTGAGAACAGTTAATCAGTGGAACAACTTGCCAAGAGCCGAGGTGGCGCAGTGGTTAGAGTGCAGCACTGCAGGCTACTTCAGCTGACTGCTAAGCTGCAGTTCGGCGGTTCAAATCTCACCGGTTCAAGGTTGACTCAGCCTTCCATCCTTCCGAGGTGGGTAAAATGAGGACCCAGATTGTTGGGGGCAATATGCTGACTCTGTGAACCGCTTAGAGAGGGCTGTAAAGCACTGTAAAGCGGTATATAAGTCTAAGTGCTATTGCTATTGCTTCAGATGTTGTGAATGCTCCAACACTGGAGGTTTTCAAGAAGAGATTGGACAACCATTTGTCTGGAATCAGATAGGATCTCCTGCTTAAAAAGGGAGTTGGAACTAGAAGAACTTCAAGGTTCCTTCCAACTCTGTTATTATGTAATTCTGGAGGAATTGTGTCCTCCTAGCCTAAGTGAACTCTGGCACAGTCAGGAAATTCAAACTATGCCTCATTCATGCCAAGGCCTTTCCTGGCTCAGGACTCTGGAGCTGAAAGTCCTTAAGAAGGAGAGAAACTGCTCTTTTGAGATTTTTGGTAACTAAATCATACAGGTTTTTCACCTTTTGCTCCAAATCAGTCTCCAAATCAAAGCGGGCCTGGAGAAGTTCAATTTGTAATCTGCAACCTTCTCACCTGTGATTTAGACCTACCATAGTTATTCAGATATTTGTGTAGCAGTCAAATGCCTCCTTCATAACAGAAGGTTAGAATCAAGATCACATGAAGTACTAGTACTGAGCCGTGGTGGCGCAGTGGTTAGAATGCAGTACTGCAGCCTACTTCTGCTGACTGCCGGCTGACTGCAGTTTGGGTCTCACCGATTCACGGTTGACTCAGCCTTCCATCCTTCCGAGGTTGGTAAAATGAGGATTGTTGGGGGCAATATGTTGACTCTGTAAACCACTTAGAGCAGGGCTGTCAAACTCCCGGCCCGCCCATGCCCGGTTTAGCGAAGGGGGGGGAAAATCCCGATATGTCACGTGACGCCGCCGTGATGACGTGAGTTTGACACCCCTGAATTAGAGAGTGCTGTGAAGCACTGTGAAGTGGTATATAAGTCTAAGTGCTATTGCTACTCCTTCCTTCCTTCCTTCCTTCCTTCCTTCCTTCCTTCCTTCCTCTATAATTTCCTTTCTCATTCTTCATCCTGGTGACACAGTGAGTATTGCATGCTGACTCTGCCCACAGCCTGGAGTTCGATACTGACCGGCTCAAGGTTGACTCAGCCTTCCATCCTTCCGAGGTCGGTAAAATGAGGATCCAGATTGTTGGGGGCAATAGGCTGACTCTGTAAAACCTCTTAGAGAGGACTGTAAAGCACTGTGAAGCGGTATATAAGTAAGTGCTATTGGTATTGCTAGTACAGTTTTATAAAGCCTTAGTAAGACCACACTTAGAATACTGCATCCAGTTTAGGTCACCATATTATATAAAAAAAATGTTGAGATTCTGGAAAGCGTGCAGAAAAGAGTGACAAAGATGATTAGGGGGCTGGAGGCTAAAACACTTGCAGGAATTGGGTTTGTCTAGTTTAGTGAAAAGAAGGACTAAGAGAAACATGATAGCAGTGATCCAATATTTGAGGGGCTGCCACAAAAAAGAGGGGGGGTGTTCAATCTGTTTTCCAACCATCTGAAGGCAACACAAGAAACAACAGATGGAAACTAAGCAAGGAGAGAACCAACTTAGAACTCAGAAGAAATTTCCTAAAAGTGAGAACAATTAATCGGTGGACAATTATGGTAATTGCTTAGAAATGGAAATTTTGGACTCAATTTTGGTCGTAAGCTGAGGACTACCTGCATTACCTGAGAAAAGTGAGGAACATCTAGAACAGGAAGATCAATTCTCGCAGGATGACGAGACACGGTTTCTGAATATCCAACATGGAAAAAGGGCCATTTAGCAGTGAGAGTAGAACAAGGAAACAGAGTTATCAGGCAAACCAAGGTCAGAAAGATTAGGAGGAGGACACGTAGGTAAAAGTTCATGCCTCAAAAACTACACACAGAGTGCAGTGCTGGGTAATAGGAAGTCAACCCAGCAGAAACCTCAAGGAAATATGATTATCTCCAGCTAGAAGTTGTGCTGAAAGCCAGAACTTACAAGGCAATGTGTGTTTTGTTGGCAATAGGTTCCAACAAGCTACAACTGAAACCTGAGCGAATAGAGATCCAGAGCCGGGGGGGAGGTTCAATCCAGGCTCCAAAAGTCTTGTAATCCAGTGGAGTGATCTTCAAACAGAAAGTTGAGAGAGACGGGCATCTGTAGAAGAAGTAATCATACTAAATATGTAACCTATTACCCGCACAAAGACCACAACACCTCAGCGCCAGCAATCAACACCCAGATAAGCAAAGATTAACATTGAGATTAACATTAGACTGACAATCAAGAAGCAAACAATACCCAATCAAGGAACTAGCCAACATAGATAACAATTAAACAGCAAGCAACAGCCTAAATAAGGAACCACCAAGAACACTCTGACAGGACAAACCACTGGTCTATAAAGTGACAGCAAACCCCACTCCCTACTAACACTGATGATGTTACCTAGTTGGGTAATGAAATGTAAAAAAAACGACCAAGCTCAGACAGCAGCAAGGACCCTACAGAAAGAATACAGGGAGTCCTCGACTTACAACAGTTCGTTTAGTGACCGCTCAAAGTTACAACGGCACTGAAAAAAGTGACTTATGACCATTTTCACACTTACGACCGTTGCAGCATCCCCATGGCCACGTGATCGAAATTCAGACACTTGGCAACTGACTCATCGTTATGACGGTTGCAGCATCCCGGGGTCACGTGATCCCCTTTTGCAACCTTCTGATAAGCCAAGTCAAGGGGGAAACCAGATTCACTTAACAACTGTCTTACTAACTTAACAACTTCAGTGATTCACTTAACCACTGCGGTGAGAAAGGTTGTAAAATGAGGCAAATCTCACTTAACAAATGTCTCGCTTAGCCACAGAAATTTTGGGCACGACTGTGGTCGTAAGTCGAGGTCTACCTGTAACTGCACACTTCGTTTGTGGATAAGAGACAAAAGTTTTGCGATGACTATATCCAAGCATTGGCGTTGACCAACAAGATGAAACTCTCCAACAGATTTAGAGGCGCATTTTGGATATTTTCTGAGCTATAAGACAAGCAAATCCAGGTAAACCAATCAATATTCAAGGAGACCCAGTGTATTCAATCCCCTGAAATGAGGTGAAAATGAATTTAAGGGCAGTCAGAAGTCAAGGAGTTTCTTGCGAAGGGAAAACTCAGCCTGCATACGGGCAGACTTAGTGAGGATGCTGGAGGTAAGATATTCCCCTTGAGGGGAAAAAATGGCGTCTTCCCAACTGAGGAGACAAAAAGGAACACCAGCTGCACCAGATGAAATTAAAGAATGGATAAATGAGGACAGAAAGTGGAAAACAACAAGGGAATTTCACTTTTAAAAAAAAAACAGTCTGAAGGGAACCTAGGAGAAATGCGTAGGCCAGCCGTCTCCATTCCTGTGTGGCTATTTAAAAAGAAAAAGAAAAATCAAAGAAAGCGGCTGAGGAAGAATTAATACGGTTCCTTCAAAACAAATCCTGGTTTCATCAACATCCTAGAAGTTTGTTTCAAAGGAAAGGTAGGGATGCTGAACAAATTACAGTTTGACTCGAAAACCCATTGAAATGTGTCTCGCTAGGATGCATCCAGACTCCAGAAACAGTCTAAAGAGACAGCCAGAATTATCCGCTCAAGTGCAAAAACACGCAAAAAATAGCCCAAAAAAGACAAAAACAAGAAGGCGGCGCATGCACAGTGCCGAAAACTCGGCTTCTGCGCATGCGTGGAAGCAAAAACCAGCAGGTTTAAAAAATTAAAAAATGCAAAAAAAAAAAAAAAAAAAAAAAATGATCTTAAGAATAAGGCAAATTCAAAACACTTACACAGAACCAAGACCACCTACTAAGATAGATGCACACACACACACACTCATAAATACACATTACAATGAAATTATGACCAAGAGACAGAACAAGTTAAAAGGTTATGATAAAGTGGTTGCAAAAATTTTGAAGAAACAATTACAGTGCCACAAGAGGAAGCATGATGGGGGGGGGGGGAATCAATAAAATTTCTCCCATACAATAACTCAAGAGAAACACAAAGTGTTTTATAGACACCGTATGATCCCATCAATGGTTTTTTAAAAATTAATACATTGTATAATACATACGTGTAATGTTGTGATGCAGAAGGAGCATTTTATCCTATGTGGTAGCTGTGTAAAATTAACTCAAAAGTACAGGAAAGAAATACAGTGTTATTCAAATCATTTTAAAAGCAAAGTTTGAATTGGAACCTTGTTTTTAAAATTGGGAATTATCCGAGAACACGTAAATAACAATATCATAATCTTTTATGATGTACACTGACAGCTACAAGGTTTAACCTAGCACAATATTAGAAGAGAAACTCTTTGCTAACAAAATTAGACTGGAAAATTAAGATTGCATGCAGCAATGGCAAAATTAACACTATTCAGAAGAGAACCTTGATCAAATTTAAGCAAGAATATGTATCTGTAGGAGAAGGGCTGGCAGAGGAGGATTAAAAAGAGGTATCAGCCTAGAATCCTTACATAGCCACAAACAAAATCCAACCACCTTGATTGCCACTAAACGTTAACAGTAACCAGGTGCTGATTGTTAGTTGAAAAGATTCTATGCATAGACTTTAAGCAATAAATCAGTTAAATTGAACTTTCAAATAAGGACCTGTTTTTTCATGCCTGATAATATCCCATATATATCATACATCACACAGCAAGGTAGACATTTACAGGCTCATTTTTAAAGAGGAAGCAATTGATGTAAGGACTGTAACTGGAAATAATTCCAACATTTATAAATACTGATGTAATTATCAGCCAGGATACAATAGGACAGAACTTAAAATCAAATAATTACTGTTTGTATTGATACTTTTCCTTTCTGTTTTTCCTTTCTCTTTTTTCTTTTTATAGGACTACTGTCATTTATACTTGAAATAATGATAATAATAGATGGCAATGGTATTAAGATGGGATTTTTTTTTTAAAACCCAGAGTTGCCTCTAGACAAGATGGGCAGCACACAAATCCAATAAATAAATAAATAAATAAATAATAGTTCTACACATTCAGCTGCTAATCTGTGAGTTAATGAAATGATGAACTTCAAATTTCATGTTAATTGTAAGCTTCCTGTTTATTTACTGATATTTTATTATTCCATCCAGTGTTTCTTTTTTCTACTTTTCTCCTTCCTCTAGTTATTAATTTGAGGTTTAACAAAATGCTATAATAGATGATAGATAGATAGATAGATAGATAGATAGATAGATAGATAGATAGATAGATAGATAGATAGATAGATAGATAGATAGATGGATGGATGGATGAATGGACGGACGGACAGACAGACAGACAGACACAGACAGACAGACACAAGATAAATAGACAGGCAGATAGATCGCCTTTGGCGAGGGCCGAATCCATCCAGCCAAAAATCAATCTCTCTCTCTCTCTCTCTCTCTCCCCCCCGCTCCCTCCTGCGGGAAAC
>QLTV01001334.1:331710-347382 GCA_003457575.1 Thermophis baileyi | reverse complement strand
GGATAGGTAGATATGATAGATAGGTTGACAGACAGACAGACAGACAGACAGACAGACAGACAGACATAGAGTGTTTCACCAAAGATCCCTGAGGCATTCATAGATTTCTAACAAACGAATGAACAAGAAGCAAAGAAAATGACCATTTTTGTAATGCAGAAAGAAACCCTGAGCAAGACATTTCCCTCTTAGCCCTTTTCAGCATCAGGCTGGCTGATAAAAAAACACCCCAGCTGCGGTGACCGCAGCACAAAAACAAGCAATTCTTGTAACTACGCCAAGCAAATACTAAGAAAGTAATCTAAGTAAGTCCTTCGGGAGTTGGGCGGCATATAAATTTTATAAAATAAATAAATAAATAAATAAAGGGTGAAATTCCGGTCCGGGTAGATGACTTTGTGTATCTTGGCAAACTGTTCCCTAACAATGGGGGAATGATTGGAAATGTTTTCAGGTGTGTAAATGCTAACAGGGAGATACTGGCCAGTATGTGGTCAATTGCAAGCAAAAAACACATGTGGGAAGTAGTTTTAAAAAAAAAACCTGGAGAGAAGAGAATGCTTCTGCCCCTTTAGTTACATGGAACTGAAAGTTGGCTATGCCTGCAGAAATAACAGAACAGAGTTGGAAGGGACCTTAGAGGTCTTCTACTCCAACCTACTGCTCAAGCAGAACTTATACCATATCAGATAAATGGTTGTCCAATCTCTTCTTAAAAACCTTCAGTGATGGAGCACCCACAACTTCTAAAAGCAAGTTGTTCCACTGATTAATTGTTCTGTCAGGAAATTTCTCCTTAGTTCTAGGTCAGTGATGGCGAACCTTTTCGGCACCGAGTGCCCAAACCGGAATGCCACCTGGTCTTCAGGTTTCCGGCACCCATGCCAGCTGGTCTTCGCATGCTGGAAACCCGAAGACCAGGTGGCCGGCGCGCACGGCCACAGAGAGGGTTCTGTGTGCCACCTCTGGCACGCGTGCCATAGGTTCACCATCACAGTTCTAGGTTGTCTATGGAGATTCTCGGTCATCCAGGTCATGGTTGTCCCAGAGGTGCTTTTTTCAAGAGGCAACTGGACTTTCTAGTTTTTCTTTGAAGACGTTTGGCTTCTCATCCAAGAAACTTCTTCAGCTCTGAAGTTCTAGGTTGGTTCTCTCTTTGATTATTTTCCATCCATTGCTTCTTGTCCTGCCTTTGAAGAATATGCTGACCCCCTTCTATTTTGTGGCAGACCCTCAAATATTGGAACATTGCTATCATGTCACCTCTAATCCTTCTTTTCATTGAACTATACAATTACAATGGCACTGAAAAAAGCAACATGACTTTTTTTTCACACTGTTGAAGCATCCCCATAGTCACATGATCAAAATCCGGACACTTGGCAACTGGCATGTATTCATGACAGTTGCAGTGTCCCCAGGGTTTATGCGATCCCCTTTTGCAACCTTCTCACAAGCAAAGTCAATGGGGAAGCCAGATTTTTTTAACAACGGTCTCACTAGCTTAACAACTGCAGTGATTCACTTAACACCTGTGACTGTAAAATGGGGCAAAGCAACTGTCTCACTTAGCAACAGGAATTTTGGGCTCAGTTGTGATCATTAACCACACAAGACCTGGCCAACGAGAAGAATTGGCGCTGCCGAAGACACCTTTCCAAGCTGGTTTTCTTTCTCTTAAAACGTGCCTCTCAGATTGGCTTCCTTAAAATTTCAGTGCCATCCCAAGAAAGTGGTTTAAAGTTTGCGGCCAAACATTTTTACAGCAAAACAATGAACTCTCTCAAGATGAGAAAAACATTGGGCACAGAAAGAGAAGGGAGGGAAGGGGAGCCCATTAATTTGGAACATATGAGGACAAAGGGAAAGGAATTTCTGAAGCAGACAGCAAAGGACCAGTAAACAGCGTAAGGAAAGAAAAAAAGTGGGGAAAACAAGTGTAAAATTTGATACATCAATTATAGTGTACATTTCTCTGAGTCAGTTTATCCAATTGTTGCTTTCAAGAGTGGCAGTCCACGCCTTGGTATCCAAAACAAAATAAAGGGATATTCCAAAGAACTTTTGTTGGTTGCTTGTTTTGTCATAAGCACAACATCTCCATCATCCAAAGTTTTCCCCGGGGGAAATAAAGCAAAACAAGACACTTGGCCACAGAGCAGGGTGCTGAGGTTGGCTGAGAGTATCCAAGGAGGATCCAAAGGCACTTCCCTCCTACTGTGCAATGTTGGATGTTAAACGGTGAAGTCATTGAGGGTGGAAGCCTCCATTCACGCCACAAATCAAGGAACAAGCATGGGCTTGCCAGCTCTGAAGTATGTAAGCATGGACAGAGTTTTGGGGGGAAAAAGGAACTGAATTCCACTTTTACGTGTAGATAAGAGATGTACATTCCTTGATGTACTTCCTATGTTTGTGCCAAGATGTTAATGTACAGAGAAGCTGGTCTGTATATTAATTAGATGAGATTATACCTCTAGTTAAAGAAGCAGAAGAGATGAATAAGTAAGATAAGTAAGACTTGAATAATATTGAAGATTCTTCTCTTTCTCCTTCTTCTCCTCCTCCTGCACTCAAGGTGTCCATTTCAACATGTTGATGGCCTACACATCACAGATGGCCTTGAGATCCATTTCCAATGTCTATCAAAACGCACACTGGCCAAAAGTGGACATTAGGAATCTCCCAAAAAACAATGAAATTCTCTATTTTTTATTTTATTTTATTCTAGTTTTATGTTTTTACCACTTTACAGCAAGTTCCTTGTCTCTTTTCCAATTCTCCTATTATGAAAAATATTATAATTGTTTTATATCGTTCAATCAATTCCTCTTATATCTTCTCCTTCTATCCATTATCTATTGCATTATTAACATGATTGGGGAAGAGTCAGATAATATGGCCTGCGATGACATTGTAACTTCTTCACAATAAAATCATCCAAAGCTCTCCATTAAATATAAATTCCAGGGAAGAAAAAGAGTGAAACCCTTTTAATACATTGTAATTTCTGCATAGGTCACTAACACTACCTTTCTGTAAGTATTCCTCAAAATGTCTTTAATAAGATCAAGTTATCTCAGGGTCTGGAAAATGTATCTTTTCCTCTTCTATTTGTCCTGTTATAAATCAAGCACCATAGTACTCTGTTTCAAATAAACTGGTACACACTGCATATTCTTACTGAAAACTATCTCACATACGCTTGCAAAAATATTTTTCCAATGTTTTACAGATAGGAGTCCTCTGTTAACAACAGTAGATTTGCTTGATCTTTCCTTCCCCCCCCCCCTTAAGTAAGACGATTCTTTTTAAAGAATTAGTTAGTCTTTAAAGGTGGAAAAGACATTCGGTTGTAAATACTGAAGTTTTGCTGTAATAAATGTGATGGTTATGTACAGATGTTAAATTACGTTAGTTAATGACTGAACCGGTATAAAAGGATTCAGGAAGGAAGGAAGGAAGGAAGGAAGGAAGGAAGGAAGGAAGGAAGGAAGGAAGGAAGGAAGGAAGGAAGGAAGGAAGGAAGGAAGGAAGGAAGGAAGAGGCAATTGCTGTCAAAGCTTACAGAATTATGAGAATTGTAATGCTGACATGTCTTGCCAAGCTGTTTTCAGAATGACCATCCCAAGATTTGAAATCTACTACACCCAGTGGTGGGTTTCACTTACCTTTGCTACCAGTTCGGGAATGGGAGCACGCGGGAGCACGTGCGCGCCTTGCGCGCACACGACGCTTCTGCGCAGAAGCTCCGTGATGACATTCTGCCGGGTGGGCGGAGCCTCCTGCCGCCGCTGCTACTGGTTCGCCCGAACCGGGCGGAACCCACCACTGGCTATACCGATATTGTATTACATATTATCCTAATCCGTACATAAAATACCATATCCAATACTTGGATTGAAGTTCATCTCAAGACCTTGCAGGCCCACGACGAAGGCCCCTCCTTCTTTAAATGCCATGCATCCTTCTGTAGCATTAAGCACCTCTCCCTGGCATCCTTTCTCTCTCCTTAGGCAGACCCAGGCTGTGTATACGTGCAATCTTTACACAGCGTTTAATTGGAAAAAGAGATTCACCACTTTCTGGTCTTAAAATCCTGGCACTTCAAACATTGTTTCCAAGTGTTCGCGAAGGGCCTTTTCTCTGTGCAATTAAGAACCTTAAAACACATGGAGGAGGAAGAGATTCGTGGAGCCATACGGAAGCTTATGGGAGGGTTGTTTTTTTTTTTGTTTTTTTTTTGCTCCTTTTGATTGAAGCAAGGTGAGGCATTTTCTGGGGACTGGACCAGGCAGGAGATGGGGGCCGATCAACCTTCTGCTCCATGGAAAACCATCGGCTACAATGGACGCTCGGATGGTTGGAAAAACAGATTCCAGCCATAGCATGCCTGATCAGAAGCAGGCCACTTTCTACGCCCTCCCCCTGCCCTTTGGGCCTCTAAGGGGCACAGAAGACGATGCCAATTTGCGAGACAGCACCGGACTATGTGGGGATAACATTTTCAGTCTAATATTGCAGGTGGCATTTTGGGGAGTTGGGGAAATTAAAAAAAAAAGGAATTTCAGCCTATTTATCTGGGGGGGGGAAAGGGGGGTGCCAGTTAAGATGAAAAGTGCAAAGTAGCAAGATAAAGGGCAGGCCCTCATTTTTTAAAACTTCAGCACAGCTTCAAAAACACTCTGATTGTTCCAAGATAAAAGTTTGGGGGATGTACCCGTGTTTCCCCGAAAATAAGACCCTGTCTTATATTTTTTTTGAACCCTGAAATAAGGGCTTGGCCTTATTGCCATGCACTCAAAAGCCCGATTAGGCTTATTATCAGGGGATGTCTTATTTTGGGGGAAACAGGGTATCACTCCTGACCTAAAGCTATTGTTGTTGTTTGGTTTCTAAGTGAGCCGCGGTGGCGCAGTGGTTAGAACGCAGTACTGCAGGCTATTTCTGCTGACTGCCGACTGCCAGCAGTTCGGCAGTTCGAATCTTACCAGGCTCAAGGTTGACTCAGCTTTCCATCCTTCCAAGGTCGGTAAAATGAGGACCCAGATGGTTGGGGGCAAGAGGCCAACCGCTTAGAGCAGGGGTGTCAAACTCAATTTCATTGAGGGCCGCATCAGGCCTGGCCAGGTGGGTGTGGCTGACTGGGTAGGCGTAGCCAGCTTGATGCCACTCACAGGGCGTAGCCGACTGGGTGGGTGTATCCAGCTGAGTGGGTGTGGCCAGCGTGACACCACTCCCCAAACTGCTGGCATGTTTCCTCTTTGCATTGGGTGGACCGGGCCGAAGTGATGCGAGTAGACCAGGCCGGCCCCTTACATTTTCCAGGATGGCCTCGTGGGCCGGATCCAACCACATCGGCCTTGAGTTTGACACTCCTGGCTTAGAGAGAGCACTGTGAAGCGGTATATAAGTCTAAGTGCTATTGCTATTGCTTGTTAAGTCATGTCTGACTCTTCGCGATCCCATGGACTATAGCGTGCCAGGCCCCTTTGTACTCCACTGTCTCCCAGAGTTTGTCCAAATTCATGTTCATTGCGTTGATGACACCATTTAACCTTTTCGTCCTCTGCCGTCCTCTTCTCCTTTTGCCTTCCATCTTCCCCAACATCAGGGCCTTATCCAAGAAGCCCTCTCTTCTCATTAGATGGCCAAAGTCTTTGAGCTTCAGCTTCAGGATCTGTCCTTCCAAAGAACAGTCAGGGTTGACTTCCTTGAGGATTGACTGATTGGATCTCCTTGCTGCCCAATGGACTCTCAAGAGCCTTCTCCAACCCCACAATTCAAAAACATGAATTCTTCGGCACTCAGCCTTCCTTATGGTCCAACTCTCGCAGCCATACATGACTGCTGGGAACCCAAATCTTGAAGGCATGAATCCAAGTAGTGTTGAAGTCTCTTGAAAGAGCAACAGGACTAACAATATTGTATATTATGTCAGATGCCTGGCCTAGATCGTTTTCACCAGCTTTCCACCATCCTTAGAAGTGGCCTCAATTTACAGATCTGGGAAGAATCTGTCCATGATAAGAAAAGACAGACAAAGCAGATCTACCTTGTGATCCTACCTTCAATTGAATAGATTACCAGATCCAGCAAGTTTATGAACAGAACCAGAGGAATATCTCCCTCTGCTAAACAACGCTAGCAATCCATGAAAAATTATGTCAAGGCTGAAGTGCACTGTTGTACAAGGTAGTCCTCAACTTACGACCACCATTGGGCTCCAAATTTCCATTGCTAAGTGAGACATCTGTTAAATGAATTTTGCCCCCTTTCACAACCTTCCTTGCCACAGTTGTTAAATGAATCAAAGCAGTTGTTCAGTTAGTAACACAGTTGTTAAGCGAATTGGGCTTCCCCCATTGACTTTGCCGGTCAGAAGGTCACAAAAGGGGATTACATAACTCTGGGACTCTGCAACTGTCATAAATATGAATCCAGTTGCCAATCATCTGAATTTTAATCATGTGACTATGGGAATGCCACAGTGATTGTAAGGGTGAAAAATGGTCATATTTAATTATTTAGGAAATTTATATTGCCACCTATTCACCCATGGCGACTCAAGGTGGCTTACAGGAATATAAAAACCTCATATATAAAAAAATAAAACTAATAAAAGAGAATAATAAAATAATAAAATAATATTACAACTCTGGTCATAAGTCACTTTTTTCAGTGCCACTGTAATGTCGAACGGTCACTAAATGAACTGTTGTAAGCCAAGGACTACCTGAATTGCATCGTCTTATCCTGCAAGTTAGGGTCGTAGTATCTCTGTCTTACTGGCCTCCTTTACTGGTTAATTCATTAAGCTGCATAGATTCCACTTCTACTCCTTGCCTAGAAGTTCATCTGGCAGAACAAAGTCCACGATGCCCCAGAGTTTGATTTTGCCTTAAGTGTTTTTGCAAGCTGTATGTTCACATGCTCTTCTTAAATCTCTTTGATAGTGTTTTTTCCACTTCAACCAATTTTCAAAGACAATACGATCTCATTGCAAAGGGCCCATAAGTCACACAGAAGCAGAAAATTGAAACCAGAAGAAAAGACAATGGGGCCGCACCCCGTAAGAAGCTAGGCACATGAACTCAAGGTTTCCTGCACTAAAAGAAGAAGAATTTCCCTCCACGTGGAAAGTTAAGACTATTAGATGATTGATCCCAACATGCCTTCCTCCTAATTCACGTGGCTAATTTTGTATCCACCAAGAAAGGGAGGATATTTTATCTCCGTTTCTGACCTTGAGTTGATGGTAGAAAATACAGGAAGAGCAACTGAAGCCTCATGATTCAGTGGAGGACTGGTTTTTTAGATTTTAAAAAAGTTTGCAGCTGCTTTTCAGATGTTTCCCATGAACTTGTGAAACCAGCCAGATGTAGAACAGCAGATGAGTGAGTTCCCTGTTTTCAGAACATTTGAGACTTCAGGCTGAGTTCAAACTGGGCCTTAATGAAATGCAAAAGACTAATCTATTGTGGGCCACACAAGTTTGGCTTTTCAAATGATTCAACAATTTGATTCCAACAGAGGTGCTAAACTGCCAAATCAGATCAAACTAACTGGGAGCCAAGTCCGAGATTTGATAGACATTTGTATATGAGCAAACACCCTTTTTCTGCATTGATTTTTAAATAACACGTAGACCAAACTTAATTTTTCATACCTTAAATCAGAGGTGGGTTCCTCCCGGTTTGCACCGGCTCTATAGAACCGGTAGTAAACCGGTGGTGACGTCACAGAGCTGGTTCTGTCGGTGCTGGTCCGTGGACACCTCTTTTTTTTGAATTTTTATTTATTTATTTATTTTTATTTTTATTTTTATTTTTTTTTTCTTCTGCGCATGCACAGAAGCCGAGTTTCCGGCACTGCACCTGCATCGTTTGGTTTTGTTTCGGGGTGTGTTTTTTTTGGATTTTTTTTTTTTTTTTTTTTTGCTTCTGCGCATGCACAGAAGCCAAGTTTTTGGTACTGCACATGCACCGCCATCTTGTTTTTGGCTTTTTTTTGCTATTTTTTGCTTTTTTTTTTGCTTCTGCGCATGTGCAGAAGCAGAGTTTTCGGCACTGCGCATGTGTGGCCACGTGTGCGAAGCGCACGCATGTGCAGCCATGCATGCGAAGCGCACATGCACCTGTGCGGCGTGGCCACATGGCGCACAATGCATGCGCAGCCACACGGCACGGGAGGAAGCTAACTGGTGGTGAGGTAAGTTAGAACCCTCCCCTGCCTTAAATATAAAAATATCTCTTATAAATAAATAAATCATGTTTACATTCCTGGGAGGAAAACATCCTTTTTAGGAAAAAGAGTACATTGTGACAAACCAACTAAGACACTCTCTCAAATTCTATATTGAAAAGTTAGTAAAACGGTTGTTAAGTGAGTCTGGCTTCCCCATTGACTTTGCTGCTCAGAAGGTCACAAAATGGGATCAATCACATGACCCCAGTACACTGCAACTGTCATAAATACATGCTGGTTGCCAAGCATTTGAATTTGGATCAAGTGACCACGAGGATGCTACAATGGTCACAAAAGTGAAAAATGGTCCTAAGTCCCTTTTTTCAGTGCCGTTGTAACTTCGGGCAATCACTAAATGAATGGTTATAAGTCGAGGACTACTAGACTCTGGTAAATATTTTTTTTTAACATGCAGCTGAAGTTGAAGTCAAAGGAGGAACAGCAGCAAGAATTGTATTTGCACAACATTGGAAAAGCGAGGAAACACCTACGGAAGAAGATATTATTAAAAAAAATATTGGACTGTGCAGAAATGGACAGATTAACACTGAAGATAAAAGAAAAAGAAGACACAGAATGTTTTCGAGCTTGGGACTTGTTTTATCAATGGCTGGATAAAAGGGGTAGAAATTAGGAACTTCATAAGTATTACTATGTAAATGAATTGACCCAGACAGTATGCTGTTCATTAAGCACATATTGTATGTAAAGAGAAAACAAATAAAATATATATATTTAAAAAAAAAGGAGGAGCAGGAGGAAGAGGAGGAGAAGGAAGAACACAGGGAGCCGAGGAAGGAATTCAAGAGTGAGAATGACAAGATTTTAGCTGTTGGCAAAATAATTACCTCAGTTTACAACAAGATTTGTCTGAGAGGAAGGCAAGTATCCCAGGCGTCTGGAAACCGTTAGACTGATAAAACAGAGCTCTCAGGCGAATCCGAGATCCGATTTGTTTCACAAGGTATTACACAAACTCCATCTGCACTCAAAGGACGGATTGAAATGAAGCCTCAACAACAACACAAGCCACCAAGTGAAGAACAGTTCTGATAAGCATCGGGATTTGCCTCACTTCTTGTTCTAGTTAACAACAACAACACAATTACTTGGAAATAACGGCGTCACATTCAACGTTACAGATGGCCTTCATTTGAGATTCGTTGCAAACAGTCCTAATGAAAAGAACCAAACAAAGATACCAAGGAAGGTTAAACATGTAGTTTTTTTTTCTTTTTTTTAAATCAGGCTAAAGGAATCAAGCACACAGACACACACACTACACACTTTTGTCAAGTGGGTGCAGATATATTAAGAAAAGGGGGGAAACTGCAAATCCGTTTGGCAAAAAGTAAATAAATGACAGAATGATTTCACTCAAAATCATATCGCGATCTGAAAATGAAAAAGGAAGAAATTCACGCCGTATATTACAACATTGTGCCCTCAACATTCAAAATAGCATTTCTGCTTCCCTTGAGCAAGATATTTTGCTTACCATAATACTTTTATATCTCTCTCCACCAGCTCCACCATTTTTAGGCCAAATAAAGGAAAACTGAGACAAATGACTGGAGTGCATAAAATATTTTGCTGCAAACCTTCAAGTAGGAACCATCTAGCCGCCCAGAGTCCCTTGGGAGTTGGGCGGCATACAAATTTAATAAATAAATAAATAAATAAATAAATCTTATTTTAAGAATTGTGGACATGTTTCTAGCTTGAAACACAGATGTTCTTCGAACGCCTCTGTTTTCAATTGAAAATACAGGTAGTCCTCAACTTAGGACCTCAATTGAGCCCAAAATTTCTGTTGCTAAGTGAGACATTTGTTAAGCAAGGTTTGCCCCATTTTTTGGCACATGAATTCATTGTTAAATGAATCACTGCAGTTGTTAACTTAGTAACATGGTCAGTGACTCTGGCTTCCCCATTGACCTTGCTTGTCAGAAGGTTGCAAAACGGGATCACAGGGATCCCCGGGACTCTGCAACCGTCATAAGTATGAGTCAGTTGCCAAGCATCTAAATTTTGAACATTGTGACCACAGGGATGCTGCAATGGTCGTAAGTGTGAAATATAGTCATCAATCACTTTTTTTCAACACTGTTGAACTTCGAACAGTCACTAAATAAATTGTTGTAAGTCGAGGACTATCTGTACTTCCAAAATGTTTAGAACTGTCCATTTCACATTTAAAGCAAGGGTTTTTCAGGCAAAATGAGACTTTTAGAAAGTTTTAGGAAGTTACACACTTAAAATAGTTTGAAACCAAACATTTGGCACATCCCTAAATTAAAAAAATGTACGATGACATCAAATCAAGGGAATTCTACCAATTATTCTGAGGGAATGAAACCTCCATGAATCAAGTTTCTGGCAACTGCCCCTTATTTTGCACCAATCTAAAATTGACTATTATGGACAAAACCGCCACGGGGAGGGGGGGGGGGAAATAATGCTCTTTTTTGGAAAGCTTTCCAAAGCAAATGATAACAAAGCCAAATAAACAATGTGAAACTGCATAACAGAAAACAAGAAAGAAAATGGCATTCAGAAAAAATGTATAATTGCAATGGTCTTCATGTGTTGCTATCCTTTATTTCAATGGGCCATATCAAGAATAGCTTCCCAATGGGGTGGACTAGGAAGGAATGATTGGAAGATCAGTACTTAACGAATATTTCAAGAAATGCCAACTGAAGTGATTTTTTTTTTAGTGTTAAATCAATCAGAGGGACTAAGATAATGGAAGAAATAATAGGAGAGGAGAGGAGAGGAGAGGAGAGGAGAGGAGAGGAGAGGAGGAGAGCAGCATAGAATGGGGGAGGGGAGAGGGTGGCACAGCACAGAATAATTATCTGATGGTGCTTGTACTGGAAGTGGAGTAAAAAGTAAAATAGTCTAGCATTCATTGTTTTTTCCTGCACAACAGATGATCTTTGAGGTCCCTTCCAACTCCACTTATTCTATGAGTATCATTTGGGTGCATTTGGTAAAGCATTTTTTCAGCTAGTTCAAGGACTGCGAAAGTTCTTTAACTGGAGGCAACTAAGGAAGGAGTGAGCAACAAATTGCTCTCCTGTCTAGAAGGGCAAACAGGAGAAGCAGTTTGGTCTAGTGGTTAAGGGCACCAGGCTAGAAGCCAAGAGACCCTGTGTTTTAATCCCTCCTTCCTTAGGCCTAAAAACCAGGTGGGTGACTTCAGGCCAGTCGCTCTCTGTCAGCCCAATCTACTTCACAGAGTTGTTGTAGGAAAAAATAGGAGGAGGAAAGGGTATTTATTGAGTATGTTCACTGCCTTAAATTATTTATAAAAACAGTAAATAAAATAATAAAATAAAAATAAAAATATGAAGACCTGTTCCAATGAGTGAGTGTTGGCAGGAAAGGGTGGCCCTTCAGATAACCAGCCCTCAGCTCTTTTTTGAGAGGTAGTATCTCTCAGCTTGGCCTGGAAACTGATGGGACAGCATTTGTGGACAAGGATACTATTAGGTTGCGGCCCCATTTAACCAACGAGATGCCTGTCCGAAATTCAAGTCGGTTTGAACCACGTGCACCCTTTCCCCCAAATCATCAAAGGAGGCCTCTCAGCATCTCCGCCGATGCCCAACTCTTCACAGTGGGTGGCCTAAATCTTGTTTAATTCTAATAAGTCATATTGTATGTTGACCTCCTAGAAACCTTATCGTCCCCAGAGGCAACCTTAGGGAAATGAAAAGGCTGGCTGGATCCAGCGCTGGTTTTCTTCGCAAGCCTGGCCTCTCTGAGTAACAGAGAAGAAGCTATCGGTGGCCTCAAGGACGCAGAAGGGACCAACGCAGCCATCTGGCAAAGGAATGTTTTGTGGCTGCATGTGGCATTTTGCAAAAAGCCCGCAACATCCTTTCAAAATACCAAATGTACTCATCAGCTCATTTCCTTTTCCAGAAACACAGCAAGTGGCTGTTAGAATCACGATGGTTTTGGTTTGCATGTTGTTTGGAAGTTCCATTTTAATTACAAGTCAAGGGAATTTTTTTAAAAAATGGTGCTTCACATGCTCAACAGCTGCAGTGTGCAAGTATACCTGGGTTCTTCCAGGCCAGGGGTCTCCAAACTTGGGTGCTTTAAGACTTGTGGACTTCAACTCCCAGAATTCCCCACCCAGCATGGGTTCAACTTCTAACTTTCCTCAGCCAGCCAGCATGGCTGACTGAGGAATTCTGGGAGTTGAAGTCTACAAGTCTTAAAGTTGTCGAGTTTGGAGAGTCCTGGTCTAGAACCCAGGTATACTTCCACATCTGCATCTGTGGACTTCAACTCCCAGAATTCCCCAGCCAGCATGGTTTCAACTTCCCACTCCCCTCAGCTGGCCAACTCCCCAGAACATAGCTGAGGGGAGTTGGCTGGCTGAGGAATTCTGGGAGTTCAAGTCTACTCATTGCCAAGTTTGGAGACCTCTGTTATAGATGATCTGGAACCTCAGCAGATTAGAAATGAAAGAGCCAACGATGTGCGATGCTTAAGATTCGAGTCCCACTTAGCTGTGGAAACTCAATGAGTAACCCAACCAATCTTTCCCACAAATGTTATTTGAGGGACCCATTGCTTCAGAGAGGGATATCTATGCCATGACCTTTTGTAGGACAGAAGAGCATTAGCTCACACAAACAAACAAACAAACAACAGCTGGGAGAAGGTCATTTATGGCTTCTCTCCAGTTGCAATTACAGACACGAAGCTTTGCTCCCTACAACAAAACACAAACGCTCCACATAAAATAATCATATGTTTATCTCTCTAATATCTACTCAATCATAGCCACCGATATAAGCAACAGTGTAGAAATTGCAGAAAAATAAATGCCGGTAGACCGCGACTTATGACCACAATCAAGCTCAAAATTATTTCGTTGCTAAGCGAAACAGTTGTTAAGTGAATTTTGCCCCATTTTACGACCTTTCTTGCCACAGTTGTTAAGGGAATCGCTGCAGCTGTTCAGTTGGTAACACGGTCGTTAAGTGAATCTGCCTTCCGATTTGACTTCGCTGGTCAGGTGGTCACAAAAGATGATCACGTGACCCCGGGACACTGTAACCGTCGTAAATATGAATCAGTTGCCAAGCGTCTGAATTTTGATCCACATGATCATGGGGATGCTGCGACGGGTGTAAGTGTGAAAAACGGTCATAAATGACTTTTTTCAGTGCTGTTGTAACTTCGAACGGTCACTAAATGAACTGTTGTAAGTCAAGGACCACGTGTAGTACAGATAGTCCTCGATTTACAAAGTTCATTTAGTGACCATTCGAAGTTACAACAGCACTGAAAATAGTGACGTATGACCATTTTCACACTTACAGCCATTGCAGCATCCTCATGATCATGTGATTTACATTCAGACGCTTGCCAGTTGACTCATATTTATGACGGTTGCAGGGTTCAGGAGTCATTTTGTGACCTTCTGACAAGCAAAGTCAATGGGGAAGCCAGATTTACTTAAGAACCGTGATATTAATTTAACAGCTGCAGTGATTCACTTCACAAATGCGCCGAGATAAGTCGTAAAATGGGACAAATTCACTTAACAAATTTTTCACTTAACCACATAAATTTTGGGCTCAATTGTGATCGTAAGTTGTGGACTACCTGTATGCCAAAGAAATTAAATTAAAATGATCAGAAAAGAGGGGAAAAGATTCAAATTTGAGGTTATGGCAAACGCAATTCCTATAAATTGTGTTGACGTGATAGCAGTATTCCGATATCACAGACGTTGCCACAAAGAAGAGGGAGTCAAGCTATTCTCCAAAGCTCCTGAGGGTAGAACAAGAAGCACTGGGTGGAAACTAATCAAGGAGAGAAGCAACTTAGAACTAAGGAGAAATTTCCTGATGGTTAGAACAATTAATTAGTGCAACGGCTTGCCTCCAGAAGTTGTGGGTGCTCCAACTTTGGAGATTTTTAACAAGAGATTAGTCAACCATTTATCTGAAATGGTATAGGGTTTCCTGCTTGAACAGGGGGTTGGACTAGAAGACCTCCAAGGTCCCTTCCAACTCTGCTATTCTATTCTATTCTAAATTCAGACCTTCACTACTTTTCTATCAGAACATTCATGTCTTAAAACAACCAGTAATTTAAATGGCATTCTCCTTTTGACTGTTCAGGAAAAAAAATACCTCCTCAAATCAGCATACCTTGGGTGATATAAAGATATCCGTGCATAATGCAGAAAACTGTCCTATAAATATGGTGCAGGATATCCGGTCATCCTTCAGCTGACCCGGAGTTCCTTGCCTCTCCAGTCCCAAATGTCACCTTGTGTGGTGGACCTGGCTGAAGACCTGGCGATGTCGCCACTTCAACAACTTTTGCTGAGTTTTGTATAATTAAAAAAAAAAATTCAAGAAGTGACACAAACTTTTTCCAAGGACTGGAAAAAGCCAAGAGAGATGAAGATTAATATTTATAATATGCAACAGGAAAAAGCTTCATAAATTCTGGAAACTGGATGACATAAGAGAGCGTTATCCTAGGCAGTAGCTGCTGTCCTAAGTTGAGGTCAGCTGGAATAGTTTGACCTTACTTTGTGTTCTGTCATTTAAAGGAAAGGAAAGGAAAGGAAAGGAAAGGAAAGGAAAGGAAAGGAAAGGAAAGGAAAGGAAAGGGAAGGGAAGGGAAGGGAAAGGAAAGGAAAGGAAGGGAAAGGAAGGGAAAGGAAGGGAAAGGAAGGGAAAGGAAGGGAAAGGGGAAAGGGGAAAGGAAAGGAAAACGTTGTGCCATCAGCAAGTTTTCCTAGGCTAGAACAATAGCCCCTAACAGATGTAGTGTACAATATCCAAAGTTGACATTACTATGTTTACCTGAAGGGTACATTCAGTTTTTGCCCCAGAGAAATATATTACTTCCATAACCATTTATCTTCAAAATAGGACAGTTCGGTTCCAGATGTTAAGGAAGAAGATAAGTCTGTCATCAGGCTCTGAATGTACTTGTGAATACTCAGAAATGACTAGCTGGTGACCTTCAGAAACCAAATGCTGGATTACAAGGAGGATGTTATGTTCCACTAAGGGCATATTTCACATGAGGAGGTTTACAGAAATTTGTCTTAGTTTCTCTTTCTTTATTTCCTTCCTTCCTTCCTTCCTTCCTTCCTTCCTTCCTTCCTTTCCTTTCTCTTTCTTTCTTTCTTCCTTTTTTCTTTCTTTCTTTTTCTTTCTTTCTTTCTTTCTCTTCTTTCTCTTTCTCTTTCATTCTGTCCTTTCTTTCTCCCTTCCTTTCCCCCTTTCCCCCTTTTTCCCTCTTTCTTTCTTTCAGGGGAACCGGCAGGGAAAAAAGGCTTTAAAAAGTTTTTTAAAAAAACCAGGAAGTGCTGATGTCGGGGCCGGTGGGTGGAGCTTCACGCTGCCATCCCTGTTCTCCGAACCAGCTGCT
>QLTV01001334.1:256737-275212 GCA_003457575.1 Thermophis baileyi | reverse complement strand
ATATTTTATTCTTCAGGCATCCTCTGACAACACTCACGGTTATGTAGAAGTTCTTCTGAATCTACAGTCATAATCTGGAACCATCACGAATATTGTAAAAAAGGATTAACGCTTCCCCATCTCCCTTGTTGCTACATCTTTTCCCGGTAGATTCTTGAAAGTGACTTCCTTTGGGATACCATACTTCAATTACTCCCGCCCCCCCCCAGGCATACTTCAATGACCAATGAGAGTACACAGTTATGATCACATGCCATGGACTACATGGCATGGACTACATTCCCCAGAATGCTATGTCTCAAAGAGACAGTTCTTAATTCTAGGCTAAACCCTTGATAAGCCAGCACAATCAGCCTCCATGTTTCCAGTGTCTTTCTCCTGGCTTGGAAATGAACCAGATGGATATTTCTTCCAACACTGCCTTAAAAGACCTGATACTATGTTCTTAAAAAGAGGGCCCAATCCTGGAGGACCTGAATCATATGCTGAGATTGGCAGGGCAGAAAGTGACTTTCAGTCTCCAACTTGCAGAAGAAAACTAGAAGGGAGCACCTAGAGAACCTTCAAACTTCAAAAAAAGGTCAACTATTTGAGAGACAATGTGAAAGAAGGACTTCAGGCTGTTACTGACTTTTTTTTTTGAAAGCAGACGTGCTGATGAGAACTTCGAGAGACTATGAATTTCTTTTGAGTACAAAGAAAAATACATGTGAACCAGTGAAGTCACTTCATCATCAATGGAGGTTTTTCAAGAAGACTGGACAGCCATTTGTCCAGAAGGATACAGGGCAGTGTTGGCGAGCTTTTTCGGCACTGAATGCCGAAATGGGGGCACGCGCATGCCGGAAACCGGAAGAGCAGCTGCCCGGAGCACATGCGCATGCTGGGAAGATGATCTTCCGGTTTCCGGCGTGCGCATGCACACTGGGCGGCTGCTCTTCTGGTTTCCGGCACTCCCGCGCGTGTGAAGACCAGCTGGCTGGGCCGGCGCGCCGGAACCCGGAAGAGCAACAGGTGACGGCTTGCATGCCCAGAGAGATGGCTCTTCATACCACTTCCGGCACGCGTGCCATAGGTTCGCCATCACGGATATAGGGTCTCCTGCTTGAGCAGGGGGTTGGACTAGAAGACCTCCAAGGTCCCTTCCAACTCTGCTATTCTGTTATTCTAAAGTCATAACAAATTGCGCAGTGATGAAAACATGAGTTTCCACATTAAGATGGCTTTTGGGAATGTTGTATGAATAGCCACCTGGAGTCACCTCTTTACCCCAAGAGGGGCGACATATAAATGTAATAAATAATAATAAACGAATAATAATATGGACATCAGCAATACATATATATATATATCAGTCAGCCGAATCTGAAGAATATAAATCACCTGAAGAAAATTAAGGTGACTGCAAACTGAACAGGACTGTCTTTTAAAATTAATTTTCATAACTAATCTTACATTGAAGCAATTAAAAAGGAATATAACGGAAAACATGCTAATCAGTCTTTTCACTGGAGAAAAGTAAACACAATTAGTTGCAATTATTGGGCAATAAATCTAGAATAAGGTTTTATGAAGATCACATTATGCTTCTAGCAATTTTCAATTTCCCAAGGATATATAAACATACATTCATATATTCTATCAAAATTTAAATATCAGCTCGTAAAACTGTGTGGTGGCTAATCTTTCTTAAACTTTTGCAGTGATAAATGTTTTGTTATCCCAGTTAATTAGTAATTGCTATCATCATGGGTAACTTATTGAGAATAAACATAGCAGTCTTACTGCACAGCGGAATAAATTTTATTTAGATCCTCCTAATGTTGCATTGCCTCACGATAGAAATAAATTTTCAGAGCATATCTATTTCTATAAAAATGGTAAAAGACCGAATAATGGCACAGAATAATGGCATAGAATAACAGAGTTGGAAGGGACTTTGGAGGTCTTCTAGTCCAACCCCCTGCTCGAGCAGGAGACTCTATACCATTTCAGACAAATGATTGTCCAGTCTGTTTTTGAAAGCCTCCAGTGATGGTGCACCCACAACTTCTAAAGGCAAGCTAATCCATTGGTTGATTGTTCTCACCGTTAGGAAATTTCTCCTTTGTTCTAGGTTGCTTCTCTCCTTGATTAGTTTCCATCCATTGTTTCTTATCCTGCTTTGGAGAATAGGTTTACCCCCTCCTCTTTGCGGTAACCCCTCAAATATTGGAATACTGCTGTCATGTTTCCCGTAGTTCTTCTTTTCATTAGACTAGAATTAGAATAGAATAGAGCTGGAAGAGAACTTGGAAGTCGTCTAGTCCAGTCCCCTGCTCAAGCAGGAGAACCGTTCTTCATATGTTTTAGCTTCCAGTCCCCTAATCATCTTTGTTGCTCTTGTCTGCCCTCTTTCCAGAGTCTCAACATCTTTTTTTAATTGTGATGACCAAAACTGGATGCAGTATTCCAACTGTGGCCGTACTAAGGCTTTGTAAAGCGGTACTAATACTTCACATGATCTTGATTCTATCCCTCTATTAATGCAAAAGAGGCTTCCAAATCCAATAGTTTTTAAAAGAAGCTCCCAAATCCAATAGTTTTGTCCTCATCACCTTCACACACACCCTTGCTAAATAAAGGTAGCCCTCGACTTACAACATCGATCCCAAAATTACTGTTGCTAAGCGAGACAGTTAAGTGAATGTTGCTCCATTTTGCAACCTTTCTTGCCACAGTTGTTAAGTGAATCACGGCAAATGTTAAATTTTGTAGCACGGTTGTTAAGTGAATCCGGCTGCCCGGTTGACTTTGCTGGTCAGAAGGTCGCAAAAAGGGGATCACGTGACCCCGGGACTTCAACCGTCATAAGTACAAACCAGTTGCCAAGCGTCTGAATTTTGATGACATAACCATGGTCGTAAGTGTGAAAAACGGTCAAAAGTCACTTTTTTTCAGTGCCGTTGTAACTTCAAACGGTCACTACATGGACTGTTGTAAGTCAAGGACTACCTGTACCAAAATTTGCACACACACACACACAGACAACGTGGAGGTAGTTAGTAGGATCCAGGGCTTGAGTCTAACTAACAGAATGTGCTAATATTTTTAGTACCAGCTTATATTCTCCTGTCTCACAGGGAGGTGGGTAGCGCAAGATTTCTCAGGAACATTTACGCCGGAGGAATTAAATCTTAAAATTTTAATGCATCTGGCTTCTGAAAACTCCCTTTTCTTCCCTTAACGGTTGATTTTAAGACGAGGGTAGGGCAGAGCAAGTAGAGAAGGGTTGTAACTAAGCCCCGGGACATCAAAACTAATAAGGTTTTAATAATTATTAGCAATTACCTTCAACACTCATCTTATATAAGATCTTTCATCTGAGGAAGCTAAAGGAGGGGGATTTTTATTTTTTTCGCCACGGGCCAAGCAAAAGGAAAACAAACAAAGTGAAAACCCAGAATCTCTGCCTTTAACTTTTTACCTTCTGCTCTTTCATTAAATATCCAAAGCTAATTGTTTCATTTGTCAATGTGAAACAACCAAAGCCAAGGATAGAAGAAAGCTCTTGGCTTCTGTAGTTAGTTTATTATTCTGATCAAAAGAACAACATAGAGGAGACGGAAAAATAGACAAGCGCACCAAATAAAAGAGCTTGTATGTTGGGTAGGCCCTTAAACAAAAATTACAAGCAGGTACAGTTCTTTATCAAAATCAAGATCCACCTTAAATTCTGTGGGAAAACAAGGAGGCAGATTTTTTTGTATGGTTGCTGAAGAAGCTTCATCTTCAATTTGACAGAAGATCAGAATTATAACAGCTGGATTCCCATTTTGGAAAACTCCTTAAAAGGGCAAAATCAATACTGCCTCAATGTCTTTAAAGAGGAACAGACTAGGAGGCCAAGACTGTCTGTTTACATCTTTCTGGTACCAAAAAGATATATCCAGTCTAACAAAGAGAAGGACTAGGGAAGACATGATAGCAGTCTTCCAATATTTGAGGGGCTGTCAGAGAGAAGGGGGGGGATTTATTCACCAAAGCACCTGAGGCTGGACAAGAATGGGTGGAAGATCATTAAAGAGAAATCCAGCCTAGAACTGAGGAGAAATTTCCTGACAGTTAGAACAATTTATCAGTGGAACGGCTTGCCACCAGAAGTTGTGGGTGCTCCATCACTGGAGGTGTTTAAAGAAGAGATTGGACAGCCACTTGTCTGAAATGGTAGGGGATTGGACTAGAAGACTTCCAAGGTCCCTTCGAACTCTATTATTCTATGTTCAAATAATATTTCTCCATTGTGCTCATTGATGGAAGAACTCCAAATGGATTATGAAAAGCCCTGCAATGTGTTGTACCAAAATCTGGCTCCCCAAAAGCAACCAAATCACTCTGAAGATACAACATGTGTACAATTATGCATACAATTATGAGGAGGAAGAGGAGAGAGGAGGGAGGATGGAAGAGGGAGAGGGAGGGGGAAGATGAGGGGAGGGGAAAGATGAGGGGCAGGGGAGGAGGAGGAGGAGGAGGAGGAGGAGGAGGAGGAGGAGGAGGAGAAGAAGAAGAAGAAGAAGAAGAAGAAGAAGAAGAAGAAGAAGAAGAAGAAGAAGAAGAAGAAGAAGAAGAAGAAGAAGAAGAAGAAGAAGAAGAAGAAGAAGAAGAAGAAGAAGAAGAAGAAGAAGAAGAAGAAGAAGAAGAAGAAGAAGAAAAGAAGCCCCCAAATGTTGTCTATATATCCCTGCATTTTATACTTTTGGCTCTACACATTCTCTGGATATCACCAATTTGTCTTATTAGATACAGGAAGGATTCCAACACCTACATGAAAATTAAGAAAGATCAAAGGCATGCATGAGATGTTCCACATTTCATTTAATTAGCAATGAAAATATCTCATTAGTGTTACACAAACAGAGGAATTTATAAGGGTTTTTGCAGGTGAGTTGGTGCTGGTTCTGGAAGATCCGTTATAGAGAATTGAAATACTAATGAGCAAATTAAAAGAATTTGGTGCATTAGCAGATTTCAAGATTAATAAAGAAAAGATGACAGTGTTAACAAAACATACAAAAATAGAAGATCAAACAACTGACGAATACAATGAGTTTTAAGATTGAGAAGAAGGTAAACTATCTGGGTATCATTATAATAAATATAAACTGTATGTTATTTGAAAATAATTATGTTAAGACATGGAATGAAATTTTTAAAAGATCTGTTAAGATGGGAGAAACTGCAATTATCATTGCTGGAGAGAATTTCAGGGTAAAAATGAATGACTTTCCTAGAACAATAATTTTATATTAGACAGTATTTTATTTTGACAACTGATGCACCCTTTAAACAGTGGCGGAATGATCTAAATTTGTGTGGCAGGGGAAAACCACGATTTAAAGATAGGTTTGTTACATATGATGCAAAGGAAAAAGGAGGATTGGATTTGCCTGATTTCAAACTGTATTTTTCAGCTTGCTGATTTGTTTTGATGAAAGAGTGTTGCTGAGAAATAGAAGGCTTTTGGAGTTAGAAAGATTTGGGTGGCATGGATAATTGTGGTACGATAAAGTCAAGGTTAATGTAGTTTTTTAAAACCATTATGTCTGAGGTGTCACGTTGCAAATATAAAATAGAAACAAACTCAGTTTGTGCCAAAAATGCCTTTGCGGCCATTAGCACAAGAAGCAATTTACAGACTAGAAATAATAGGCAAACACAAAGGGGTAAAATGTATTGGGAGATGCTAGAAATTTATCAAGGGGAGTGTAAAATTAAATCAAATGAAGAACTGGTGGTAGAGGGCTATAACTGTCAACGATTCTCTTATTTACGATTGTGAGGAAAATTTAAAATAGACAAAAGAATTTATGGTTGTGCACATTGTAAGGCCCAAGTTTGAAATAGAATTACAGTATATAGGCATGATAAACAAGTTATTGCTGAAATGTATACACTTGTGTTGAAATTTGAAACAGAAGAAAAACAAATGAAAGAATGCATGATGAAGTGGATTTAAATTAGATTAACCTTATTTTAACCTAGTTGTACTCTTTGCAACTGTTACTGCTGTACTATCCTTAACATTGTTGCTTTAAAAATTAATTTTAAAAATCATCATTAGAAATTGGAATTATCCCAGACATGAATTATAGAGAAACTGTAAACCTCAACGCAAAACTGAATGGACACCATTGTATACAGCAATAGCACTTAGACTTATATACTGCTTCACAGTGCTTTACAGCCTTCTCTAAGTGGTTTACAGAGCCAGCATCATGCCCCAACAATCTGGGTCCTCATTTTACCAACCTCGGAAGGACAAAAGGCTGAGTTAACCTTGAACTGGTCAGGATCGAACTGCTGGCAGTGGGCAGCGTTTGCCTTCAATACTGCATTCTAATCACTGCGCCACCATGGCTCTTCCAAAAGCTTTTTCTTCATCTAACAATGCTAAAACTGAAGGGAGAATATTTGTAGCTCAGGGTTGACATGAGGGGTCCTTGGTTGTTTTCTTGCAGAAGTTTCATTATTTAAACTAGATAACATCCTCAGTGCTAGTGATTATGCAGTTTGGGTAATGAAACATCTGCAAGAAAACAAGCAAGCTCAGAGAGCACCAAGGACACCACAGTCGTCGTCCTCCTCCTCCTCCTCCTCCTCCTCCTCCTCCTTTTCACAAGCCCTATTCCAGTGATGGCGAACCTTTTCGGCACCAAGTGCCCAAACTGGAACGCACGCGCGTGCGTATGCGCGCATATGCGCCGGAGCCCTGGAAATCACCTGGTCTTCTGGTTTCTGGCGCGTGCATATGCACCGGCCAGCTGGTCTTTGGATTTACGGGGCACTGGCACGCGCGAAGATCAGCTGGCCAGCGCAAATGCTTGCACCGGAAACCAGACAAGCAGCTAGCGACGGCGCGCGTGCCCACAGAGAGGGCTCTGCGGGCCAACTCTGGCATACGTGCCATAGGTTCGCCATCACGGCCCTATTCCCTTCTAGCACTGACAATGTCACCCAGTTTGGTAATGAAACATCTGCAAGACAACAAGTAAGTTCAGAGAGCACCAAGGACCCAGGGGTGGGTTCTGGTTTTCCTCACTGCCGGTTCGCTCAGTGTCGTGCTGTGTGGGCGCGCGGGCGTGCTTTGTGCACGCTTTGCGCATGTGCAGTGCTTAAAAAACAAAATGGCGGCGCCTATGGTGCCGCCGAAAGAACCGGTTCGGGGGCATGGCAGGCGTGGGTCGCTACCGGTTCTAGCGACCCACGCCGCCACGTTACTAATGGTTCTATAGAACCAGTCCGAACCGGTAGGAACCCACCTCTGCAAGGACCCCACAGTCCTCCCCCTCCTCCTCCTCCATGCCACAAGTCCTACTCCCTTCTAGCACTGACAATGTCACCTAGTATGGTCAATGAAACGTCTGCAAGAAAACTACCAAGCTCAGAGAGCACCAGGGACCCCTCATGTCAACCCTGAGCTACAGATACCGTATTCTCCTTTATTAATGCAAAAAAAAACCCCTGCTCATTCATATTTATCAGCCTGCACATCTCTATGATTATTCTTTCAGTTTGGGAGGCAGACTCATGCCTAAGGGTATCCACAGGGAACAGTAAAAAAAAATAAAAAAAATAAAAAACAGTGACTGTAGTAGTGTGTCTGAAGATCTGGCTGCTTTTTTACATGCATCCCATAACTTAAAAAGCAGGCAGAACTTCAATAGCATCTTGAGTTTTTTAAACCATACTCTGGAGACACCCTCGATCGTACAACCGATCTTCAGCCTTATAGTTGGGTAGCTATAGAGGCAACTGTTTAATATACTGGCAGAACACCTCTCATTTTTTCTCCAGAAAATCCAAAATATTTAAATATAATGCGTCCGGTGGTTGCGCATTAGGCCCGAGGGATATCTTGCGGCCTATTTACAGTTAGTTCCTCAACTTAAGACCACAATTTTTGTGGCTAATTGAGACATTTGTCAAGTTAATTTTGCCCCATTTTACGACTTCTCTTGCCACCGTTGTTAAGTGAATCGTTGCAGTTCTTAAATGACTAACACGGTTGCTAAGTGAATCTGGTTTTCCCACTGACTTTGCTGATCAGAAGGTCGCAAAAGATGATCACTGCAACGGTCATACATGCAAGGCAGTTCCCAAGCGTCTGCATTTTAATCCCACAACCATGGGGGTGTTGCAACGGTCGTTAAGCGTGAAAAACGGCCATAACTCCCTTTTTTCAGTGCCGTTGTGACTTCGAACAGTCGCTGAATGAACTGTTGTAAGTCAAGGACTACCTGTATTTCCACTCAGCACATAGTTTAAAAAAAAGAAAGAAAGAAAGAATGGAACTGGAAACTGATTCAGTCTTTTGTTGACAGAAATAAAAAATAAAATGTAGATTTCTTTATGTGTCTTGAAACCCAGCCTTGTTTCAATGGCCTGGTTCCCAAAGGAATGGGTTCCTGAGAAAAAGTTTCCCTCAGAAAGACAGGCCAAAATAAATAAAGTAAAAAAATCATTGCTGTCTTTGAGAATATAGAATTAGCAGTTTAAATGGCAGGCCCAGCAGTTTGGAGTGTGTGTGTACAAATGTTTGCCATTTCCTTATGTGTCTAACTAATGGCCCCTCGCGGTGCTTGCAAGCTTCTGCATGTTGGAAGTGCCTGGTCTGGAATTTCAAAAAGCCACAAGTACATACTTTCGCCTCAGATCTCATTATGATGAGCCCTGACAGAGCTGAGTGACATGTTGAGCACAGCGGGGGCCCCCAGGTTGCTGGAGGGCGAAGAACAGAACAGGCCGGGAGTCTTGCAGAACCTCATCTCTAAGGCCTCCGCAACGCAACCAGGAAGTCTTCCAAGCAGAACCATCTCATGCTCCCACGTCCCTTCTCACTGCCCGTTTTTTAGGGTCTAGGACAGTTCGCCGCGGCCAACTCGCCACGGCCAACTCATCACGGCCAACTCACTACGGCCAACTCACCACGGCCAACTCACCACAGCCAATTCACCACGGCCAACTCACCACGGCCAATTCACCACGGCCAACTCGCCACGGCCAACTCACCATGGCCAATTCACCACAGCCAACTCACTATGGCCAATTCACCACGGCCAACTCACCACGGCCAATTCACCATGGCCAACTCACCATCGCCAATTCACCATGGCCAACTCACCATGGCCAATTCACCATGGCCAACTCACCACGGCCAACTCACCATGGCCAACTCACCATGGCCAATTCACCACGGCCAACTCACCACGGCCAATTCACCACAGCCAATTTGCCACAACCAACTCGCCACGGCCAACTCACTGCAGGACAACTCAGCACGGCCAACTCGCCACGGCCAACTTGCTATGACCAACTTACTGCAGGACAACTCACCCTAGCCATCTCGCCACAGGAACACTCGCTGTGGGACAAGAGTTACACTAAGGCCAAAGAAATGGTGGAATAGAATCCTTAAAGAAATGATGCAAAATGAGGGACAGATTGAAATGTGAATGGCAAAAATTTAAATCATTTTTATATTAAACAGAACTGTTAAATTGTCCCATGGCGAGTTGGCCGTGGCAAGTTTTCACATTCCCCATTTTTTAGGAAAGAGAAAGAAGATACAGGAAGTCCTCGGCTTACGACCACAATCGAATACAACATTTATGTTGCTAAGCGAGACATTTGTTAGGTGAACTTTTGCCCCATGTTATCACCGTTCTTGCCATGGTTGTTAAGCGAATCACTGCAAAGGTTAAGTTAGTAACATGGTTGTTAAGTGAATCTGGTCTCCCTATTGACTTTGCTTGTCAGGAGGTCGCAAAAGGGGATCAGGTGACCCCAGGAGACTGCAACCGTCATAAATATGAGTCAGTGGCCAAGGGTCTGAATTTTGTTCATGTGAATGCCGCAATGGTGGTAAGTGTGAAAAATGGTCATAAGTCACTTTTTTCAGTGCCGTTGTAACTTTTTTTAGAGTTACGACATTTGCAGTGTCCTTACAATCCTGTGATCAAAATTCAGACATTTGGCAACTGGTTCATTCTTATGACGGTCGCAGTATCCTGGGGTCATGTGATCCCCTTTTGTGACTGTCTGACAAGCAAAGTCAATGGGGAAGCCAGATTCACTTAACAACCGGGTTACTAACTTATCAACGGCAGTGATTCACTTAATAACTGTGGCAAGAAAGGTTGTAAAATGGGGCAAAACTCACTTAAGAAATGTCTCACTTAACAACAGAAACTTCGGGCTCCATTATGGTCATAAGTCAAGGACTACCTGTATAATAAAACGCTGTAGCTAGTTCTCGACTTACAACCATTCGTTTAGGGAACATTCGAAGTTATGACGACACTGAAAAAAAGGGACTTATGATCAGTCCCCACACTTACCATGTTTCCCCGAAAATAAGACCTGGTCTTACTTTTTTTTTTTTTTGCTCCAAAATATGCATTAGGCCTCATTTTGGGGGAAACACGGTATCAGGGTGATCAGCCTGGCCAGGTGGCGGTGAGTGCACGGTGGGGTGACGGTGTCTGGCAGCACCTGTAGCCCACCGGCCTCTTGGCCGGCGCACTCTGGGGCTGCACAGGTGGCACAGTGCAGGTCAGTCCAAACATTGCGACTGCCAGGCAAATAGCGTCGGGCAAATAGCGATCACGTGACCCGGGATGCTACAATGCCAGTTGCTAAACACCTGAATTTTATTCATGTGACTGGGGATGCTACAAGAGTAATATTTTCCCCAAAAAGAAGACCCAACCAGAAAATAAGCCCTAGCATGATTTCTAAGTGTGCTCCTAATATAAGCCCTACCCCCAAAATAAGTCCCAGTTAAGATCCAACATGCAAAGTCAATGGAGGAAGCCAGATTCGTTTAAAGACTGCACGATTCGTTTAATAACTGCATTGATCCGCTTAATGAATGTGGCAAAAAAAGGTCGTGAAATCAGCCAGGACTCACTTAAAAACCACCTTACTTATAATGCCGATAATTGAATTCAAACCCGAAGCCCTTAAACTGAGCAGTTGCTTGAGTTTTGCACAGAACAATGCCTTATTTTCTATCTGATGAATTCATTAGATTGGCAGGTTTCCACCAAACAGCACCTTTTCTTACTAACCACCCACGGGTTTTATGCCTTGCAATTACGTAAGTTGAATCAGTTGTAATGTCACAATTTCATCTCACCTGATTATTATTTTTTTTTAAATTGCTTGGAACTGTGTAGTAATAGGGAACGTGTCTAAAACGGCAACAACAGATTATCCTTCATTGATGACCGTCCTTTTTGTTGCTAAGCGAGGAGGTCGTTAAGTGATTTGCACCCAGTTTTATGACCTGTTTTGCCATGGTTGTTAAATGAAGCCCTTCTGCTGTTAAGTGAATAACATGGCCTGGCTTCCCCTATCGACTTTGCTTATGGAAAACTGGCTGGGAAGCTTGTGAATGGTGATCAAATGAGAGGTGGGTTCCTGCCGGTTTGGACCGGCTTTATAGAACCGGTAGCAGGAATTTCCCACCGCTCGCTGAACCGGCAGCGATGGCCGGCTGGACACGCCCCCGAACTGGCTCTCTCAGCAGCGCCATAGGTGCCGCCATCTTGTTTTTTGCTTCTGCACACGTGCGGAAGCTGTTTTTTGCTTTTGTGCATGCGCAGAAGCTGGGTTTTTAGCACTGCGCATGCGCACGCGCCTGTGCGGCATGCAAGGCGTGCATTCACGCGCATTCGTGCACGCCCATGCAGCGCGTGAGGAAGCGAACCGGCAGCGAGGTAAGCCAGAACCCACCCCTGGATCACATGACCCCGGGACGTTGCAACCGTCCTAAATACATGCTGGTTGCCAAATGACTGAATTTTGACCATGGGGATTCTGCAATGGTCATAAGTGTGAGAATTGGACATGAATCACTTTTGTAATTTGAGTGGTTCCTAATGGTTTACCTGTATTATGTTACTGAATTGGAACACGGCTATCATGCCGCCCCTGGTCCTTCTTTTCATTAAACTAGACATACCCAATTCCAGCAACTGTTTTTTATATGTTTTAGCCTCCAGTCCCCTAAGCATCTTTGCTGCTCTTCTCTGCACTCTTTCTAGAATCTCAACATCTTTTTTATATCGTGGTACTCAAACTGGACACAGTATTTAGAACTGCTAGGAACACCTCCTTCTGAGGAACTGAGACCATTCATAACATTTCTATAAAAAATGCAATCAAAACTTCCTCCCCTAAATACATAGATAAATAGATAACCAATGGACTGGACTGGACTGGACTGGACTGGACTGGACTGGAACGGACTGGAACGGAATGGAATGGAATGGAATGAAATAGAATAGCAGAGTTGGAAGGGACCTTGGAGGTCTTCTAGTCCAACCCCCTGCTCAGGCAGGAAACCCTATACCATTTCAAACAAATGGTTGTCCAGTCTCTTCTTAAAAACTTCCAGTGTTGGAGCATTCACAACTTCTGGAGGCATCTCTTCGAATCTTTTTTAGCTCAGCATTTCTAGCTGACAACTCCACTATCTACACTAACGTGGGATTAAGTATTTCCTTATGGATGTCGTCTTAAAACCTTCACGCTTTAAAAACCCGAAATGAATGAAGTCGTCGTTGACATATGCAGCAAACCCAAAGCAAGACTAAGGCCGTCAGGAGCCAAAGCTAGCAAACCAAAAATAAATAAAGCTAAGATGTTAAATGCTTGTTTAAAGAGAGACGTCTCTGGTTGCTGGTGGAACCATAACTAAGGGAACATGGACCTCACATTACTGTACTGTATTTTATTTATTCAATTTCTATAGCCGCCCATCTCAGGGAAGTGACTTATGGATGCACCTCTCCCTCCAGTTCTTATTTAAAGAAAACGTGCTTGAGAAATCCCTTCCTTGAAAGGAGAAGAGAAGATGGATTATGGTCTTCTGGGTATCTTGCAATACATACGTTGACTGAAAGGCAGAAGGAAGAACATAGAACATAGAATAATACAGTCGGAAGGGACCTTCCTCTGCTTGTGCAGAGACTCTATATCAGTGATGGCGAACCTTTTTTTCCGCGGGTGCCGAAAGCGTGTGTGCGTGCACTATCGTGTGCGCGTGCGTGCCCACACCCATAATTCACTGCCCCCCACGTGCCCCACCCCCCTGCACANAGCTCATGTGCCCACTGATATGGCTCTGCGTGCCACCTGTGGCACGCGTGCCATAGGTTCGCCATCACGGCTCTATATCATCTCAGACAAATGCTTGTCCAGTCTCTTTTTGAAAGCCACCAGTAATGGAGCACCCACAACTTCTGAAGGCAAGCTATTCCGTTGGTGGATTGTTTTCACTGTAAGGAAATTCCTCCTTAGTTCTAGGTTGCTTCTGTCCTTGGTTAGCTTCCATCTATTGTTTCTTGCCTTCTGATCTTTGGAAAATAGGCTGACTCCCCCTCTTCCTTGAGGCAGCTCCTCAAATATTGGAACAGTGCTATCATGTTACTTCTAGTCCCATGATGGCAAACCTATGGCATGCGTGCCAGAGGTGGCACGCAGAGCCCTCTCTGCTGGCATGCGCGCCGTCGCCCCAGGTCAGATCTCCGTGGCGTTTCTTTCATGAGAATGACAAAACAGAAGCTCACAAAAGAAAAAGATCTTACCTCTTGCCACGCTGCTGGTGTTGGGATGCCCCAGCTCCCACCAGCCAGCTGGTCTTCGGATCTCTGCTGCGCATGCGCATGTCCGCACGCACACATATCAACGTATGTCCGTGTTCACGCGTATTCATGCACGTTCGCACATTTCAGTTTGGGCATGCGCGCGCGCGCAGTTTGGGCACTCAGTGCCTAAAAGTTTCGCCATCACTGTTCTTTTTTTATTAGACTAGGCATACCCAATTCCTGCAAGCATCTCTCCCAACGGTAGCTGCTCTGGTTCCCATCCCCCTCCCCAGAAGGCATCAGAAATCAACTCAATAGCTTCTGGGCAACAATGCAGAGAAGTCCTCGTTTGAAAAAGGGTTGGAGAATTTCTCCTTCCTTGGGAACCCTTCATCTGAACGAGTCTGGTGGCAGCTATTCTGACTCCAATTTGTAAATTCACAAAGCTTTTTAATAAAACGTTTTGGCAGAGAAGATGCTACCGGGCTTTTTCAAACGTTTGCCACCATGGAGTAATCTGAGTCCCTTCTTGCTTTGGCTGAAACCTCCTGCCTGGTTTCTCTCTCCAGATACATGGTGGAGAGACTCTTGATAGACCATTTGTGCTTTGCCCAAAGCAGTCTTCAAAGGAGCAAATTCCCCACAGGAACCAATAGGGTTTCCTACCAGCTCTTCCCAGAGGCATTGCTTCTACGTACGGAGATTCTACTGAGCAGTCAAAGCTGCAAGTCAAAGACCCTCTTCCGTTGGTCATTGATTTATTGCTCCCTTGCATTTTACGTTCTTAATTTCTCGCTCTGCTTGCCAGAGAAGAGAGTTGTGTTCCAAGATGATCTAAACATGTAAGAATTAAATCAAATATATTGATCGAATTTCCCAGTTTAGTGAGTCACAACTAAAATTATTGACTGTCTTGCACTTGTCATGAACTAAGTAGAACATAGAATAATAGGGTTGGAAGAAACCTTGGAGGCCTTCTAGTCCAGCCCCCTGCTCAAATAGGAGACCCTATACCATTCCAGACGACCACCTTATTCAGCCTCTTCTTGTAAACCTCCGGTGATGGAGCACCCACAATTTCTGGAGGCAATCTATTCCACTGATTAATTGTTCTCCCTGTCAGGAAGTTTCTCCTCGGTTCTAGGTTGGATCTCTCTTTAATGATCTTCCACCCATTACTTCTTGTCCTATCCTCAGGTGCTTTGGAGAATAAGTCAACCTCCTCTTCTCTATGACAGCCCCTCAAGTATTGAAAGACAACTATCAAGTCATCCTTCTCTTCATTAGGCTGAACATACCTATTTCCCTCAATCGTTCACCATATGCTTTAACCTCGAGACCAGCGGTGAAATCTACTTACCTTCCCTACCGGTTCGGAAGCGCTCACTCCGCGCACGCGCGCATGCTTTTTCGCCCGCACTCCACTCGCACACGGGCTTTTTCACCCTCTGCGCATGTGCAGAACGCTTTGCGCATGCGCAGAGGGTAAAAAAACCCAAAATTGCGGCATCTGGGTGGGTGGGCGGAGCCTCGCCCTGCCGTTGCTACCGGTTCTCCGAACCACCGGCAGGCGGCGCTACCGGTACGCCCGGACCGGGCCGAACCGGGAGCATTTCACCCCTGCTCCAGACCTCTTATAACCTTTGTTGCTGTTCTCTGCGTTCTTTCTAGGGTCTCAATATCTTTTTTGTATCATGGTGACCAGAACGGAACACAGTATTCCAAGTGTGGTCTCACCAGTGCAGTATAAAGTGGTGATAACACTTCATGTGATCTTGATGCTCGCTCTCTCTGTTGATGCAATCTAGGATGTTATTAGCTTTTTCGGCACTGACAATGCCTAGCTTCTAGGATCAGAAACTGTCCTGCCAGTCCCTCAGAGATATTCAAAGTATAGGGTGACTTTGTGCTCCCTGGGCACTACTTCTGGGTTTTATTTGGGGTTCTTCCTGCATCCTGGGGCCCCAGATTAGCACCCCATTACTCACAGTGGTGGGATTCAATTTTTTTTTACTACCGGTTCTGTGGGTGTGGCTTGGTGGGCGTGGCAGGGGAAGGATACTGCAAAATCCCCATTCCTTCCCCACTCCACTAACCTGCTTTCCAGCTCCATTCTCTGATGCAGGGCAACAAAAGAAGACCCAGCCAATCAGCTGGGACTCGGGAGGCAGAGAATAGATGGGGGTGGGGCCAGCCAGAGGTGGTATTTGCCGGTTCTCCAAACTACTCAAAATTTCTGCTACCGGTTCGCAAGAACCGGTCAGAACCAGCTGAATTCCACCTCTGCATTACTGATTGCATTACTAATATCTTCATAAATGACCTAGAGGAGGGAATAGAAGGGGAACTAACCAAATTTGCAGATGATACTAAGCTGGCAGGAATAGCTAACACCCCAGAGGACAGGCTCAAGATCCAGATGGATCTTGACAGACTTGAACACTGGGCCCTATCTAACAAAATGAAATTCAATGCAGAGAAAAGTAAAGTCCTACACTTAGGTAAGAAAAACCAAAAATATACATATAAACTGGGTGAAACCACACTCAATAGCAGTGACTGCGAGAGGGATCTTGGAGTCTTAGTAGACAACCAGCTAAACATAAGCCAACAGTGTGCAGCGGTGGCCAAAAAAAACAATACAATCCTAAGCTGCATTAATAGAGGGATACAATCTAGGACTAGGGAGGTACTAAGAGCCGATAGGGGACTGGAAACTATAACATACGAAGAGCGGTTGCAGGAACTGGGCATGGCTAGTCTAGCGAAGAGAAGGACCAGGGGAGACATGATAGCAGTGTTCCAATATTGGAGGGGCTGCCACAGAGAGGAGGGGGTCAGGCTGTTTTCCAAGGCACCAGAAGGCCAGACAAGGAATAAGGATGGAAACTGACCAAGGAGAGATTCAACCTGGAAATAAGGAGAAACTTTCTGACAGTGAGAGCAATCAACCAGTGGAACAACTTGGCTACGGAGGTTGTGAGAGCTCCAACACTTGAAACTTTCAAGAGGAGATTGGACTGCTATTTGTCTGAAATGGTATAGGGACTCCTGCTTGAGTGGGGGGTTGGACTAGATGACCTACAAGGTCCCTTCCAACTCTATCAATCTGTATCTGAGCCTTAGCGGTGGCTTAACATCAGCTGGAAGAGCTCAACGGGCAACTGTCTTGGGCGAGAGAAACAAGAGTTTCATGCCTACCATCAAGTCACCATCTCTTACCCGGCATCTCTTGGCCTTCTTGAGAAACTCCAGTTGGGAGCCAAGGCTGTTTAGCTCTTGGAGAACGAGAACACAAAAGCAACAAAGAGAAGTTTTGCTCAGAGTTGAAGAGCCCCGGGAAATAAGCTAACTTGCCAACTCTAGAGTAAGATACACGAGCAAAGGAATGCTGGAAGCTAAATATGCAAAACAAATAATTTGCTGCTTGTATGATCTTGATTGACTCCACGCTGGTGTGTGTGCACACATTCCTCGTTTCCCACCATTGTGGTTTGCGTTCATACAGTCAGTGAAAACTAAAAGTTGTTGCAGCTAATTACGAATAATGATTGATTTTTTTTTAAAGGGTGGGAAACCCAGGATCAAATCTACCCCAATACAGGTAGTCCTCAACTTACAACAGTTTGCTTAGTGACCCGTTCGAGTGTTATAATAGCACTAAAAAAAGTGACTTATGACCATTTTTCACACTTACGACCATTGCAGCATCCCCACGGTCACATGATTTACATTCGGATGCTTGACAACGGACTCACATTTATGACGGCTGGAATGTCCTGGGGTCACGTGATCTCCTTTTGCGACCTTCTTCTGACAAGCAAAGTCAAGATTCACTTAACAACCATGTTCCTAATTTAGCAACGTCAGCGATTCACTTAACAAATGTGGCGAGAAAAGTCATAAAATGGGGCCAAACTCAGTTAACAAATTTTATCACTTAACAACATAAATTTTGGGCTCCATTGTGGTCGTAAGTTGAGGATGATCTGTATAACTTGGTAAAGAGACTCTGAGAAATGAAAGAATTATAAATGAATGTCAGTGGTGTTTTAAGACAACGTTCCCGAAACACAGATTAAGTTATCTGAAGATTCGTTTATAGGGTCAGTTAATTATCTTCTCTTCCAAAGTTCTGTAGATCTTCTGTGTTGTTTCAAGCTGGAAAATAATCAAACAAGGGAACTTGAAACAGAGGGCAACAAAGGTAGCACATGCAATTAGTAGAAAATATAAGAATAATTGTTCTATAATAATATGTGAAAAACGAGTAAAATGATCCTGCCTGAGGAGGAGGGTTTAACAGATTAACAGAATTGGAAGAGACCTTGTAGGTCATTTAGTCCAACTCCCCCACCCAAGCAGGAGACCCTACACCATTTCTGACAGATGGCAGTCCAGTCTCTTCTTGAAAGCTTCCAGTGATGAAGCTCCCACAACTTCTGAAGGCAACTTCTGTTCCATGGGTTGATTGTTTCAACTGTCAGAAAATTTCTCCTTGTTTCCAGGTTGAATCTCTCCTTGTTCAGTTTCCATCCATTATTCCTTGTCTGGCCTTCAGGTGCTTTGGAAAATAGCTTGACCCCCTCCTCTCTGTGGCAGCCCCTCAAATATTGGAAGACTGCTCCCTGGTCCCATGTCTCCCCTGGTCCTTCTCTTCACTAGACTAGCCATGCCCAGTTCCTGCAACTGTTCATCGTATGTTTTAGCCTCCATTTAGACTAGAAGGCCTCCAAAGTCCCTTCCAACTCTGCTATTCCATTATTCTGTATCGTTTCATTAGGTCACAGCAAGTATTTGCAACAGTAGAGTAAATAACTGGAAATCTACATGGAGGGAGC
>QLTV01001334.1:186518-198123 GCA_003457575.1 Thermophis baileyi | reverse complement strand
TTTCTTTTCCTTTCCTTTCCTTTCCTTTCCTTTCCTTTCCTTTCCTTTCCTTTCCTTTCCTTTCCTTTCCTTTCCTTTCCTTTCCATTCCATTCCATTCCATTCCATTCCATTCCATTCCATTTTTTTGTAAAGGCACCAAAGACTTGGATTTGCCCCCAAGCTATGGGATAAGATGACTGAGTGCACAACAGAAGGTTCACTTGGCACCATTTTTATTTTTATTTTGGTGCATTGGATTGTAGTAGTTTAATAGTTAATAGTTGTAATATTTATTTATTTATTTATTAGAATTTGTCCAACAAAAACTAGAACAAGAATAAAAGAATAAAAATACAGTGACAGGGACGATAGGCACGTTAGTGCACTTATGCACACCCCCTCTACTAACCACTTAAGAAATATGGTTTTTATGTGTGTGTGTGTTTTCTATTTTTGATCAGCAACTGCCACCCATGCTTTGCCATAAGATTTAGAAAGGGTTTAAATAAATAAATAAACCAATGCCCATCAGACAGGTCCATCTGTGGAGGAGAGACAAGTGTGGAAGTTCACTTTGTGCCAGATTAAATCTAAAATAACTTTAAACTGGGGCAGGGTGTAGAAAAAAGAAACCCACCAGAATCTCTTCAAGTGGAACAAAACTGATATTCCAAGTGTTATGTTAAGGAATTCTGGACGCGGAGTTCCTCTCCAATCCGATTGGTATTTCTTTAAGGAAGTCACGTACTGGCATCTCGCAGCTGCAAACAATACCTCAAGCACATCTTGAAACAGATTCTCTAGTCCCACCGGACTGGTATTTTAGCCCTTGCTGTCAAAAACACCCAACAACTGGAAGACATAAACCTTGCCTTTTAATGGCACTTCTGCGAGACGCTAAGGGGGAAAAGATGCTGGATCAGATAACTCTTAAATTTACGGGACCAGAATTTAAAATTGGTTGCTGACAAAAGAAACCGCCAGCGAGTTTGGGCATCACGATGCCAGGGCGTACTCGACAAACACTTTGATGAGGGAATTGGCAAGATTTCTGCAATTTGAAAGGGAAGCCATCCCATCATAAATGGATCAAGCCTAGGGTATGTTAACCCAATTGCCACATTGTCTTCAAGGGGTTCACAAACCAATCTTCTTCTAATCTGCCTGGAATCTTCTCAGAATGTTATGTCAGGATAATTGTGGGTTTTGGTTTTTTTTTTTTGTTTGTTTTTTTGAGAACTAGGATTCTTTCCATCATCTGGCCATCCGCAGATGATTTTTCCAAGAAAACAAAGAAAATTCAGACAGATTATCAGCTAGTTCCTTCGGTAACCAAGGCTACAATTCATTCCCTTAAAAAACAAAAAACAAAAAAAAAACCTATCATGTGTCTACCCATTTCAAGTTTCAATCCTATCTCCCCATTACTGATGGTATAACACAGACCCTCTTTTCAAAAAAAAATAAATAAATTGACCCATGGTAAGACCTGAGGAATTCCACTTTGTGTGTTCGTGTGCAGTGGTGGGCTGCAACCAGTTTAACAACCAGTTCAGTGATTGCGCGCTTTGCACGCGCACTTCGCACACACACACACGCCTAATGCACTTGCACACAGCATTCAAAATACAACAATTTGAAGCTCAGCTGCTTACCTTCTAAGGCAGCCCCGGTAAGTAGAACAGCGGAGGCGCAGAAATCAGCTGTGCTGCGTGAATCAGCTGAGCCAGAAAGAAGGAAATATAGGACAGGATAGGGCGGAAGCGGGTGGGTGGGGCCAGCTGATCGTCGGAACTACCGGTTCGCCCGAACCGGTCCGAACCAGCAGCAGCCCACCACTGTTCATGTGTGTATGTAATTGTGAAAGTTGACCTTGGCAAGGTGGACATTAGAGAAGACACTGGACAAGAACTTACTAAATCCTAATGGAAACAGAGTCAATGCACAGATGTCTACTCAGGGATCCATCCTTATCTTGCTTCAACCCATTTGTTTTTTTCTCTTCCAGAAAGAACCTGTGCCAAGACTAGCATTCATTTGTAGGTTCCAATCTGTGACATCGCCTCATAATTCAGACTGGGATCCTTAAAGAGTCTGATACCGTTGTCGTTTTGTGGTATCGTGTAATAAGATCCTCGCCATCTCTTTTTCAAAACTTAGCAATAACAATAATACCATTTAGACTGACAGCATATACTGCCCCACTCTCTCTGTGAAGTTTACAATGTCAGCATTATTTGTATATTGCCCCTAACAATCTGGGTCCTCGTTTTACCGACCTCGGAAGGATGGAAGGCTGAGTCAACCTTGAGCTGGTCAGAATCGAACTCCAGGCTGTGGGTAGACTTTGCCTGCAATACTGCATTCTAACCACTGTGCCATCAGTGCAGGGGTGGGTTACCTCGCTGCCGATTCGCTTCCTCACGCGCCACGTGGGCATGCACGCATGCGCAGTGCTAAAAACCCACACGCAGTGCTAAAAACAACATGGCGGCACCTATGGCGCCGCCGAGAGAGCCGGTTCGGGGGCATGTCCAGCCGGCCATCGCTGCCGGTTCGGCAAGCGGGGGGAAATTCCCGCTACTGGTTCTATAGAGCTGATCCGAACCGGCAGGAACCCACCTCTGCATCAGTGGCTTTTACTCAAATTACTTTTAAGCCACTGAGCCAATAACCTGGATATTTCATCATTCCAGAACACAGAAGCTTGTAATTTCTTGCTTCCTTACCATTATGGAGGAATCTTGGTCCATTTCAGCTACCACAAGAAAGATGTCCCGCAGAATTGATATATCCTGAGTTGGTTTCTCCCTCCTGTGGTTGTCTAAACCAGTGTTTCTCAGCAACTTCAAGATGTGTGGACTTCAATTCCCAGAATTCTCCAGCCAGCATGAGCAAGTTGAAGACTTCTGGGAGTTGAAGATCACGCATCTCAAAGTTGCTGAGGTCCAGAAGCACTCGTCCAAACCGATCAAAGAATCTCTACCTATTGTTTTCTAGGGTTAAATCAGAATTAGGATCTCGAGTGGCTAACAACATTGAATCAAGAAATATCAATAAAACCATTAACACATAAAAAGATAGCCAATGTGATGCTTCTCTATCACCAAAGGCCTTCATGGCTCTTCTGAACAACAGCACAGGGGGGGGGGGGATATGTATCTTGGGGAGAGCCTCATTCCTGAGGGTATGTGCTGCTAGAGAGAAGGCATCCTTTGGGGGCTCTCAGTAGAAAATATTGATAATTGAAGGAACCCAAGCACACCAATCTTCAGAACAGAATCAGCCAGGCAGATCCTAGCTGTCCCTCAAGTGACCATTGTCTGAATGTGGTCCAGAGAAAATAAGCATATTACAATTTAGTGCGATGATCAAGGTATTGAACTTGGAGTGAGAAAACCCAACTTCAGTCTTGGCCATGGACATTCCCTGGGTGACTTTGGACCAATCTCTCTCTTCCTCTCCCTTTTCCTCCCTCTCTCCGTCTTTCTCTCTCTCTCTCTCTCTCTCTCTCTCTCTCTCTCTCTCTCTCTCTCTCGCACACACACACACACACACACACACACACACACACACAACCTATCTCAAAAAAATGGCTGTTGTGGGCATTTGAGTCAGTAGAAATATCAGAAGCTTTGTGCAAAGATGAATGACATAATGGAAGATATATGATAGATATATAAAAACATATAAAGGACGGTTGCTGGAATTGGCTATGTCTAGTCTAGTGAAAAGAAGGACAAGGGGTGACATGAGAGCAGTGTTCCAATATTTGAGAGGCTGCCACAAAGAAGAGGGAGTCAAGCTATTCTCCAAAGCACCTGAAGGCAAGACAAGAAGCAACGGATGGAAACTAATCAAGGAGAGAGAACCAACCTAGAACTAAGAAGAAATTTCCTGACAGTTAGAACAATCAATCAGTGGAACAACTTTCCTTCAGAAGTTGTGAATGCTCCAACACTGGAAGTTTTCAAGAAGGGATTGGACAACCATTTGTCTGAAATAGTATAGGGTTTCCTGCCTGAGCAGGGGGTTGAAGACCTCCAAGGTCCCTTCCAACTCTGTTATTCTATTGTTCTATTGTTCTAGATACACAGGTTGCAGTTAACATCAAGAGAGGGATCTTTCAAGGGGACTCATTATCATCTCTCCTGTTTGTGATTGTATTGATTCTTGTGTTAACAACACTAAACAAGTCAGGCCATGGCTATAAAACATCAAAAACATCTGCCAAGCTATCCCAGTTATTTTACATGGATGATCTGAAGCTGTATGGAGAAACACCATCTGAAATCGAATCACTGCTCAGCTCTGTCCATATATACAGCCAAGATATCAACAAGGGAAAAATTGTGAAAACTAGAAATCAAGATGCCCTATGGAAATAACAACAAGAATCTGGGTGAAGAAGCTCACTACAAATACCTGGACATCCTTCAAGCTGACAACATCAAGTATACTGAAAACAAGAAGAAGGTTAGATCCAATCTTGGTTGGTCACTGGGACCAGAAGGTTTGTCTTCTGAACTTTCAGACTCATGCTGGAGCCCATCTTCAGAGAACCACTGCAACAGCATTGCTAAGAAGGCATTAAGAGTGGTTAACCTAATCTTGCGTAGCTTCTTCTCTGGTAATATTGTACTTTTAACCAGAGCATATAAAACATTTGCTAGACCAATTCTCGAATACAGCTCATCTGTCTGGAACCCACACTGCATATCGGACATTAATACAATTGAGAATGTCCAGAGATATTTCACGAGAAGAGTCCTCCACTCCTCTGTTCGCAACAGAATACCTTATGCCACCAGACTTGAAATTCTGGGCCTAGAAAATTTAGAACTACGCCGCCTTCGGTCTGACCTAAGTGTAACACACAAAATTATCTGCTACAATGTCCTACCTGTCGATGACTGCTTCAGCTTCAACTGCAACAATACACGAGCACACAATAGATACAAACTTAATGTAAACCGCTCCAAACTCGATTGCAAAAAATTCGACTTCAGCAACAGAGTGGTCAATGCCTGGAATTCACTACCTGACTCTGTGGTTTCTTCCCCAAACCCAAAAAACTTTAACCGTAGACTGTCTACTGTCGACCTCACCCCATTCCTAAGAGGTCTGTAATGGGCGTGCATAAGCGCACCAGCATGCCTACGATCCCTGTCCTAATGTACCCATGTATTCGTAAAATATCATGTACTCATAACCATGCTTATACTTTGTTTATACTTCGCTTATACTTTGTAATCATATATACGCTTGACAAATAAAATAAATAAAATAAAAATGAACTTTGCTCTATCAGGGTGTGTGCTGTTTTGTGTGTGGTATTTATAGTGCCTGTTGTAAGTGGCTTTTTAGATGTTGATTGGGGTGTGTTGATGGTGGCTTTTAAGTCATTAGCTGTCAGATTACAGATTAACAGAGTTGGAGGGGACCTTGTAGGTCATCTAGCCCAACCCCCCGCCGAAGCAGGAGACCCTACACCATTTCTGACAAATGACAGTCCAATCTCTTCTTGAAAGCTTCCAGTGATGAAGCTCCCACAACTTCCGAAGGCAACTTCTGTTCCATGGGTTGATTGCTGTCACTGTCAGAAAATTTCTCCTTATTTCCAGGTTGGATCTCTCCTTCATGAGTTTCCATCCATTATTCCTTGTCTGGCCTTCAGGTGCTTTGGAAAAAGTCATTTGCTTGTGCTGCCCATACCTCACCTTCTAAGTACTTGATAGGCTGGTGGTAAATCAGCACTCCTGTTGACTGAGGAGGGGCCTGCTTCAATCGCTTCCCTGGCTGTTTTTGTGCCTGCTCGTCCAACAATCTTAGTAGCTGCAAAATTGAATGTGTGACCTTGTTCTTTGCAGTGTGAGGCTACCAATGAGTTCGGGTCTCCTCGTCTGACCGCTCGCTTGTGTTCAAGGTTAGCATTGAACACATCATTAGAGTGACTAAGATCCTAAAGTCCAAACTTAGTGGAGGAAATACCAAGAAGGCAACTGACACCTGGGTAACACCAGTCACTAGAAACACAACTGGAATAGTGCCCTGGACTAAAGCAGAACTCAAAAGAATCATGCCCTTCATTCACGCAGTGATGCTGACAAACTCTACCTATCAAGGTAGGCATGGAATATTGAAGTAAATCAGACAGTTGGAAAAAAATAAGGGCATTACAAGAATATATGAAGTGGTGAAATCCAATTTTTTTTACTACCGGTTCTGTGGGCGTGGCTTGGTGGGCGTGGTGTGCCTTGGTGGGCGTGGCTTGGTGGGCGTGGCAGGGGAAGGATACTGCAAAATCTCCATTCCCTCCCCACTCCAGGGGAAGGATATTGCAAAATCTCCATTCCCACCCCACTCCTGGGGCAAAGATATTGCAAAATCTCCATTCCCACCCCACTCCTGGGGGAAGGATATTGCAAAATCTCCATTCCCACCCCACTCCTGGGGCAAGGATATTGCAAAATCTCCATTCCCACCCCACTCCTGGGGGAAGGATATTGCAAAATCCCCATTCCCACCCCACTCTGGGGCCAGCCAGAGGTGGTATTTGCCGGTTCTCCGAACTACTCAAAATTTCCGCTACCGGTTCTCCAGAACCTGTCAGAACCTGCTGGATTTCACCCCTGATATGAAGGCCAGTGAGGAAGAGGCATTGAGTCTAGTACATCATGAAGGCTTACCGAATACCATAGAAACCAAACTGGCCTACAAGAAAGACCAAATGGAAAATGGAAAAGTGATATGGCAAGACAAAAATATGACATGGCTAATACACACACACACACACACACACACACACACACACACACACACACACACACACAAACTAGCAGACAACGCAGATAACCACAAGATCTGGCAACGGCTAGGAGCAAGAAAGTCGAAGATACAGATGGAAGAGCTAATTCTGGCTGCACAAGACCAAGCCTTAAGACCAAATGCATACAAATCCAGAATTGAGAAGACAGCAACAGACAGCAAATGCTGTCTCTGGAAAGAAGCTGAAGGAATAATGAACTATCTAGGTAGCTGTTGCAAGAAAATCGCAAAGACTGCCTACAAACAATGCAGCAACAATGGTGCATTGGAAGATCGGCAAGAAATGCCATTTGCCTGCCAAGAAGAATGGGTGGGGCCACAAAACAGACAAACTAAGAGAAAACAAAGAAGCTAAACTTCTCTGGGACTTTAAAACTCAGGCAAGCACCTGCCAAATAACATATGAGACTTAAAGAGGCAGCTAAAAAGAGACAAACAAGTCTTGATCGTAGGCGTTACAGCACCTGAAGACAGCAAAATAGATGAGAAAGAACGAGAGAAAATGACACCATATAAAAACCTGCTAATAGAAATAGAACGACTGTGGCCAAAGGAAAACAAAGTTCCCATCCGTCAATTGCAAAAAGGGAGCTTTACTTGGAAGAGCATATATTTTGCACAGTCCCTCCAACACCACCAATCAACATTTGCCTATCCCAGGTCCTTGGAAAGCACTCGAAAGGTGGATTAAAAATGCCAAATCTCATTTTAAGTCTCTGGCTGACTGCACAACCAACCATAATTATGTGCTAATGTTTTTATTAGTACCTAAATAAACCACAGGCAAAATGTCTCCGATTCCTTGAGGTCATCATCCTAATTTGAATCTTCTCTTATCTTTGCCTGGAGAAATCTGCTTTTAAGTGTTGAAAGGAGAAGGAAGAAGATTTTAAGAGGTTTAAGAGATTAACAGAGTTGGAAGGGACCTTGTAGGTCATCTAGTCCAACCCCCCACCCACGCAGGAGACCCAACACCATTTCTGAGAGATGGCAGTTCAGTCTCTTCTTGAAAGCTTCCAGTGATGGAGCTCCCACAACTTCTGAAGGCAACTTCTGTTCCGTTGGTTGATTGCTCTCACTGTAAGAAAATTTCTCCTTATTTCCAGGTTGAATCTCTCCTTGATCGGTTTCCATCCATTATTCCTTGTCTGGCCTTCAGGTGCCTTGGAAAATAGCTTGACCCCTTCCTCTCTGTGGCAGCCCCTCAAATATTGGAACAGTGCTATCATGTCTCCCCTGGTCCTTCTCTTCACTAGACTAGCCATGCCCAGTTCCCGCAACTGTTCATCGTAATGTTTTAGCCTCCAGTCCCCTAATCATCTTGGTTGCTCTTACAGTCTGAAATGGTACCCTGAAAAATTCTAGAATAATCATAAACAAATACTGTAGCAAGCACTTTGGAAACTATGGAGTAATGGCCAGAAATGAGTTGTTGTTTTTTATCGAGTACAAATCTTGCCAGATTCTTACCTCGGTTTTTGTTTTGGTAATTGCCCTAATATATCATGGGAAATGCCAATTGATCATGGAACGCTGTCGACATAATATATCTTGACTCCAAGCGAAGCATTTGATAAATTGCCTGTTATTGCCAACCTAGTTAATTGTGGACTAGATGGAATGACAAATAAGCAGAAATAGAGATCAATAATCCCATTGAAAGTAGTACTGTTTGTTCTTCTCAAACTGAAGGGAACTATTGACCGGGTTGACCCAAGAATCAGTCCTGGGTTGTCCCTTTTTAATCAAAATTTTTTATTAATGGCTTGGATGGAGAGGAGAAGAGGATTCTAATCAAACTGGAACACAACAATCAAATTCAAAATGATATTGATAAGTGAGGGAAAGGGTTGAGAAATAACAGCATGAAATTGAACAAAAGAAAGACTAGGGGAGAGGACATGATAGCAGTATTCCAGTATTTGAGACGTTACCACAAAGAGGAGGGGGTCAATTTATTTTCCAAGATTTGTTCTCAATTAAAAAAAATCTCATTTCTGGCCATTACTCCATAGTTTCCAAAGTGCTTGCTACAGTATTTGTTTATGATTATTCTAGAATTATTCAGGGTACCATTTCAGACTGTAAGGGCAACCAAGATGATTAGGGGACTGGAGGCTAAAACATTACGATGAACAGTTGCAGGAACTGGGCACGGCTAGTCTAGTGAAGAGAAGAGAAGGACCAGGGGAGACATGATAGCAGTGTTCCAATATTAGAGGAGCTGCCACAGAGAGGAATGGGTCAATTTATTTTCCAAAGCACCAGAAGGCAGGACAAGAAACAATGGGTGGAAACTAATCAAGGAGAGAAACAACCTGGAATTAAGGAGAAACTTCCTGACAGTGAGGACAATTAACCAATGGAACAGCTTGCCTTTAGAAGTTGTGGGTGCTTCATCACTGGAAGTTTTCAAGAAGAGAATGGACAATCACTTGTCTGAAATCGTATATGGTCTTCTGCTTGAGCAGGGGGCTGGACTAGAAGACCCCCAAGGTCCCTTCCAGCTCTATTCTGATTGATTAATTATTATTCATCTAGGAAATGAAAGTAAAATGTGCAGGAATGCAAGAGAGGAGGGGGAATAATGACTTGGTAACATTACCTGAGAGACATATTGGACTATAAACAGAATATAAGCCAGCAGTGTAAAGATGGCTGCCAAAAATATTAAGATTTGAAGATGTGCTAGGATGTCAGCAGAAGTTTCTAAATCACAAGAAGAAGGAATTCCAGTTTATTCCATTCAGCTCCAACCCTATTTTGAGTACTCTATTCAATTCTGGACATCACATGTTAAATTATTCAGAGAAACTGGAACAAAGAAAGGCAATGAGGAGGTTTGGGGAACTAGAAACTAAGACAACAGGAAAATATCTCAAGGTGCCAGAGAAGATTTGAGTGCACAATGGCCTGGACAAAGGAACTTTTTGAGATGGGTTGGCTTCACTGCAATGAAATCCTTCCTCTTGACTCCTGAGATACTGTACTCTCCATGAGGTCCTTGGTGCTCTTGGAGCATGGTGGTTTTCTTGCAGATGTTTCATCACCCAACTAGGGAACATCATCACTGATCAACACGTTACTTAGTCAATCAATGAAATGTCTACAAGAAAACAACCAAGCTCTGAGAGCACCAAGGACCCAGGGATGGTTTTCACTTACCTTCCCTACCGGTTCGCAAATGTGAGTGCGCACAAATGTGAGGCAACTGGAGGACCGGTTCGGGAGCGTGGACTGCAGGTCATCACTGCCGGTTCTGCGAGCAGTGGTAAATTTCCGCTAACGGTTCTAAAGAACCGGTCCGAACCGGCAGCGAGCCACCACTGATTTTGATGGAATGGTAGAAAACTCAATCCAACTTCATTCCAAGCAATAACTCAAGGAGAGGCTGGTCACCCCTTTCAAGCAGAGGTTGGACCAGAGTTCCTCAACCTTGGTTGCTTGAAGATGGGTGGACTTCAACTTCCAGAATTCCCCAGCCATGCGTGCTTTAAGAGCTGCAGACTTCATGCTGGCTGGGGAATTCTAGGAGTTGAAGTCCACCCATCTTCAAACAACCAAAGTTGAAAAACATTGGACTAGAGCTGTGATGGCGAACCTATGGCACGCGTGCCCGAAGTGGCACGCAGAGCCATGTCACCTGGCACGCATGGCATCACCCGTTCCTCTTCTGGGTTTCTGGCATGAGACGATCAGCTGGCCTTCGTGAGTGCAGCAGTGCCGGAAACTGGAAGAGCTGGTCTTCCGTTTTCCTGCGTGATCATGCGCGCCGGCCAGTTGATCATCGCGTGCGCATGCGTGCCAGAAACCCAGAAGACTAGCTGGGTAGTTCATTTTTGGGGGCGCACATGCGCCCTTGGCAGCTCCTCTTCCGGGTTGCGGCCCAGACAGGCACACACGTGCGCGCTCCCTTTTCAGCACTCAGTGCCGAAAAGGTTTGCCATCACTGGACTAGAGAGTCATGTGTCTCAGGCTTTAATTTTGGATTCCAGGCTGGACTCCATGTTCCGAAATGTACCTTTCCAACCGAGGGGTTTTCCTTAATTCTATGGGCAACCGAGCAGTTCTTGTCAGCTCTAATAAACTAGACTTGGTCAACCCGAGATAATGTACGAAAGAATTTCCTTCTTGGCAGGCAGAAATTTTGCTGGAATGCTCAGCCAACCCCTTGCCCATCTATGTCTCAAAGCTAGTAATCTGGGTGGATTTAAAGTCCATAAAGTACTCAGATTCCATTCCCCACAGCTGCTCGTCAGAAAATAATGAAGATAATTCCCTCTGCATGGTTTTAAAATCAAATGTGCTTGATCCTCCAAAGAGAGAACCTCTGCTGAAGCATTTGCGATTCAAAAAACAAAACAAAACCCACATTTCTAATAATAATAATTGAAAACCTACTTAAAAAAAAGCCATAGTTTAATTTAATTTACGGACTCGGGTCAGTCTATTTATTTCCTCTCTGCCTTAAAGCAAGGAAGGGAGACTCTGGAATCCTGGAAGAGAAACTTAATTAGAAATTCAGCAAAATTGGGTTATGGGTATCCCCCTCCCCCTCCCAGGGTCTGACAGACGCAGAAATGTTCAATGTTCGTTAAACCCCTGACTCAACTTACAGCAGTCCATTGCAAAAGAAAAAGAAAAAGAAGAAAAAGAAGAAAAAGAAGAAGAAGAAGAAGAAAAACAAAAACAAAAACAAAAACAAAAAAAGGAAGAAAAAAGAAAAAGAGAAGAGAAAAAGAAAGAGAGGAAAGGAGGAAGGAATGAAGGAAAGAACGAAAGAAGGAAGCAATGAA
>QLTV01001334.1:126487-138703 GCA_003457575.1 Thermophis baileyi | reverse complement strand
ATATAGATATAGATATAGATATAGATATAGATATAGATATAGATATAGATATAGATATAGATATAGATATAGATATAGATATAGATATATAGATATATATTGCTTTGATGTAGCCACCAGATTGTAGCAGAAGAAGAGGCAGAGCTGGGGGTGGTGGGATCAAGAGAGGAATGAGCTTAGAATCATTACGTTTCCACAACTGTCTCCAGCCCCTCTTCAATTCTGTTTTTTCTTATTTAAGAAAAATTTAGTGATGACCATTACCGTGTTTCCCTGAAAATAAGACCCAACCAGAAAAATAAGATCTTAGCATGATTTTTTTTCCAGCATACTCGTAATATAAGCCCTACCCCAAAAATAAGCCCCAGTTAAGATTGTCAGCCAGATGGACGCATTTAGTACCGTATTTCCCTGAAAATAAGACCTAGTTGAAAAATAAGCCCTAATGCATCTTTTGGAGCAAAAATTAATATAGGGCCCAGTCTTATTTTCAGGGAAACACAGTAGTTGATTAGATTCTGATGTGTTGGCATGAGCAATAAATCAGCGTAACTGGAACGTAATGGTGAGGTAGCCACCAAATAGCCTATACCAGACCTTACAAACTACCAAGTTTCCCCAAAAATAAGACCCTGTCTTATTTTATTTTTTTTGCCACCAAAAAAGGCACCAGGTTTTATTTGGGGGGGGGGATGTCATCCACTGACTCACCTCACTTGTGCGCGTCGCCCTCCCGGCCTCTTTTTCACTATCAGAGGCCTTCAGGAACTTCTTCATCCGGCAAGGCCAGCAAGGCCATCCTGAAGGCCTCTGCAGCCGATGACAGAGCTCCGGATCGATCCAGAGCTCTGTTATCGGCTATAGAGGCCTTCAGGAAAGCCTTGCCGGCTGCAGAAGAAATGGGCCGAGGTGTGCGAGGCCTGGCTGCAACTATCTGAAGGTAAGTAGCAGGGTAGTTCCACATACCCCCATCCCCACCCTAGCTTAATTTTTATCTGTGCACCCTGGAGTGGGTGTGGTCTTAATTAGGGCTTATTTTGGGGATAGGGCTTATATTGGGCGCAAAATCAAGCTAGGACTTACTATCTGAGTAGGTCGTATTTTCGGGAAAACACGGTATTTTTCCATGATAATCATATGGATAAGGATGTCACAACCATAAGGGCAGGAAGTGGGTTGCTGCCAGTTCGGACTGGTTCTCCCATACCGGTGGCGGAAATTTGCCCCCGCTCGCCGAACCTGCAGCGATGGCCAGGCGGACACACCCGCGAACCGGTTCTTCGGTCGCCGCTCCTTGAAAGCGGCTTGCAAAGAACTCTCTGCGCATGCGCAGAGGCTTCTGCACATGCGCAGAGGGTCATTTGCACGACGTGATGGGGTACGCTTCCGACGTGATGCGAACCGGTAGGGAAGGTAAGTAGAACCCACCCCTAATCAGGACCCTATGTTAAGTTGCAATTGAAAAAGGATTTATGGCTCAGGCTATACACAAGAATCTAGTCGACCAAAGCTCACTACTAAATTGGCACCAGAATTCCGGTCAACGGAATTCAAGAGGGGTTGCATTCAGACCATTTGTGGCAATGTAATGACTCTAAGCTGATGACACACTTCACTCCACCACCCCCAGGTCTGCCTGCTCTTCTGCTACAGGACGCAAGCAATGCATGTTCTACTTCATCTTAACTCAATGCATTCAATTGTCAATCATCTACTGCATATAACAGCCGACTGCCCCAATGCAATTATAGCCATACAACTCCAATTCACAAGGTTCCGTTGCAAGAAGATGACTAACCAAGTCAATTTTCCACAGCTATTTTTCATCTTTTCTTCCAAGATCCCTTCCAGTGCTTTCCAAGGTTTTTTTTTTTTTTTTTTTTTTTTTATAAAGGCCTAACGGTCCAAAATTAATCCGGTTATTTTATCCCTCTTTCTTGAAAGCTATCAACTCCCAAATCTTCCCAATTGCACGCATTGGAAAAGAGAGGAGAAAAACCAGACTCCACGCAATAAACAAACCACAACTTTCCTGAGTGTAAGCATAAGCTTAACAATTATCTTTAATTGATGCCGAGTGTGAACAGATGGTAAAAGTAACAGAAGCAGATAAACCTGCACAGTTGGAAACTATGCTTTAAATATATATATGTGTATATATGTATGTATGTATGTATGTATGTATAAACTCATAACGTTTGTCGCCCCTCCCCCCCAAAATTGACAAACCAAATCGGTTCAGCCATGGTTAAATCAAATCAACAGTAATGTGATCACGAGGTACATTCTTGACCCAATGTAGAAACAATTTGCATATCATGGAAATCAAAAACACCCATGTGCTTTGTTGTCCTGATGGTACATTTGTCAGATAATCACTGTTTTGAGAAACCTTTCATAATTAATACTGATTCATTAAACTGAGAATTCTGAGAAGTAACCACATACATTCCTACACACAGCCGTTGTGTAAATCATTTTGAGCTAACGTACTGGGGGGAAAACGTGTGATCGTAACCTAAAAATGAAAAATAAATTCAAATATTTTCTTTTTTGGGGTGTCTGAAATCAGTCATAAAAATATCTTCTTTTTAACTTTGGTCTCAAAGCAAAATATACATTTGATATTATAGAAATGTCATGGAGACAGTTAACCAAAGTGAAATGTTCCCCCAAATAATAGCAAGAAAAGCTCAAAAATGGTAAATTATATAGATTGTGGCTGGAGAAATCAAGAAAGCTAATTCGACAGGCATCAACACATCATTTTTTCCCCTGATAAATTAGAATAAAAATCCCAAATTGATTACATACTCTTTTCTGATCATACATGTTTTTGGATGTATTAATGTACCATTCAACATTGCAAAGAAAGAGGAACAGGGTTTTTTTATATAAATTTCATAAATTGGTGGTGATTAATTCTGATTAATGTCTTTACTCCTCCAGACATCAATCATCCACTCTGAAAATGGAAAATTAATAATAGTAATAATAATAATAATCAAACGCTGTCCATTTCAGTGGACCACAAAACTAAAACTCAAGGTTAAGGAACCATTTCATTTCAAACAAGCTTCTGATTTGTATGAAGGAGTTTAAAAAAAAAATACCATGGAAAATGCAGAATCAAAGTTACATTTCCTAAAAGTGAGTTTGTGCCATTTCAAAATAAATAAATAAAAACTTTCTTGAAATTATGTCTGAATATAGGAACAACTGTCTTAAATATAACATGCATTTGGGGAAGGTCCCAGTTTGGTATCTCAAATAATATGGTTTAGCAAAAAAGTACACCAGCTTTCTTGATTTTTGTTGTGATCTTATGTTATGTTTGAATGCATTAATGAGGGAATGTGAGAAGGAGAAGGGGAAGGGGAAGGGGGAGGGGGAGGAGGAGGAGAAGAAGAAGAAAATAAGGAGGAGGAGGAGGAGGAGGAGGAGGTCCAGGCAGAAGAAGAAGATCATGGCTTCAAACTCTTAAGGGACTGGTTTGGACAAAACTCAACAGCACTTTTTCGTGCGGCTGTTGATAAAAATAGGATCGCCAACATGATCGCCAACGTCCGATGACGGATAGGGCAAAAGAAGAAGAAAAAAAAAGGAGGAGGAGGAGGAGGAGGAGAAGAAGGAGGAGGAGGAGGAGGAGGAGGAGGAGGAGGAGGAGGAGGAGGAGGAGGAGGAGGAGGAGGAGGAGGAGGATGTCTCCTGAGTCTCTCATTTTCCTTTCTGTCCTTGGATGGGCCAAATTAGGAGCAGAACATCCATGCTGGTCTTCCCGCCTCCAAATATGGCCCAGGTAGACTGAAAGGTCAGCCATGAGGTCAACTGACCAGATGGGCCCCCAACTATCAAAGAACATTCTTAGAAGCTAACATTATTCTAATTTGGCAGAACTATTCCAATTTTGGGGGGCCCCAACGTGTCCTACAGAACACCTTCGACAACTACAGAAGCCAGACCTTGGTCTACTCCAGATAAGCAGCAGATCGGATGTCCCATAGAGGAGCAGGTAAAGTAATTCTATAACCGAATGTCATTGTCAATCCTCCCTCTGTGGAAACAGGTCTAGGCACGCCTGCACCCCTTCAGTTTGCTCCATTGAGAGAAAACCCTTCTCCCTAATATAGTAATTTTCCAGGTGGAGGGAAGTTGGGGATGCCTCATTCAAATACGCCAGAGTTCTTCAAACTTGGCAACTTTAAGACTTGTGGACTTCAACTCCCAGAATTCTCCAGCCAGTGCTGGCTGGAGAATTCTGGGAGTTGAAGTTCACAAGTCTTAAAGTTGCCAAGTTTGGGGACCCCTGAGATACGCCCTTACTCCCAATCTGGTTGTCTCCAAGCTTAGGTCTCACTCTCTCACTCTCTCCCTCTCTCACTCTCTCTCTCTCTCTCTCTCTCTCTCTCTCTCTCTCTCTCTCTCTCTCCTCAATAAGAACTAAACCTAGCTCTTCAAGACAAGAATGATTGTCTTAATTTCTCTCAGCTATGTGCAGTGGGATTTTCTGAGATAGGAGACCTACTGCCAAATATCTGCCTCCAGACTGAAAGAATGAAGTTCAGAAGCAACTTCAGAACTTCACCTTCGCTCAACTTTCTCTTCCAGGGCTTCCATTCTCCAGCTTCAACTAATCACCTTCTATCTACAGAAGCTACTGAAAGTGTCTAAAACTTCCATTCTCCAAGTCCTTGGAAAATATTACCCTTCTTGAAACAAATAAAGTACTGAACTGACTATTTTGTTGACTTCCAACCTCAAGGAAGGGTCATTTTTTTTCTCAAGCCAATGTTCAGATGAACTTAGTTTTCAGTTTTCAATTTACCGTATTTTTCAGAGTATAAGACGCACTTCCCCCCCCCTAAAAGAGGGTGGAAACGTTGGTGCGTCTTATACACCAAATACAGCCATTTTTGGCCTCCCGAAACCCCGCTCCGCACGTCCCATTTTCGCCAAAAACAGGCCCGTTTTTTGCAAAAATTGGGGCGCGCAAAGGCTTTGGGAGGCCTGCAGAGTGCTCCTGGGGGCTGGGAGGGCAAAAACACGATGCGTGGGGGGTTTGGGAGGCAAAAAACGGACCCATTTTTCACAAAAACAGGGGCATTTTTGCCCTCCCCAGCCCCCAGGAGCACTCTGCAGGCCTCCCAAACCCTCTGCGTGCCCCATTTTTCGCAAAAACGGGATGCACAGAGGGTTTGGGAGGCCTGTAGAGTGCTCCTGGGGGCCAGGGAGGGCAAAAACTTTTTTCTTTCTTGTTTACCTCTTCGAAATCTTAGTGCATCTTATACTCCGGTGCGTCTTATAGTCTGAAAAATACAGTAGTTTGAAAATGTAGGAAATGGGGCCAGGATGAGAATGGCCTTCCGCTTTCTCTCATTTACCTTGAAATCTAACTAATATGAAACGGGTTTAATATTGTTCTTCTCCTGTCCAATATTTATCTTTTTCTTTTCTTTTGTCATATTGAAAGAAATAATTCGGTAACATACTTCTGAGGCCTGCGAGGGCCATGCTGAAGCTGCTTAGAACGTGAACATACATGATCTTGAATGTTTGCTTGGTTAATTTCTGAATCATCAGATGAATCAAAGACAAATTCCTTGTGTGTCCAATCACACTTGGCCAATAAAGAATTCTATTCTATTCTATTCTATTCTATTCTATTCTATTCTATTCTATTCTATTCTATTCTATTCTATTCTATTCTATTCTATTCTATTCTATTCTATTCTATTCTATTCTATTCTATTCTATCCATGTTTCATGTTTTTGCACCATGGGAAACTTTAGATCCGCATATGGTTCCTACAATCCTTGGACCTCATCGGGACATGAGTTCTAGCTCTACTCTGACTGGCCCTCCCCATCTGGAGCCCATCCTCACATCTATTCTTTTTTACAGACCACTGGTTCCTTAATAGATGGCAGAAAAGAAAATGAAGACCCTGAAAAGAATATTAGGAAGACTCTGTAAACCAGGGGTCACCAACCTTGGCAACTTTACGACTTGTGGACTTCAACTCCCAGAATTCTGGGAGTTGAAGTCCACAAGTCGTAAAGTTGTCAAGGTTGGAGACCCCTGCTGTAAACAGTTTGATGTACCTTCAGGTCTTGCAAAGACAGTTCAGTACGTGTAGTGCAAAGCCAAGAGTTTAACAGAAAGGAAGAACTTTGCTAGATGTCATACATGCCAAACGCCGATGCGATATGAGGTTATGGCCTTATTCCATATTTACCTAATTCCTTTGCCGTGAATTATACATGAGGAAGCAATGCTTGCATTTCCAAGCTACAGCAAGCCCTAAAGACTGTGTCATCCTTGCCGAAAGCAAACGAAGGGAAGCCATAACCCAAAAACCACTGCATGCAGTACTCTCTCGTCAACATGCAGAGTAAGGATTGATAACAGTAGTAGATAAACGCAGGTGTAGACAACCAAACCAAGGAGCAAAAGAGTTAACTAAGCTGACCGAGGCCTCAACTCCCTGAGCAACGACCTTCTATCTATGGCACTAAGCTGTTTATTGCAGAGATAACACAACTGTCAAGTCAGTTTAATCCAAGGATACCTTTCCAGGAAGCCAGTTTAGGCTACCAAAGCCGATCCTCTGGTTGTACAGAGGAAGAGGTTGACCAAAAGGGACTTCTGATATGAAATGTGGAGTGGCTTTGTTCTTTAAATCCTTTTCATCGATCACTGGAAGGGAAATGAGTTTCCTCGGACAAATATATTCCCCATTGATCTGAATCACAGAAGCTACACTGGTGCACTTGTAATTCCTATTCTGAGCAAAATTGTGTTACATTATTTTGCCTCCACCCCCCTTTTTCAGTTTAAACCCATCGTACGTCTTTTGTAGTTTCTGCGGAAATGACATTGAGGGGGGAAAATCTCTGCAATGGAAGGAAGGGAGAGTCTAATGGCCCATGTCCGTATGATCCATGTGTAAAAGAAACCCCCCAACTCTGACTTTTAAAAAGGAGTCGTTAAAAAACGTTGACACCCCACAATCGGTTAAAATGTACAGTATATTATTTCCTTCTGTAGCCTAGAGTTTCAGGCCTTGCCGCTTTTCGGAAACTGATCTTGTCTCAGGAAAGTTTCCCTCAAGCAAGAAACTGTAAAATCGGAAGAACGATCAATTGGTATGGATCTTTTTTTAAAAAGGAAATCAGAGTTGCGTTGGTTGATGACATCATTTCCATGATTCCATGCCTCCATCACCCGTTCATTCGGACCAAGCATAAGCTTTGGATTTTTTTTTCCCCCAGAGCCCTGGAATTTTTACATTTTAAAATCCCAAGGAATTGGGGAAGTTTGAAACCGGGCGGAAATAACGGGGGCAGTTGGCTGGGAATTTGTAGCCCAGTTTTGGAGGGCGGTTGACTCAACTCCTTCTTGGCTTCCTGCGGAGATGGTAGGAAGGGTCGTCCTTTATTTGGTGACAGGATGCCAAGGAGCTCCTGCCAAGGAAGGATGACAACTCTCAAGGCACGCGCACAAACGCACACCCCACAAAAGAAAAAAGAAAGAAAGAAAGAAAGAAAGAAAGGCAAGATGAGGGAAACGGCAAACTCTTTAGAAGTAGGCTGGAGGAAAGCTGAGTTGTGTAGAAAAAACGATTACGACTTACTTGGCAAAGGCAAAACCAAGTTGCAAAGTCATCCTGCCTCTGAAGGAAGAACCCAGAAGGGCGGTGAAGGTGCCTGACGGTTGGTAGTCCTGCTCTCCCACTTCCTGTGTGCCCCACCAAACTCTGTCTCTCTCTCTCTCTCTCTCTCTCTCTGTGGTGCCCATGCTGGGCAAGGCGCAATGGCCAGCTTCGAGCTGGCCCAGCCTCACCTCCTGAGGTCAGAGTTCATCCGTGAGGTACCTTCCAGCAGTTCAGTGGGTGTGAGGATAAAAGGCACTAAGCAACAATCTCAAATCAATTGGTTGCATCCTCGGGGAGACCCAAAGTCACTCCCCGCCCAACAACAGCTGTGGGAAAGAACTGGGCTGCAAGTTGAATGCATATAATAAATACGTTTTTATTTTACATTCTAAGAATGCACCAAAAGGCATGCTTCTGCACCTTTTTTGTTGTTGTTGTTGTTTTGTTTTGTGTTTCCTGATTTACAGACTCTTTTAGGCATTGCTATATATAAACTGACCTTTAAATTTCCATAAGAGTTTCTCCCTTTAAGGGTTGAAGTCAGTTCCTTTCCAACAAGGCCAAGGCAGAAGCCAACTAATTTCCCTGAGTAAACACAGGAAAATAATTGAAACTATGTAATGAGAGCTTCCTGGCCCTTCAGTCTCAATAAGCAATTAAACAAACAAACAGAAAAAATTATTATTATCATTTTTTGTTTTTGTTTTTTTACCAAACTCATGCATTAATTAATTGGAGCTACGCCTTTTCGTCAAATAGGCCATAATGCTGAATATTGGAACATGCTTTGATCTCCAAAAGTTGTTGTACCCATTTGACTAACATATGCACTTAAATACAGTACTTTTCGGTTACTAAATAGATACTTCATAAAATAAAAAGGAGTGCACTTTTGGTGAATGCAAATTGAAACAAACAAAAACCAGGCCTATTTTAAAGGAGGTGTGTCAAAACAAAAGCTTATTTCCCTATTTTCTGAGGTAATGGGCCAGGCATGCAGTTATAAAACAGAGAAGTATCAAAGTCCACATGCTTCTATTAAATTTTATTGTGCTGTCTTGCAAGTGAGGAGCTAAAAATATTTGCATCCAGTTCTGGAGGGATCTTGGGACCTTCTGCCCCTTAAAGACCCCTTAGCAGCACTGCAGACATTTTGTCTCCCCACCCCACCCCACCCCTGGGATGAGAATGCCTCAGAAGGGTGTACCGCAAACCCAGAATGACCTGGCATATTTTCGTAAAGTGCTGTGGGTAGATCTGTAGGCCAGACCTGCCAACTCTTTTGCCAAGGGACTAGATTAAATTGGTCCTCCTAGGCAGTGGGAAATATCTACTGCACTTTTATTACTGCTGAATATAGTTTGGATGCATGTTCTTGGATGCATTGTGCAGGTGTTTTTTGTTTTTTTTTTAATAGAAACTTTTCCTGTATTCCATGCATATTTGTAAAAGTCCTCTCAAGTTGATTGTTAAAAAGTAAGTGAACGAACCCAAAAAATAAAAATAAAAATAAAGCAAAGAATTCTAGGGCTAGAAGCATATGATACTTATTTATAACTAGACTAGTCCCGTGAATGATCATTAACTATTCATATCCACCGGAAAATAACTTTTGGAAATGAAATTCCTCCCCCCCCCCACCCAAAAAAATAATAATACCCCAAAAATTGTGAATCTCGTTCATGGATCCTGAAAGCTTCTTGAGGCGCTGAGCAAAATTTGCAATGCAACCACATTATTTCGAGGTAAAGCATTCAACGTCATACTCGTCAAGCATCTACAAAGAGGGGCCACTCGTCCCCTTAACTTCTCCAAGCTACCAACGTGGTTTGGTTTGTGTTTGTGTTGTTTTTTCTTTTTCCTTCCCTACATGGCCTAAACATCTGTAAGCAGCTTGGTTTTATTGACACAGTTTTGGTTGGCTAAGGTGTAGTTGCCAGTTCTGAGGGTGGCCTCCCTAAAATTGTCTATGCTATTATTCACATCCTCTTCAATTTCCATATACTCAGATTTGCTGATGGTGGAGGAGCTACGACGACTCAGGTCAGAGTCAGAGGCTAAGTTAGGAGAGCTAACTTTAAGTAACTGAGCCTGTTCCTCCCCTTCTGTTTCTCGGTGGTAGAAGTAGTTGAAGTTGGACACGATGACAGGTACAGGCAGGGCAATTGTCAGCACACCAGCAATGGCACACAAGGAGCCCACGATTTTGCCTCCAATTGTCACAGGGTACATGTCACCATATCCTACAGTGGTCATGGATACCACTGCCCACCAGAAAGCATCGGGGATGCTGTCGAAAAAAGTCCCAGATTCCTCAGCTTCAGCAAAGTACACTGCGCTGGAGAACAAGATCACCCCAATGAAAAGGAAAAAGATAAGCAAACCTAACTCCCTCATGCTGGCTTTGAGGGTCTGTCCCAGAATCTGGAGTCCCTTAGAGTGCCTGGAGAGTTTGAAGATGCGAAAGACTCTTACCAGTCGGATGACCCTCAGGATGGCCAGAGAGGTGGCCTGTTCTCCTTTGGGAGGCCCCTCCTGCTCAGCCATCTCTGTGCCCAGAGTGATGAAGTAAGGGATGATGGCCACTATGTCTATGAAATTCATGATGTTCTTGAAGAACTCAGGCTTGCTCGGGCAGGCGATGAAGCGCACCACCAGCTCGAAAGAAAACCAGATGATGCATAGAGTTTCCACCACGAAGAAGGGGTCGGTGAAGATGCTGGGTTTGCGGTAGATGGTGGAGTTGTCCGTGCGGTTGTGGAATCCATAGTCCCTCTCCTGATCCTTTAAGGCTGGCAAGGTTTCCAGGCAAAAGATTACGATGGAGATTAAGATCACCATGACGGAGACGATGGCAATCACCCGAGCCGGCCCGGAGCTCTCCGGGTATTCGAAGAGCAGCCAAACCTGTCTTTGATATTCCTTCTCAGGTAAGGGCCTCTCTTCCTCCTTAATAAAGCCTTCATCCTCTCGAAATTTCTCCATGGCCTCCTCCCCCAGTTCATAGAACTTGATCTCCTCGGAGAACATGTCCAAAGGAACATTCACTGGCCTGCGAAGCCGTCCCCCAGACTGGTAGTAATAGAGGATGGCATCGAAGCTGGGGCGATTCCGGTCAAAGAAATACTCGTTCCTCAGTGGGTCAAAGTACCGCATGCGTTTCTTGGGGTTCCCCAGCAAAGTGTTGGGGAACTGAGCCAGGGTTTTCAGCTGCGTCTCGAACCTCAGGCCAGCAATGTTAATCACCACCCGCTCACAGCACTCGTGGTCCTCGTGAGACCCTGGCCGGTAGCTGTCCTGAGGGTGGCCTGGCAAAGCCAAGGTTTCGTCCAGGTTGTCCCCAGCCATGACAGTCATGGTGGGAGACGGAGAGTTGGGGCCCGAGGCAGGAGGAGTCCCCTCCCAGAGCCGGCCAGCGAGCAATGGAAGGAGGAGGACTTCAGAGATAACAAGGGACCCGGGGCAGTTTTAGCGCATCGGTGCGGTGGGTGCTGAAGTGGACAGCTCCTGGGATAGAGTTAGCGCATCGGTGCGGTGGGTGCTGAAGTGGACAGCTCCCGGACCAGGAGACGGCAAGGATGAAGAAGGGGAAGTCAAGAAGAGAAAACGGGGAAGGGGCTGGGCCGGAAGGAGTCCTGGCTGCAGAAAGGAAAGGAAATGGGGAAGGGGGCTAGTCATTGGGCGGGGGGGGGGGGAAACCAGGAAGAGGGGGGGGGGGGGGGGGGGGGGGGGGTGGGGGGGGGGAGGGGGGGGGGGGGGGCGGGGGGGGGAGGGGGGGGGGGGGCGTGGTGGGGGGGGGGGGGGGGGGAAACCAGGCAGAGGAGTAAGTCGGACTGGTTCCACGAAGGCAGGAGAAGAGTCCAGGCCTCCACGCACGTGTGGGTGGGAGAGTAGTGGGGGGGGGAGAAAGAGAGGCTACGAGCTGGAGCTTCGCCAGTCTTTGGCCACTTGGACTTTTCTTGCAGGATGGGCCACGCCGCGGCGGCTGCTGCGGCTGCTGCTGCTGCTGTTGCACTGCGGCTCCTGCCACACTTTGCCTCCTCGCACCGATAAATAAATAAACAAACAAACAAACAACCGCTGCTTCTGCGGCGGCGGCGGCCGCGGCTGAGGTGAGGTAGCCCAGATGCCGACTCAGCAAGATCCGGCGACTTCCCCCTGGCTCTGGGCTGGCCCTTGCTTACCAATGAGGGCTCCCCTGAGGTGTGTGGGGGAGACGGCTTACGGGCATAGACTGCAAAGGATAAGAAGGTATTCATTAAAAAAAAGGTTTCCCCCCTCCCTCCCTCTCTCCCTCCCTCCCTCCCTCCCCAGCCCAGCACACCAACCCCACAAAAGGCCAAAGCAGAAGAAGTACCGCATGCTTCCAGGAAAAACCAGCCCGGAGGCTTTCAGGCTTGCCCACCTGAGCGGCGACTCCCGCCTCGGAGCTCCACGCCCGCTAAGTTCACGGATCGCCCCCAGGTCGAACGCGTCCCGGGCAGCCTCCGGTCGGGTCATTGCACTGCAGCGGAGAGGCGGTCACCCGAGTGGGAAGCGAGGAAGCAAAAAAACAAAAAAC
>QLTV01001334.1:58098-91584 GCA_003457575.1 Thermophis baileyi | reverse complement strand
TATATATTAGTTTCCTAGTATGATTTGATTGCTTATTTCGTATCCTATGACTATCACTAAGTGTTGTATCTTATGATTCTTGATGAATGTATTTTTTTTTAATGTACACTGAGAGCTTCTGCACCAAAGACAATTTCCTTGTGTGTCCAATCATACTTGGCCAATAAAGACTTCTATTCTATTCTATTTAAATTGATTTATTAAAAGCATGTTTAGCAGCAAAACGTATGCAAAACTTTGTCATCCGATCTTTAGACGTGAGCGTTTTCACTTTGAAACAACATAGGCTTTAAAATGCCAATATTTCTGGTCCAGCATGCACAGTAGAGCAGAAGGGACTTGTTCTATTTCTGCTGCTACGTTATTGACTTAAATGGACAGAAGATGGCAGTGTGAAGGGGGAGGAAGTAGCACCATTATTTAAGAACATTGATCAAAGGCTGAAGAACATCCTTCTCATTCCTCATTATGTTGAAGAAAGGGGCTACAACTAACTCCCTACAGCTACTGGATCTCTGAGTTTTGAGTAGTCCCCTTACAACATATCCAGAATACGGTCCAACACATGTAGGTTGAATCCAACATTGAAGCTTGGTAGAAAAGTTCAGGAAATCAGCTTGTGCCAATGATGGTTGGGGCTTCCTAATCAACATCTTTTTGCTCAATAAGGCAAATATTTGATCAACGGGGAGCCCTTAACAAGCATCTCTTACCATTAGCATGGTAAGAATGCTGCTTCCTTTTCATTCCCACAAACCTTTGACCTGTGTCCATCATGAACGAGGGCCCCAGTGGTATGTTCATCTTCCCATAGGATCTTCTTGGGAGAAGGAATGGCTGTAAAATTAATGTACGCACCCAGAATGACAACACTGGTGGAATGCAGGTAGCTATTCTGGATTGCTTGGCCAAGTATTTGGACATCCCAAATCTGGACTTTTTAGAGGGTAGAATTTAGGCTTGTCTGTTTATTTGGCTGGCTGGAGTGGAAGACCGTATCTGGCTCCCAGAAAGGACCAGTTCCTGGTATTTGTCCACCACTTCCTGGTAAATGGGGCCGCTGTTCTTCAGAGCAAACTTAACGGCAGAGTCTTGGTAATGGGGTTGAAAGCTCGGACAGGGATAATTCCGACATTCTGGAGAAGAAGGTACCACAGGCTGTAGCTCCACACAGACGGAAGCCGGGCTTTTTCCTGGAAGTAGGTGTTTGTACCTGTCCAAAAGATAAGGAGAACAATAACAACGGTTACTGTTGTTTACAGGGATTGCATTAAGGAAGCCAGCACCGTAAGAGCTGTGGTGGCACAGTGGTTAGAATGCAGTACTGCAGGCTACTTCTGCCGACTGCCAGCAGTTCAATCCTGATTGGCTCAAGGTTGACTCAGCCTTCCATCCTTCCAAGGTTGGTAAAATGAGGACCCAGATTGTTGGGGGCAATAGACTGACTCTGTAAACCGCTTAGAAAGGGCTGTGGAGCAATGTGAAGTGGTATATAAGTCTGTGCTGTTGCTATCATGCACCATATTCTACAGACTACTTAAAGGTACAGGTAATCCTCAACTTACAACCATTCATTTAATGATGGGTCGAAGTTACGACAGTACTGAGAAAAGTGACTTTTGACTTTTTTCACACTTACAACCGTTGCAGCATCCCCATGGCCACGGGATGAAAATTCAAGACACTTGGCAACCGGTTTATACTTATGACCATTTCAGTGTCCCGGGGTCATGTGATCCCCTTTCGCGACTTTCTGACGAGCAACGTCAATGGGGAATCCAAAATTCACTTAACAACCGTGTTAGTAACTTAGCACCTGCAGGGATTCATTCAACGACTGGGGCCAGAAAAGTCGTAAAATGAGGCAAAACTCACGTAACAAATGTCTCACCCGGCAGTAGAAATTTGGGACTCTATTGTGGTCGTAGGTTGAGGTCTACCGGTAGTTTAGACTAAGCTGAGATAAGACCTAGATTTGCCAGATCTCGTTCCAAGCCATGGGAAAGCCATAGTTTGTTGCTGGGCTGCTTAAGAATGAATCAACCGTCCAAGATGATGGTCTCCTTGCGATGAGGGTAGGGCTGAAGAAATAAGCTTAAATTCTTTGCCAAAGGGAGATATTGGCCCCATTGCAAATACACACTGAGAGGAGGACTCTATTTTCAGAGTTCCACTAGGACACTGGGAAACTGAGAAACTCTCATGAGCACCATTCCCCAACTGCTTGAACAGAAGGTACACAATGGTTGACCACAATAGAACAAGGCACCAGAACTCCCTTTTAATAGGCAGCAGAACTGGGAGGGGAGTAGAAAAGTCAGAACAAAAGAAAATGGAGGAGGAACAAAACAGGAAGGAAAGGAACTCCAGCTCTGGAGGTTGCCAGTGTCCCTCCATAACCCAACTACCTGGAAAGTCTCCTCAGATCAGGGGTGAAATCCAGCAGGTTCTGACAGGTTCTGGAGAACCGGTAGCGGAAATTTTGAGTAGTTCAGAGAACCGGTAGCAGAAATTTTGAGTAGTTTGGAGAACCGGCAAATACCACCTCTGGCTGGCCCCAGAGTGGGGTGGGAATGGAGATTTTGCAATATCCTTCCCCCAGGAGTGGGGAGGGAATGGAGATTTTGCAGTATCCTTCCCCTGGAGTGGGGTGGGAATGGAGATTTTTCAGTATCCTTCTCCTGCCATGCCCACCAAGCTACGCCCACCAAGCCACACCACGCCCACCAAGCCACGCCCACAGAACCGGTAGTAAAAAAAATTGGATTTCACCACTGCCTCAGATAATGCAAAATCTCCAGCACCCAAGGGAGCTTGTGAAACAGCTAATGTAGTGGAATGTAGTCTGGATTCCCAGGAGGGAAGGGCTACATTCCGGGTGACCAAGAGAGAGCAAAATCTAGATATCTTTTCAAAAGGAAACTGGGCTTTGTTTTTTCCTTGAAGATGTTTCACTTCTCATCCAAGAAGCTTCTTCAGTTCTGACTTCAGTTCTTCAGTCAGAACTGAAGAAGTTTCTTGGATGAGAAGCGAAACGTCTTCACACACAAAAAAAGTACAGTTACCTTTTGGGAAAAAAGCACCGTCGGGACAACCATGACCTGGATCTCCATAGACAAAATTTAGATAGTTTAGTTGGGAGGAAGAGAATCAACACAGCTCCTCCCTAGAAGTTCTCTGAGTACATTTTAATGATGCAAGTGGTTTGCTTTAATTTGGCAAGATTCTGTCTATAGGTGAGGAACAATTCTATCTATAGGTGGGGACTCCATGGGGGAGTTGCATACTGGAGGTGACTGCTGGATTGATGGCAGCCTCCACTTCTCCCCTCACTCTCTGCTCTCCACCTGTCCATCTTTTTGTTATCATATTGATATACAGATAGTCCTCAGCGTACGACCACAATTGAGCCCAACATTTCTGCTGTTAAGTGAGACAGTTGTTAAGGGAGCTTTGCCCCATTTTATGTCCTTTCTTGCCACAGGTGTTAAGTGAATCGCTGCAGTAAGTTAATAACAGGGTTGTTAAGTGAATCTGGCTACCCCGTTGTCAGAAGGTCGCGAAAGGGGATCACGCGACCCCGGGATACTGCGACCGTCATAAATATGAACCAGTTGCCAAGTGGCCGAACGTTGATCACGTGACCATGGGGGTGCTTCAATGGTCGTAAGTGTGAAAAATGGTCATAAGTGACTTTTTTCATTGTAGCTTCGAACGGTCACTAAATGAAACTGTTGGTTATAAGTTGAGGATTACCTGTATTTACCATGGTTGCGCCATCCCGAGGTCATGTGATCACCATTTGCGACCTTCTCAGATGGCTTATGACGAGCAAAGTCAATGGAGTGAGCTGGATTTGCTTAACAACCACATGGTTCGCCAAACTGCAATGCTTCACTTAACAACCCTGACAAACAAAGTTCGTAAAATCGGGTGCACTTCACAGAACAACTGTTCTGCTTTAACAATGGAAAGTCTGGTCTCAATTTTGGCCGTAAGTTGAGGACTTCCGGTAAAGCTTTGATGGTTGCCCCATTCAGGTACAGCCTTGTCCTGAGACCTTCTTATTGGAAAAATAGCATTGGTTGAGGTCTGCGGAGTACAGGTAGTCCTCGAACTTACAACAATTCATTTTGCGACCGTTCGAATTTACAACATCACTGGAAATTATGACCATTTTTCACACTTATGACCGTTGCGGCATCCCCACGGTCACGCGATTTACATTCTAATGCTTGACAACTGATTCACATTTATGATGGTTGCTGTGTCCCGGGGCCCTGAGATCCCCTTTGGCGACCTCCCGACGAGCGAACTCAATGGGGGAAACCAGATTCACTTAACAACCGTGCGACTCATTTAACAACTGCAGAGGTTCCGTTAACAAACGGGGGCAAGGCAAGTTGTAAAACGGGATGAAACGTACATAACGAATCTCTCAGCACCTTAAATGTTGGGACTCGACTGTGGTCGTGAGCCGAGAACTTCCCGTATCTGGTGGAGAGAAAATATTTAGGAAAGCCACGTATCTTACCGCCTGAGCTCTTCGGGAGGCATAATGTTTCCGTGGGCATCCAAAGGTGGAGCCCGACACTCACTTCTGAACTTCAGTTGCTCATACTTGTTCACTTCTTTCTTCGTTAGGCTCAGAACGCGTTTCTTGTGTCTGAGGTCCACAAACAAGGCTTCCCCTTCAATGAACTTGGCATAGGTGTTCCCATCCAAGAGGGAAGGAGGTGGGACCGGTGGCTCAGCCAAGGAGGGCTTCCTGGGAGCAGTGATCCATCGCCACGTGTTGCTATCAAAAGGCTTGTCCGGTCTGGGCCTGTAGACGGGGGGCAACCTCCCTACATCCAACCAGGTGTGGTAGCCCCAGATATGCCAAAGGACAGCTTCCTCTAGTGGGCAACGCATTTTCTGGTGAACTTTGATCTTGGAGTCTGTGTACGGAGGCTTCTGAGTAGCTAGTTTGTGGTAGGGTCGGGGAGAAAATCCTGGCCATGGTATGTATTTCTCCGCACAGAGGTAGTGCCGCTCCTTCCAGGTAGACATCTTGAAAAGGCCATCGGAGAAGTCCTAGTTGGGGAAAAAGAAAGTGGCTCACAGCCCTCATAAGCTCCAACAAGGTTACGATATTTTATTTATTTTATCCAGAGGTAGTATTCAGCCGGTTCAGACCGGTTCGGACGAACCGGTAATGGCGACCTGCGGGTGGGCCTGCCCACCCGCCCCGGCGCTATGCCGTCCTATTTAGGCACGTTTTGAAGCCACGAGCAAAGCGCATGCGCGGAAGGACGTCCACATGCGCGGAAGGGGCGCATGCGCTCACATTTGCAAACCAGTAGGGAAAGTAAATGAATACCACCTCTGATTTGGTCCAACTTGTATGCCGCCCATCTAGCCAAAGGGCGACCCTAGAAAGCTTACAGACAATGAATAAAATGTCAATTTTATTCAATGAAGTGGTCTGGAGGCTAAAACGTATGAAGAGCGGTTGAAGGAATTAGGTTTGTCTAGTCCAGTGCAAAGAAGGACCAGGGGTAACATGACAACAGTGTTCCAATATTTATATGTCTGTCACAAAGAAGAAGGGGGTCAACTTATTTTCCAAAGAACCAAAGGGCAGGACAATAAACAATGGATGGAAATAAATCAAGGAGAGAAGCAACCTGGAATTAATGAGAAACTTCCGGACAGTTTAGAACAATTAATCAGTGGAACGACTTGCCTCCATAAGTTGTGGGTGCTCCATCACTGGAGGTTTTTAAGAAGAGATTGGACAACCATGTGTCTGAAATTGTATAGGGTCTCCTACTTGAGCAGGTTCGACTAGAAGACCTGCAAGGTCCCTTCCAACTGTTTTTCTGTTAAAATGCAGGAGAAAACATTAAAACAATACATGAAGATCTTACATTTCAAAATGCAATTAAAATAAAACCAGGCAGGATGTCTATCTAGAATAGATGTCAGGCTAAGTGGGTTTGGGTAAACAATATTATACAAATTTATAAATTGCGGGCCTGCTTGGCAGGGGGGGGGAGTTATTATCTTTGAAATAGATTTATCAGTATTCAACTGGGGGGGGGGACGACAATTTATGTATATACATGTTTTGTTTATCCATTTTTGGGGGGGGGTGTAGTCTTGTTTAGCTTTGTTTTGTTTTTGTATATTCTTTTTTTGGGGGGGGAATTTGCGTTTTAATATTTTGAATAAAATTAAAAATTGTTTTAAAAAACAAGAAGATGCACAGGGAGGGGGAGGGGGAAAGTGCACATAGGGTGGAGATGTTCCATCAGCCACCTCCAATGTGCCACATCCCCATTGGAGCCACAGGCTAGTTGGCATAGCCATGTCTCCAAGGTCGTTCGGGAGAGCAAAAGGGTGGAAGCGGATCTGACCTTGGGGGGCAAGATTTTCCAGAGGGTGGGAACCACAGCAGAAAAGGCTCTTCTGGAGCCTTCCAGCCAAATTACCCTGGCTGACAGGATCCACAACATGTCCTTTCGGCCGGCACAAGTGGGGTGGGCTAATCCTATTGGGTGAAACGGTTTCTCAAATATGTTATTTAAGCATACTTGGCAAGACAATTCTGGCTTTTGTGTCCCAGTCACACTCTGCCATCTCCTTCACTCATCTGCCTTGTAATATCCTCCCCCCACCCCAGTTTAAAGGGACTGTCCAAATAACCGAATAACAGAATTGGAAGGGACCTTGGAGGTCTTCTAGTCCACGTCCCTGCTCAAGCAGGAGAACCTGCACCATTCCAGACAAGTGGTGGTCCAGTCTCTTCTTAAAAACTTCCAGTGATGGAGCATCCACAACTTCCAAAGGCAAGCCATTCCAAAGATTAATTGTCCTAAACTGTCAGGAAATTTCTCCTTAGTTCTAGGTTGCTTCTCCCCATCATTAGTTTCCATCCATTGCTTCTTGTCCTGCCTTCAGGCGCTTTGGAGAATAGCTTGACCCCCTCTTCTTTGTGGCAGTCCCTGAGATATTGGAACACTGCTATCATGTCTCCCCTAGTGACAAATGTAATACCCTTAACCATACACATGGTGTGACAGCAACTGGAGCTCTCAGAAATGCTCGTTGCCTGAAGCAAAGCTCAGAGTTTCAATGCTGGGGGTTCTCAGGGGTTCGGGAGAACCTCTAGCTAATATTCTGTACAGTTCGGAGAACCCCCAAATCCCACTCCTGGCTGGACCCGCCCACCTCACCCCACCCCTCCCAGGAGTCCCCACGCGGCCCGTTTTGGGTGCAGGTAAGTTCAGGGCCTGTGCGGAGGCTCAGGGAGGGGGAAAAATGGGCCTACCGGAAGTTCATTCTGGAGCCCGTTTCCGGCCTCCAGGGCCTGGGGAGGCCGTTTTCGCCCTCCTGGAGGCTCGAGGAAAGCCTCCGGAGCCCGGGGAGGACCAAAACGTGTCCCCCCGCTCGTTGTTGTGCAGGAGGCCGCCTAGGCCACACCCACCATGGCCACGCCCTCCCAGCAACTGGGCAGAGAACCCCTTGCTAAAATTTTTGAAGCCCACCCTTGGTTTCAGTCCAGAACTTCCAGCCTTAGAACAAAATGCACCATTTGTGAATATCATCGGTCCATGCTGTTCTAGGAGATGTGACTGGCGTGTTGTTGTTGTTTTTTAATTATACTGTCATTAATTGAATTTAAAAATTAAATCAACAGGAAGAAAAATAAATCAGGAAGAAAATTACAAAGAAGAAAAACAAGCGAAACAAAAACCATACCCATCTATTCAGAGATACTTATATATAAGTTCTAAACATTTCAGTGAACGGTAGCCATATTTCATTATAATCACCCCTAGATAATCTACATATCAATGCGAATGATTCATAAGTTGCTAACCACTTTTGCAGATATTAAGTTCTCTGGATTCTATATTTAATTTTCTAGTGCTGAAGAATTAAATATTATATATATAAATAGAGCATGGAGAATCTACTTTAACAGAATAACAGAGTTGGAAGGGACCTTGGAGGTCTTCTAGTCCAACCTCCTGCTCAGGCAGGAAACCCTATACCATTCAAAACAAGTGGCTCTTCAGTCTCTTCTTCAAAACCTTCAGTGATGAAGCACCTACAACTTCTGGTGGCAAGTGGTTCCACTGGTTGATTGTTCTCACTGTCAGGAAATTTCTCCTTAATTCTTGGTTCCTTCTCTCCTTGATTGGTTTGCATCCATCGCTTCTTGTCCTGCCTTCAGGTGCTTTGATAAACAGATTGGCCCCCTTCTTCTTTGTGGCAGCCCCTTAGAACTTCCCTTGTCAATTTCGATGCAATACAAAATTCCAAAAAATATATATATTAAATTTGGGAATATTAAATGTCTCATTGTTGAGTTAATATATGTAATAACTTTCTCCCCAAATGGAACAATTATAGGACACTGCGCAAGCTTCTTTAAAAAAAAGCATCGCATAGCCAATAACAATAATTTATTCAAGCCTTTTTGATGTAAAGATAATGGAGTCCAATAAATCTATAATATTTTGCGGAAGAAAATATTATCTAAGATCTTTTGAAGGCCCAGTATTGATGTTGACACCTCTTCCTATTGCCTAGTTATAATAGGAATTGCTAATTCTTTGTTCTATTCAACCATTAAGTTTGCTGTTCAAACTGATTCATCAGTTTCCTTTTGTACTTTTTATAGCTTTCCTGATGACAAATCCCTTCGGTTTTCTTGGCATGATTTTGGAAGCGGTTAGTCCTTGCCTTCTCTCTCCTAGGGATAAGAAGGATAAGGATAAGAAGGCACCCAGCTGCTTCAGGCCAAAGGCTGGACTAGAACTCACAGTCTCCTGGTTTCTAGCCTGGTGCTTTATCATCATCGTCGTCTTTCAATGACCCCATAATCCCCTGAAAGGAGCTGAGTGTTTACTGGCCGGATGCCCTTCCTGTCGCCAATGCAGAGTTATATTCAGCAGATATTATCTCAATGTGCCCAGAGAGAAATATCTGCCTCTACCTAGGATCGAACTCACAGCCTCCTGATTGTGAGGCGAGAGCTCCACCTCTAGGCCACCGTACCACTCAGTCCGGTGCTTTATCCACTACCACAAAAATGGCTCTCTTATCATCCACTTTGCATGAGAAAATCAAAATGCCATTTTCTAAAAATCAAATACCACAATCTTTGAGTCAATAGAGAGTTTAATACCAAAAAAGTTTGGTATTAGCAATAGATATTCAAAGATAATTGAAGGCCTTGTGAAAGAAATGTGTAACATTTCTCTTGTTCTAAAATTATAAGACTTATGACCGCAACTGAGGCCCACATTTCTATCTGTTGCTAAATGAGACAGTTAAAGGGAGTTTTGCCCCATTTTAGGACCTTTCTTGCCACAGCTGTTAAGTGAATCATTGCTGTTGTTAAGTTAGTAAAACGGTTGTTAAGTGAATCTGGCTTCCCCTTTGATTTTGCTTGTAAGAAGGTCACAAAAGGGGATCATGTGAGCCCGGGATACTGCAACCGTCGTAAATACACGCCAGTTGCCAAGCATCCGAATTTTGATTAGTGACCATGAGGATGCTGGAATGGTGGTAAGCGTGAAAAATGGTCGTAAGTCCTTTTTTCGGTGCCATTGTAACTTTGAACGGTCAGTAAACGAATGGATGTAAGTCAAGGACTACTTATAAATAGCTATATTGTAATCTGCAGGCCTATATACCTCAAAGACCTTGGAAGAAAATCTGTGTCAAACAACAAGGGGAGGAGGCGATGGTGAATATTTTGACGAAACTGAATAATGCGATTGAAAAACTGTATCTCCCCATGTATAAAGCCAAGAGAACTACCTGTCTTTGTTCTGTGGGCTTCACTTCTTCTCTCTCTTCTACCTTCTACAAAGTTGGGTTTTCCCACTTTCATAGCTGAAGAATTGCCACAGCAACTAGTTGTGATGTCACATCCTAGGAACTGTGACTTCAATCAAGGTCTGAAGGAAGAAAACGGTGACGTCTTTTCCTTACACAGGGATGGGGGGGGGGGGTTTAAAAACATGCCTGGGCTTCCCATTTTGCTTCCCAATTGCGTCAGGTTTTTAATTTCCGGAACTGGTAGCAGATTGCCTGTTCTTGGCTTATTTGTGCTATTCAGTTAAAGGCAAGAGAGCCTGTGTGACTTAGAAGTTTAATACGGGAATTAATATAAGCCAGTATTAACTTCTCTGTAATCCCATGCATACTTACCTTGACAAATCCCATTAAATTCAGAAAGCCATCCTTCTGAAGAGGCCCACTTCAATTCAGGCTTTGTTAGGAGTCCATCCTCATCCCATAACTCAATCTGTGAATTGTTGTGCATATTCATTTGCGGTGCCCTGATCGATGTTGATTAAAAAAAAAAAAGTATCATTCCTGGCTAAAATTCAGATGTATTTAGAACAGCAGATCCCTTCATCTGCAATTCTTCCTCATAAAAGAGTGTGTTTATTGTTGGTTTAGTGCATGAAGATCTTGGATGGATGATATCAGAACTGTTCAGATGGGAGACCAACAGGGCTTGGATGCCCTGATGTTGGGAAGTCAGAAAAACATCCTAGAGGAAACAATGGCCCGCATTTAGAATAACAGAGTGGGAAGGGACCTTGGAGGTCTTCTAGTCCAACCCCCTGCTTAGGCAGGAAACCCTACACCACTTCAGACAAATGGTTGTCCAATCTCTTCTTAAAAACTTCAGTGTTGGAGCATTTACAACTTCTGGAGGCAAGCTGTTCCACTGATTAATTGTTCTAACTGTCAGGAAATTTCTCCTTAATTCTAAGTTGTTTCTCTCCTTGGTTAGTTTCCATCCATTGCTTCTTGTCCTGTCTTCAGGTGCTTTGGAGAATAGCTGAGATACTGGAACACTGCTATCATGTCACCCCTAGTCCTTCTTTTCATAAGACTAGACATATCCAGTTCCAGCAATCGTTCTTTATATGCTTTAGCCTCCAATCCTACCCTAATCATCTTTGTTGCTCTTCCCTGCACTCTTTCTAGAGTCTCAACATCTTTTTTACATCGTGGCAACCAAAATGAAAACCACACCGAAATCACAGGATCAGGGTGATTCAAAGGGGGCTTTATTTTACCATTGCTAATTTACATTTGTGTAAGTTTGCAGCAAGCCAGAGTGAAGGGAAACATCAGAAGAGCTATTGCAGGGTTACCTGAATTCCGATTTTAAGAGCCTTCCCCCCACCCCCAGTTAAGATTTCATGAGAAAACGGTAACCTCCCATGTACGGGTGGGAGCTTCAAAAATATTTAAAGGAGCAGGCGCCTGATATGGATTTGGGAATGGGTGCTATGCTTTTGCAGCTGAGGAAACTGGTCAGAGACAGGAAAAAAAAAAAAGCAAGAAAACAAGCATTTTGTGGTTCTCCCATCTGCCTTCCCACCAGTCCAGCCAGCTGGACCTGAGGGGATCGGTTTGCTGCAGTTATCCCAACCAGAGGGAAATTTTCATCAGTGATTTCATTCCCCGAAGGTCAGAGCTGTCCGGGCAGAATCGAACGCCACTTTTGGTATATGAGGGCCCAGGACTACCAAAACAACGATAAAGTGACAGGGTGTGCTCAGAACGGAAGGGCCATTCAGACGACAAGGCTGGACGCTTAGAAGGAGCCATGTGCTCCCTCAAAACCAGGAGACAGCATCCTGCTTAACCAGTGGCCAAAATTGCCAAATTGGGGTGGTTAGATGCTGCAGCCCATCTGTGCGCCTCTTCTGGCTAGCATCACTTAGGACAGGGGTCTCCAACCTTGGCAACTTTTAAGATTTGTGGACTTCAACTCCCAGAATTCCTCAGCCAGCAAAGCAAAGCTGACTGAGGAACTCTGGGAGTTGAAGTCCACAAGTCTTAAAGTTGCCAAGGTTGGAGACCCCCTGACTTAGAAGACCACCCAAACCCCATTTTCCAACACGTTTCAAGGGAACTATCACCGGATCAGAGCTGCTTAAAAGGCCCCCTTTTAAGGACAAGCACCGGTCTTGTTTCAATCTAGAGGCGGCCGGTTTGAGTCGAGATCACCATGCTGCGCCTCGAGCCTCGCTTAATGTTGCTCCCTCCTCTTGCATTCCTTCTTCAGAGGAGGCCAAAGCAGGATTTTAAGAGAATAAAATTGTGCGAAAGGACGGACATTCGGGTTTGATTGCTGTGGCAAGGATCATGAACGCAGACCGGCCCTGACATGGCTCCGGTTCTGCCTTTAGACACCTCCCAAAAAAAAAAAGAGCAGGCCGGACTGTTTCGATGGAGGACGACCTCCGTTGAAAAGCTCTTATCCAGAATCTTACAGGGATGAATCTACCAGCTTGGAGTGTCCTTTTGCTCTTATATCTGGACCCCTTGGATTCCCTGCTTCAATTGCTGGAGATTATTAAGGCAACCGGAACTATTCAATCGAGGAATTCAATCTACTTCCAGCTTCACGACCCCACGGGGCGTGTGTGTGTGAAAATGTGCTCTGCCTGCCAGCTGAGAAGGCCAGCTTTTCAGCAACCCTTGGGATCAGAGCAGTGGCCTCCCTCTTGGGTTTTTCTTTCAAGCTTCCTGTACCTGGCAGCAGGGAGGACCCTTGAGAACTTCGGAGCTGCTTCGTGGCTTTTAAGTACTGACGATTCGTGCAGAGGCAAAAGATGTTCTAGCTAGGCCTAAAATACAGCCTTTTCTGGATAAACAAATCCCACTTCAGTTTTCAGCCAAATACGGCTCCTTAAAATATTTCTCTCGATACGTTAGGCCAGGGGTCCCCAACCTGCGTGGGCCGTGAGGGGATTGCAACTGGGCAGTGGAAACGGCCGGCGAGCGCGCGCACGCACATCCTCACTTCCACGAGCAGCGTGCGAGCACGGTACGCGTGCTCCATATGTGAGTGGCAGGCGTGCGTGCACACTGCTTGTGGAAATGGAGCTGCATGTGTGCGCTTGCTGGCCGCTTGCGTGAACCATCCCCTCTCCTCCCCCCCCCTCCAACCTGGTCCACAAAGCCAGAAACATTGGCAAACTCTGCTTTAAGCTACATATGTGTCAGGAACCCTGTGAAGTGGCACTATTTTTTTATTGTTTTCTGACTGTCTAGCGGCCTTGAACCTGTTGAGGCTTTTCAGACAGCGATATGAGATTGGTATAGACCAGGCTCCTATTATTAGAATAAGTCAGGGGAGAAAACAAGCAGTCACCCACCCACCCCCCACCAAAGCATCAAGGGGTTCAAGGCTAGGTAAGATGTCGTTTGTGTAGCCCAGACACTTTTCCACAGATGAAACTTTCCTTGAAAGAAGGAAGTTGTCTCCAAAACGATTGACAGCCCTGGAGCTTTCGACCTGACCCCTTACAACAGCAGTTCTCAACCTGTGGATCGCGACCCCTTTGGGGGTCGAACGACCCTTTCACAGGGGTCGCTGCGCGCACTAGCCCGCCATCTTGGTGCCACCGTCAGCAGGGGTGAAATGCTTCCGGTTCGGCCATGCCTGCGGGTCGCCGGACAGCCGGTAGCGACGGAAGCAGGAGACTTCGGCCACCCGCCGCCATTTGGGTTCTTTTACCCTCTGTGCATGCGCAGAACGCTTTGCGCATGCGCAGAGGGTAAAAGTACCCAAATGGCGGCGTCTGGGCGAAGTCTCCCGCTTCCGTCGCTACTAGCTGTCCGGCGACCCGCAGGCACGCCCGAACCGGGAGCATTTCACCCCTGGTGCCACGCCCCCTTTGTCACCTCATCGTGTGCGGGGAGGGGACGGGGGTCACGGCATTAGGAAGGTTGAGAACCACTGCCTTACAAGGTGTTGTAAATTTGCCAAAACCATCATCTAACAAAGAAACAAGCTGTAGGAAACGGGAAAGGGAGTTTTCTTTCAAGCTTCACGGTTAAGGGCTTCCTTGACCATTCATACGGGTGACCTCTGAGTTAATCAAGAGCCATATTTCCTGAAGTGCCAGTAGGGTACAGGGCCGGGTCTTCTGAATGTGCGGCACCGATGAGGTTATTTTCGGCGAGCCCAATTGGGTCATTTCAGCTGAGGAAGGAGCTGGGACCAGCTCAGATCGGTCTCCAGGTTGTCATTCTCGGGGTTTGGAAAACTGATGTCTAGCGAGAGCTTGCTCCAATTCTCAGGCATATTATCCAAGATAAGGTCTTCCAGAAGGGAATTGTCCCCTGCAAACTCACAGGCCACCTTGCTGGATGGAGAAGAAGCGTTCAAGAGCCCAGGGACTATTTCACCCGTTTCTGCGTTCAGAAGCGGACCCTGGGGAGAATCACCCAGGGATTGTCTCAGTGGGTTCTCGCTAAACTCCAGATCAAAATTATCCTGGAAGGACAGGAATGGCAAGGGAGAAGAACTCGGAGAACTGAAATCAACTTTGCTCCTTTCGTTGACCATAGGGGTCAATGTCCACTGGTCAGTAGGTGGCAGGGGTGTAGAGGTGGTTACGGGTGTTTTATTTGGGGTGGAAGCAATCGGCAACCTGCAAGTCACTGGAGGTTCTTCTTCTGGGCCGCAGACAAGGGTTCCTAGAGGGTCCTTCTGAGTGGAAGGACAGTGTCCCAGCGGGAAGGAAGTTGAGCCACCACTGAGGGGCAGAAGGAGAACCGGTTCTTCTGAGGAAGAGAGGGCTAAGTGCTGTTTCCTTCTGGATCTGCCCGATTCTTGCCTCTTTATAACCAGCTTGTGTTGGGGGGATGATCTGAGACCTGTAACCTGTCTCTTTTGTTTTATGGGGGCTGCTTGGACACAGAGGTTCTGCTCCTCACCAGCTCCCGCTGGTTCTTCCTTTACAGGCCATACTGGGACGAAAGAGGAGACCCACTCCTGGGAGTGAAAACTGTCACTCAGAACTCCCGCCGACGGATTTCCGCTGTCTGTACAGCTGCCTTCCTCAAGAGGGCGCTGGAGGATTAATGGAGAAGACTCTCCACCACAATAGTGTTCCTCCTTTATGGAACTCGGACTGGAGCGCAGGATCTGCAAAACCAACATGGGAAGAAAGAAGCTGAACAACGGCTTTGATTTTTAGACACATTCTCCTGGGGATCAGTTATCGTTTAGGCATGGAAATTTATTTTGCCCTCTTAATCTGACCGTTGTTCTTAGCCTCCATTTATTCAGGCATTAGAGCTGCTGTTTGAGCCAAGAGGGATCTCCCAAAACTTCTAAGGAATCTATGCATTGGCCAGAGATCCTGTACAGGGAGTCCTCGACTTACGACCACAATTGAGCCCAACATTTCTGTTGCTAAGCAAGGCAGTTGAGTGAGTTTTGCGCTATTCTACGACCTTCCTGGCCACAGTTATTAAGCGAATCACTGCAGTTGTTAAGTTAGTAACACGGTTGTTAAGTGGATCTGGCTTCCCCATTGACTTTGCTTGCCAGAAGTTAGCAAAAGGGAATCACATAACCCCAGGACACTGCAACCGTCATAAGTATGAACCAGCTCCCAAGCATGCAAATTTTGATCTCGTGACCATGGGGACGCTGCAATGGTCATGTGAAAAATGGTCATAAGTCACTTTTTTTAATGCCACTTCAAAGGGTCACTAAACAATGGTTGTAAGTTGAGGACTAACTGTATTGCGCAATGCTTTGAGTCTGGGGAGAGCCCCAAGCAGTTTCCCGAGTTTGTGAAATGCACTGCATTCCAAATGACTAAAATGGACAGTTTCACAAACTGACCGACTCAACTTAGGAATAACCAGACTGTGAAGCCTTTGGTGGTCTCGGACTTTGGTTGTCTGCTTGCAGACCTTTCATTACCCAACTAGGTAACATCATTATGCTGTAGAGATGAAGGTCATTTGGAGGTTGTGTGCAGCAAACTGCCTACCTCAGAAGGGCCTCAAGTACCTACATGATCTCACCCAGTTCCCATGATTTCACCCCATTCATATTGCCTGGATGAAGCAGGACACTATCTCTGGCTGGTACTTGATCTCATCTAGGTTGTATTAACAGGATGTAGGATGTTCTTAAGGATTGGCAAGGAGAATTCACCAATGAAAATGCTGTTGCTCTTTGTTACCTTTTGCTGCTTGTAAAACTGTATATAAGCAATAAACACTGCGAAGGCAGTCAGACATCTTGGCATCCTGCAATGACTGGTCTCTAACTCCATCATTATGCTACCGAGTTTGAATAATGAAATGCTTGCAAGCAAACAGCCGAACTCAGAGACCACGAAGGTCTCTGTCATTCAACTCTGAGCTACATAAATTCTCTTCCCTTGGAATCAAATGTGTGAATGGATCTGTGAGATTTTAGTTGCATACGAGTGGTGTTTATCGTGGTTGTGTTTGTCCTACTAATCTTTCTTTAAAGGGTTATTCAGACTGGCTCTGTAGCCATCTTCCAAACTCTTTATTCAGGTAAATTTGAAAACACTCACAGCAGGAACCATCCAAATGCTGCACACAATCCTGACTTATCGCAACCACACCCCAGCGGCATAAGAAACTTTGCCAACATATCATATCAAATCCAGGCTAATCTATTGCCAATGGTGCCTGTGGGTTTGGGGCCAGGGGGAGAGATGTAGTCTTGAAGGTGGAATCCGTCTCATGAGAATGAATGAAAACGGGGAGCTAAGGTCAAAGGCCAGACCCACATGGATAAAGATGGCGGGGGCTGAACTCTATGATCTACAATGGGAAGGGGAAATAAACCTACTTCCTGCCAAGGTCTTGCTCAGTTCCCAGGGACGCAGATTCCTTTCTAAGCTCCTTTTTGCTAGCCAAAGCCCCCCTACCTCATCTTTGGCAAAGCCCATCTGGATGGGAGAACTGTCTTGGAGGCAGCTGAGCCCGATTCCACAAGTGCTGAGGTTTATCTGGGACTGAGGAGCACCCAGACCAGGGGTGTCAAACTTGATTTCATTGAGGGGCACATCAGGTTTGTGTTTGACCTGGCGGGGGCGCAAATTGACGTCACTCGTCTCAGATGCACCTGTGGTGGCCCGGGCGGGGCTGAGGGAATCCATTGTCCTCCTGGGCTCCGTTTTCAGCTGCGACAGCCTCCTGCAGCCCTCAGCCAGCGAAAACAGAGTCCGGGAGGGCCACATGTGCCCTCACGGGCTCTGTTTTCGCTGGCCGAGGGCTGCAGGAGGCCGTCGCAGCCAAAAACGGAGCTCGGGAGGGCTGCACGTGCCCCTCCCGAGCTCCGTTTTTGCTGGTAGAGGCACCGCAGGCCGGTCCTTCACTGTTTCCAGGGTAGGCCCGTGGGCCAGATCTAAGCACCCCGTGGGCCGGATCCAGCCTGCGGGCCTTGAGTTTGACACCCCTGATCCAGACAAACATGTACCCAAGAAAAACAAGGAGACGTGGGAGACTGACCTTTGGAGCAGGGTGCTCCCCTGTGTTGATCTGCGTGGTCCCCAAAGCAGTCTGGCCTGCAGGCAGAGGTGGCCTTGAAGACAACTGAAGATGAAATGGCTCGCTCGCCGGGAAGTGGACCGGAACCAAGTAGGAACTGACCCGTGGCAGCAAGGGCTTAATCCTCGGCCCTAAGAAAGAAAAACATCATTGTCAGGCCCAAAGTCAAGAACGACACGTCACAACTCTTCCAAGCTGAGTTCTGTATTGTATCCACACCTGTAGACAGAATCTTGCCAGACTAAACACTCTACTATCTGCATCTACAACATTGCTGTGTGGATTACAGGAAGTCCTCAACTTACAACAGTTCGTTTACTGACTGTTCAAAGTTACGAATGGCACTGAAAAATGTGACTTATAATTTATGACCATTTATGACCACTTTATGACTTATGACCATTTTTCATGCTTATGACCCACAGTCCCCACAGTCATGTGATCAAAATTCAGACACTCGGCAACTGATTCATATTTATGACCTTTGCAGTGTCTTGGGGTCATGTGATCCCCTTTTACAACCTTCTGACAAGCAAAGTCAATGAGGGAAGCCAGATTCACTTAGCAACCATGTTACTAACTTAACAACCACAGTGATTCATTTAAAAACAGCGATAAGAAAGGTCATAAAAAATGGGGCAAAACTCATTTAACAAATGTCTCACTTAGCAACAGAAATGTTGGGCTCAATTGTGGTCATAAGTCAAGGACTACCTGTATTAGGAAGGAGCTGTCTTCACCCTCTTTCTCCGACACATGATATCTGGACTGAGTTGCCTCTTACTTTTCCAGAATGCAGCCCCCCCCCCCCCGGGAATCCATCTCCTTGCTACATTCCACCATACAGGTAATCCTCGACTTACGATCACAATGGAGCCCAAAACTGATGTCAACCTTCCCAAATGGACCAGACAGGAAATAGGACAGGACGAGCTAAAATTGTAAGGCTATGTTAACAGAATCTTGCGAGTCCGAAAGTACATATCTCTTGTTGTCTCTTTAATACAGCCTGTTAAGTTAGGGAGAATCCTACTGAGTTCTTTTACTCTGCCTGTTATACAGCTGCAGGCTCCCTCCCTCTTATCTAATCGTTCCCTAGGTAGCATCTCTCTCCCCCTGCCCACCGTTTCCCAAGGTCATTCCTATATAGCATTACAGTGATGCCCTTCCTATCAGCCAAATGGCTTCCATTTGCTTCCTCCAATGACTAGTGTGGGATAGGGGCTTTGCAAGGACACAAATATATACCGTATTTTTCAGAGTATAAGATGCACTTTTCCCCCCCCTAAAAGAGGGTGGAAATGTTGGTGCGTCTTATACACCGAATACAGCCATTTTTGTCCTCCCGAAGCCCCGCCCCGCGTGAAAACGGGTGCGCAGAGGGTTTGGGAGGTCTACAGAGTGCTCCTGGGGGACGGCAAAAACGCCGTTTTTGTGAAAAACGGGCGAAAAACGGCCCGTTTTTCACAAAAAACAGGGTGCACAGAGGGTTTGGGAGGTCTGCAGAGTGCTCCTGAGGGCTGGGGGAGGGCAAAAACTTTTTTTTTTACTTACTTACCGCTTCGAAATCTTGGTGCGTCTTATACACCGGTGCGTCTTATAGTCCGAAAAATACAGTACTTACGGGAAGTCTGGGATTCCGCTTTGGTGACTTTCAAGTTCTTCTGCAGATCCAGAGTTGGACGTTTCTGCTGCTGCATTAAGATTGAGACACAAGAAAAAGGAAAGTTAGGGTCCAACGGCCCAGGACTGATGGAAGGTAAAGCAGCAAGTGGATTTGATAGAGGACTGGGGAACTCCGATGAGCCAGCCGTGTGTGCTGCAGCTGCCAAAAAAGCCAACAGAGTCCTAGGCTGCATGAACAGAGGGATAGAATCAAGATTGTTAGGACTCTGTCCAAACGGTTGGGTTGGTTAATATAAACAAGCCACAAATCAATGTTTAAATGTATATATGTAATATAGCTTTAAATGCATTGTTGCATTCTGACTGGCAGTAACGGCCATAAGAAGGAGCTAGAGAACATGGTTAGTTCTCTCTCTTCTGCTGATTCATTGCTTAAGTGACTTCGTGTCTGAGAGTAAGCACTGTGTGTAGCTAGCTATCTGTGATAGTATAGAATTGCTTGAAAGCTGAAATCTTTGTTTGCTGATTAAGACAAAGAAAGGCTGGTAAGGAGACTGTTGTACTTCAAAACACTGACTGACTGAACGTGTATGATTCGGACTGTTATTTGGACTGTGCTATTTCTTTGAGTAAACTATTTTTATACACTTTAACGTATCTGATTATTGACTGAATCATTACTTATATCTACTGCAACATTACGGTTCACTGTGCAAGCCTTCAGGGCCCAGAGGTTACTCTGCACAATTCCTTAACAAAGATCACGTGAAGTGTTAATGCCACTTTATACTGCACTGGTAAGGCCACGCTTGGAATATTGCATCCAGTTTTGGTTGCCACGATATAAAAAAAAGATGTTGAGACTCTAGAAAGAGTGCAGAGAAGAGCAACAAAGATGATTAGGGGACCGGAGGCTAAAACATACAAAGAGCAGTTGCAGGAATTGGGTATGTCTAGTTTAAAGGAAAGAAGGACTAGGGGTGGACATGATAGCAGTGTTCCAATATCTAAGACCGTGATGGTGAACCTATGGCACGCTGAGTGTGAAATTTCGTCACATTCAGCTCTTCCAGGGGTCTCCACCTCCGAATATACACTATGCTCAGCTCCATTCAGTCGACCTGACTCCACCCTCATAAAAGGGTTTACAGGATCGTAAAAAGAAAAAAAGAAAAATGAAAATACTGCTTTCTAGAATCTTATTCACACCCTTAATATTTAAATCAAGTCCCCCCCCCACACCTTTCCCTTCTGTCCTCCAGGCTGTACATATTCAATTCCTCCAATCTTTCCTGATATGTTTTGTCCCTCAGACCTTGCATAAGTTTTGGGGGGGAACTCACTCGATCTTATCTATATATTTTTTTTTTAAGTGAGGTTTCCAGAACTGGAGATATTCCCTTTGTGGAACTCAGTAAAGACAGATTTCCATGAGGAAACAAAAACCTAGTAAGGAATCATCCATTCTCCAAACAGAGATGCTTTTTCAGGTGCTTAGACTGAGGGTAATCTATCGTCATCCTGAAGGTGGGTCCTTCTTAAGAGTTATCAGACCAAGGAGCATTTTTGCCCATAGAATTTCTACTGCCCTAGATCTATGTCCCAAAGGTGCTTTTTCAAGAGGCAGCTGGACTTTCTGGTTTTTCTATGAAGACGTTTCGCTTCTCATCCAAGAAGCGTCTTCAACTCTGACTGGATGGTGGGGAATGGAAGGATTTATACTCCTTACAGACAGCCGAGGACAAGATTCAGCAGTCCATCTGCATTTAAAAGACAAAGGCCACTCTTTTGAAGACAGCAAAGTCCACATTTTGGACAGAGAGGACCGCTGGTTTGAAAGAGGGGTCAAAGGAGGCCATCTATGTCAAAACTGAACAGCCCTCTCTCAATGGAGGGGGAGTACGACATCATCTATCTCCAATCTACAACAGTCCTTTCAACATCCAAGAAGGCTCCACACCCATTTGCACAACTCAGGTGACCCTGAGGACACAGATAAACCTTCAAGTGGCCTCAACGACTCTCTAAAGAGAATGCAAATAACCAGCTGTCTGCAAAGAGTATAAATCCTTCCCCACCATCCAGTCAGAGCTGAAGAAGTAAGGTGCTATTCCAAGAGGCAACTGGTTTTTCTTTGAAGTCGTTTCACTTCTCATCCAAGAAGCCCCAAAAAAAAGCACCTTTGGGACAACCATGACCTGGAGGACTGAGACTCTCCATAGAGCACCAGCTCTATGAATTTCCACCGTGCAGTGGAAGAAAGATGGAGAGCGTTGATTCTCGTCCAATGAAAAGGCGAAGGGATGGTTTGCCATTCTGAATGGTCAAGAGAAAAACCGAGGGAGCTCCCCTCCTCTCAGTCTCCTGCACAGGGTTTTCTCTGAGTCAGTCCGTTATCCGATACCATTTCTCTAATCACCAAATTCACCTTGTCATGGAGATTAAATTTGGACGGGTCTAAAATAATGCTGAAGCCTCGTTTTGGAAGGGCAAGATCCTTCATGCCACTTTGACTATTGCTACGAGACACAGCACTTTTTCTTTTTCTAAAGGACGGCGGCCAGACTATAAATAGATTTTTTTTTCCTCCAAAGTGTTTGAAATTCTGCCCAAGTCATGCTCCTAAGAGAGTTCTTAGAAGGGAACTCAATAAAATAAAAAGACCACCCTGGAAAAGGCTTGATGGCTTCAAAATACATCTTTAGAATAGAATAACAGAGTTGGAGGGGTCCCTTGGAGGTCTTCTAGTCCAACCTCCTGCTCAGGCAGGAAACCCTACACCATTTCAGACAAATGGTTATCCAATATCTTCTTAAAAACTTCCAGTGTTGGAGCATTCACAACTTCTGGAGGCAAGTTGTTCCACTGGTTAATTGTTCTCAACTGTCAGGAAATTTCTCCTTAGTTCTAGGTTGCTTCTCTCCTTGATTAGTTTCCACCCATTGCTTCTTGTCCTACCCTCAGGAGCTTTGGAGAATAGCTTGACTCCCTCTTCTTTGTGGCAGCCCCTCAGATATTGGAAGGCTGCTATCATGTCTACCCTGGTCCTTCTTTTCATCAAACTAGACATACCCAGTTCCAGCAACCGTTCTTTATATGTTTTAGCCTCCAGTCCCCTAATCATTGTACTCCAGTCAGCAGGGACAATCACCCGGTTTATTTTAGAGAACTAGTCCAGATCTGTCTACTGACTGCATTTTTTAAACAAAAAAATAATTCTTAAAAATTAAATTAATTTTATTTTACTTTGGGTGTCACTTCAAGGCGATGTACATATCTCCAGTTTTCCCCACAGGGAGGAAAACTGGAGGAGATTGTGAGGAAAGGTTGTTGGGAGATGTTGGACCACCGACTGCTTGTTCCAGGAGAAAGTGCAAGAAAACAAGCACTATCTGTGAAGCTGTCACTCTTATGACAGATGGGAAGCACAATCAGATGGACTAATTCTATTTTATTGTAAGGTTACATTAACAGAACCTTGGAAGTCTGAAAGGCCATCTCTGCCCCCCTCACCTTTACCGTGCAAGAAACTAGGGAGGGTGTCTTTTGTGAAAAATTTGGCATCGCCCATGTTCCTTCTGCGGGCTCAGCCACTCCTTGGCTGTCAATTGTCTAGTCCAGGGGTGTCAAACTCGTTTTCATTGAGGGCCGCATGACGGTTGTGTTTGACCTTGGGGGGCCAGGATGGGCGTGGCCAGCTCGACGTCACTCGTGTCGGGGGCGCCTGTGGTGGCCCGAGAGCTCTGCCAGCTAAAAAGGACTCCCGAGTTCTGTTTTCAGCTGCGACGGCTTCCTGCAACTCTCTGCCAGTGAAAACAGAGCTCGGGAGGGCTGCCCTCGCATGCTCTGTTTTCGGCTGCAACAGCCTCCTGCATCCCTCTGCCAGTGAAAATGGAGCTCAGGAGAGCCCTCCCGAGCTCCGTTTTCACTGGCAGAGGGTTGCAGGAAAACAGAGCCCTCCCGAGCTCTGTTTTCACTGGCAGAGGGTTGCAGGAAAATGGAGCCCTCCCGAGCTCCGTTTTCACTGGCAGAGGCACCTTTGCTGTTTCCAGGGCGGCCACGCGGGCCAGATCTAAGCACCCCACAGGCCGGATCTGGCCCCCAGGCCTTGAGTTTGGCACCCCTGGTCTAGTCTGTGGCTCTTCTCCTGTCTCCCAAGGCCATTCCCACACACCATTACAGAAATCCAGGAGCAACAGCACGTGCGATCCAGGTTTATTCAGAAAGATGTGCTACAGAGATCTCTAATAAAGCAAAACCTGCTTCACCAAGAATCCGTATCAAAACCTTTCTTACCATCTCACTGAGCCCTGCCCAGGGGTGGGTTTCTCTTACCTTCCCTACCGGTTCGGAAGTGCGCGCGTCGTGTCATAAGTGCGTGCTTTGCACATGTTCGCTACGCTCACGTGCGCGTCACATCCAAGTACTGACCCTCTGCGCATGTGCAGAAGCCTTTGCGCATGTGCAGAGGGTTATTTGCCAGCCGCTTTCAAGCAGTGGCGACTGGGGAACCGGTTCGGGGGTGTGGCAAGCCAGCCTTCACTACCGGTTTAGCGACCGTGGCTGAATTTCCGCCACCGGTTCTTGCGAACCGGTGCGAACCGGTCCGAACCGGTAGCAACCCACCACTGGCCCTGCCTATTTTAAGCAAAGGCTGCTACATAGGTGCAAATTCTAATACAAATAGTCCTCAACTTACAACAGTTTGTTTAGTGACTGTTTGAAGTTACAATGGCTCTGAAAAGAGCAATTTATTTATGACCCTTTTTCACACTTACGACGGTCGCAGCCTCCCCATGGTCATGTGATCAAAATTCAGACACTTGGAAACTGACTCGTTTTTATGACGGTTGAAGTGTCCCGGGGTCATGTGATCCCCTTTTGCGACCTTCTGACAAGCAAAGTCAATGGGGAAGCCGGATTCATTTAACAACAGTGTTACTGACTTAACAACTGAAGTGATTCACTTACCAGCATTGGCAAGAAAGGTCGTAAAATGGGGCAAAACTCACTTAACCCATGTCTCACTTAGCCATAGAAATTTTGGGCTCAATTGGGGTCGTAAGTCGAGGACAGCCTGTATAATCAGAATCTCAGCAGAACCATAAAAAACAGGCTGAACTGGACCAGAGAGATTGTTAAAGTATCTACTTAGTATCTACTTCTTCAAGGAACTAAGGCTTTACTTAAAACACTTAATAGAATGCCACCCAGCTTAAGCAAGATTCTTATATTAACCTCAATAAAAATAGGAGGCTGAATCTGTCAGAAAAGTCTCCATCGCAGATGCCCAAATACTCCACAAGCAGAACCAACAATTTCTTTAGAGCAACGCCACGGTTTCTCTGCCTGGATGAGCTTTCAACTTCTTAACTCTCATAACATCAGTAACCTTATTCGGACATTTCTCCAGGGACCACACTGCTACTACAGGATTAGCTGAGGGGTGAATGTCATCATACTGATGAAACAACCTCGCAAGCGGTTCAATTATTGATCGGCCTCCCCAGGGAGCAGAGAGACCAAGAGCAAGACTGCCTGTTCTGACCCAGCGTCCCCAAACACGACAAAAACTCTGAATTCAATCAACGATTCCTTTAATTAGGAGCGCCAGCAGCCCGGGCAAAAAGTTTCTCTCTCACCGCAGGCTAACAAGTCTGTTCGGCAGGGAGACAAATAGTTGTCTGCCACATCTATTCATCTCCGCCCCCTGCCTTTTATCCCCAGAGCTAGGGTGGGGCTTCGTTAGCAGCGGTGGCTGTTCCGTCCCAAGGACCGGCCCATAGATTTCCACTGCTCTCCTCTCCTCTGCCTTCTGCGCATCCGCGCATCAGGCACTGGATCCAGCTGTTCCTCCTCTTCCTCATCAGCCACCTCCAGACCTGGGGGCTGTTGACTCTCCATCTGAGGGCTGGCGGACGGCCCAGGCTCCGCCTCTGTCTCTTTCTCTCTGCCAGCTCCATTCCCTCTTCCCCCTCGGAGCTCTCAGGTTGCCTTGATGCTGGCCCTGACTGCCACGCCTCCTCCTCCTCCTTTGATTGGGCTGCTGCAGGGGCCGGCGGCCGACAGGCCACAACAGAGCCAAACCCAAATCATATCACACTTCTCGGACAAAGATGGGGAGACAGACCCGCCATATGACGGGTGGAACCAACCCCTGAACCCACACACCCCTCTGAAAGACTTGGTACAACGTGCCCGCCATTTTTAAAAGTTCAGGAAAATAAGCGGAGATGGGTTTGTCTCTTACCCTTCTCTAGGCCTCTAAATAAATCTAACAAAACACATTTTGGTTCTGCTCATGATTAAAGCAAGCTCTTCTTCATAAGTACTTAACACAAGTAGTCCTCGATTTATGACAACGGTGCCCAAAATTTATGTTGCTAAACGAGACAGTTGTTCAGCGAGTTTCGCCCCATTATACGATCGTTCTTGCCACGGTTGTTGAGTGAATCCCTGCAGTTAAGTTAGTTGCATGATTGTTAAGTGAATCTGGCTCCCCCCCCCCACTGACTTTGCTTGTCGGAAGGTCGCAAAAGGAGATCATGTGACCTTGGAGACACCGCAACCGTCATAAATGTGAGACATTTGCCAAGCGTCTGGATTTGTATCACATGACCATGGGGGTGCTGTGTGAAAAACGGTCGTAAGTCACTTTCTTCAGTGGAGTAGTAACTTCGAACGGTCACTAAACGAACTGCTGTAAGTCGAGGACTACCTGTAGACATCTACCTGAGCCTTTCGTCCACCATTAATCTTGCCCTTACTCCCCAACCGCTACTGGCTGTCAATATGCTCCCTTTTCACTTAGATAAAATGTCACTTAGATAAAATAGTAAGGAAAACAAGCATTTGGGAAAGTTCCTTCCCTACCTGGTACTTACCTTGAACACCTGGTCCAGTGTTAGGTAGCGGTTTGCTTCAGGATGAATGGTCCAGAATGCAATTTTCCCATTGGCAGATGTCTCCCGAACAAACATGTCATGAAGGGAAAGGTTGTGACGGACAGAGTTCTACATTGCCAAGATAAAAACGTTCATTGGTTTCAGTTACAAAACAGGTAGCCACGTTAGGAGGGAAAGAAATACATAAAGTCGAAGCAATGTAATTCCCACACTACGGGGCCCTTGGTGGTCCCTAAGCATGGTTGCTTTCCTGCAGACGTCTCGTTACCAAACTAGGTAACATCATCAGTGCTAGAAGGGAATAGGGTTTGAGGAATGATGATGGAGAAGGAGGAGGAGGGCTGTGGGGTCCTTGGTGCTCTCTGAGCTTGATTGCTTTCTTGCAGACGTCTCGTTACCAAACTAGGTAACATCATCAGTGCTAGAAGGGAATAGGGTTTGAGGAATGATGATGGAGAAGGAGGAGGAGGGCTGTGGGGTCCTTGGTGGAATTTGAGCTTAGTTGCTTTCTTGCAGACGTCTCATTACCAAACTAGGTAACATCATGAGTGCACCAATGGTGTTCTTTTGGCAATGAAACGTTTCCAAGAAAACAACCAAGCTCAGAGAGCACTAAGTTCAAATCTGGTCTACAAATTTTCTCTTCTTGCTTTCATGGATCGTAGCCCATTGTACCAGATGGATGGAATATGAAAGAGAATACTTAATATACCCATAGAGAGTGGGGCAAGAAAGGAGAAAGGAAGGATGAAAAGAGAGAGGTAAAATTATTTTAGAAGTGGGACATAGAGACTGAATCACTTGCAACAACGTCCACGAATAAATGATCAGTCAATTCAGCCAAAAAGAAAAACTTACCTTTTAGAGTAGCCTTTCATAATAAAACAAGAGTCCTGTGGAATCTAAGAGGCCAACCATCTATGATCACATGAATTTACTGGCCTTGGAAAGAAGGGCGAGCAAAATTGCTATACAGGTAGTCCTCAAATTATAACTATTCGTTTAGTGACTGTTTGGCACTGAAAAAAGCAACTTATGACCGTTTTTCACACTTACGACCATTGTAGCATCCCTGTGGTCACCTGATCAAAATTCGGGCACTTGGCAACTGACTCACCTTTATGACAGTTGGAGTGTCCCGGGGTCATGCGATCCCCTTTTGCGACCTTCGGACAAGCCAAATCCATGGAAAAGCCAGATTCACTTAACAACTATGTTACTAACTCAACAATTGCAGTGATTCGCTTAACAAATGTGACAAGAAAGGTCTCAAAACGGGGCAAAACTCAGTCAACAGCTGCCTTGCTTAGTGATGGCCTCAGTTGCGGTCATAAGTCGAGGACTAGCTGTAAGCGATCCAGCATCAAAGCAGCCGCGATAGATCTTCTTTTCGTTGAATTAATCGCTGGATTGAATGCGTCAGGAAGGAGGTTGGACCTTCTAAACGAATTTCCTGTTCAGCAGTTTTTGCAAAAGGTTTGGGCCTTTGGGTCTACTTGAGATCAGAGTCTGTTGGGAATTGAAGCGCCTGGGAATAAACATTTATGCTCTCGGGTTTTTATCCGTTTTCCCGTTGAACAGAGATTGGCTGGTTCTGTCTGCTGCAAAGGATATAGTGAGGCTCGGGGAGACGGACGATGGCAAATCTTACACCGGAGGATGAAGATATGACGTTAGCTGCTCCCAAAGTGGCACTATCTCGAAATGGAGATTCTTTTACAGGTTTTTGGAGGCAGCGATGCCATCTGGATCGTTCGCTGGTCCGTATCGCTGCGAGAATGGCCTCTCACCGATGAATTATTCAGGAAGATGCGAGCAAGATTTCAATGTTTTATTTATTCGTTTCTGTTCTGATTTAGGGAAAAGCTACCCCCCCACACACACACACACATACACACCAGGGCTCCCCAAGCAGGAGGTTTATTCCACCCATCCCTAAGACCGGTTCTTAAAAAAAAATTTGGCAGCAAAATCTCAAGAGCAGTGTTTCTCAACCGCGGCAGTTTGAAGATGTGCGGATTTCAAGTCACAGAATTCCCCAGTTAGCTATGCTATGCTGGCTGGGGAATTCTGGGAGACTGAAGTCCCCACATCTCCAAGTTGCCAAGGTTGAAAAACACTATCTAAAGCAGGGGTGTCAAACTCAAGGCCCCTGGGCCAGATCCAGCCCGTGGGGTGCTTAGATCTGGCCCACACGCGGCCCTCCCTAGCTCCATTTTCGCTGGCAGAGGATTGCAGGAGGCTGTCACAGCCGAAAACAGATTTTGGGAGCCCCTTTTTCGCTGGCAGAGTGCTCAGAACACCACAGGCGCCCCTGACATGAGTGATATCGAGCTGGCCACGCCCACCCTGGCCACGCCCACCCTGGGCCCCTGAGGTCAAACACAACCCCGATGCGGCCCTCAATTTGAGTTTGACACCCCCGATCTAAAGGCTGTCCCAAATGTGCTTTTTCAAGAGGCAACGGGACTCTCTGGTTTTTCTTTGAAGACGTTTCGCTTCTCATCCAAGAAGCTTCTTCAGCTCTCTTCTACCTAAAGGATCTAACAACTGGAAGGTACATAAAGGTTCGAGCCCCATTCCCTGCTGTATGCGGGGATCGCAGTTGAAAGCATCTCTCTTCTTGATCATGTCATCCAGGGAAGGGAGTAACCACACTTGTAGAAAGAGAGGAGACTCTGCATAGTACCCTCCAACCGAAATGTTGTAGAAGAGCAGGCAGAGATGGGGGAGGCGGAGTGAAGTGCATCATCAGTTTCCAATCGCTTCTTTGCAGACACACCATTTACTGACTGTGGCTGTCTTCTCAATTCTGGCTTCGTATGCCTTTCCTCTTAATATTATTCTTGTTATAATATAGAAACACCTTTACAATATTTTATAAAGTAAGACATTTTATAATTTGTATACAGCTAGTCCCCGACTGACAACAGTTCGTTTGGTGACCGTTCAAAGTTACCACGGCACTGGGGGGGTGGGGGAAGTGACTTATGACCGTTTTTCACACTTAACGACCTTTATCGCAGCCCCATGATCATGTGATCAAAATTCGGATGCTTGGCAACTGGTTCATACTTACGACCGTTGCTGTGTCCCAAGATCATGTGATCGTCTTTTGACAAGCAAAATCAATGGGGAAGCCAGATTCACTTAACCCTGTTACTAATTTATCCACTGCAGTGATTCGCTTAACGACTTCTGCAAGAAAGATCGTAAAACAGGGCAAAACTCACCTTAACCAAGGTTGCCCTTAACAACAGAAGGTTTAGGCTCAGTCGAGGACTACCTGTGTTGTACAATTTTAATAATATTTTATAAGAATTACTCGTCGTCTTTTCCGATACGTTCTTTACAGGTCAAAAGATGCTTTACCTTCCAGCCTGGCTTGGCAACATGCCTGAAATAGGGGAAATGATCCTCAATCCAGGTGTAGATGTCTTTCAGCATCATGCGCTTCTTCTCCGTGCTGTTGATGGCGAACTGGATCATGGCCATGTAAGAGTAGGGAGGCCGTTCGGAAAAAGTTTCCTTCCGTAAAGCAGTGGAGATGGTGGCGGCTGTGGGACTTCCCTCAGACTGAAATACGGAAACAAAAAGTCAAAATTAAGAAAGAAGGGCATCATACAAAAATCCTCTAAAACGTCGCAGGGGTGGCAAACTCAAGACCCGCGGGGTGTTTAGATCCAGCCCGCGGGGCTGGCCTGAAAACAGCAAAGGACCGGCCTGCGGTGCCTCTCCCAGCAAAAATGGAACGTCACCCCCCACACCCCGTTTCTGGCCACGATGGGGGGGGGGCGCCGTTTTCGCAGGCAGAGGGCTAGCAAAACAAACTAAAAACAAAACAAAAGGAGAAATGTTTCCCCTTTTGCATTTGAGCATGCAAGAAGGGACAGGAAAGGAGAAAGGGAAAGAGGAAAGACAAAGAAAAAGAAGGAAAGAGGGGAAGAGAGCGAGGAAGGAAAAAATAAGGAAAGAGGGGAAGGAAGAAGAAAGGAGAATGAAGAGGGAGNNNATCCCCATTTGCTCTTCTAGGAGAGAGAGGAGAGAGAGAGAGAGAGAGAGAGAGAGAGAGAGAGAGAGAGAAGGAAGGAAGGAAGGAAAGAAAGGAAGGAAGAGGGAGGGAGAAAGAAGGAAAGGAAGGAAGGAAGGAAGGAAGATTATAATGAAAGTGAGGGAGGGTCTGAGGGAAGTCGTGCCTTAGCACTTGGCCACCACAGGTGCCCCTGATACGAGTGACGTCGAGTTGGCCACGCCCACCATAGCCACGCCCCCCCGGCCCTCCAAGGTCAAACACAACCCTGACGCGGCCCTCAATGAAATTGAGTTTGACACCCCTGCTCTAAAGGGATGCAAATGACCAGCAGTCTGCAAGGAATAATAAATCCTTCCATTTCCCACCATCCAGTCAGAGCTGAAGAAGCTTCTTAGATGAGAAGCGAAACGTCTTCAAAAGAAAAAAAACAAGAAAGCCCAGTTGCCTCCTGAAAAAAAAGCATCTCTGGGACAGAAACCCCTCTCTAACCCGCAGGAAAACTGGAAGGAGATACAGGTTAGTCTTCGACTTACAATCAGAATTAAGCCCAAAATTTCTGTTGCCAAGAGAGGCACTTGTTAGGTTTTGCTCCGTTTTACCACCTTTCTTTACCACGGTTGTTAAGCGAATCAACTGCAGTTGTTAAGTTAGTAACCCGGTTGTTAAGTGAAATCTGGCTCCCCCATGGGCTTTGCTTCTCAGAAGGTCGCAAAAGAGGGATCACGTGACCCTGCCACCGTCCTAAATATGAGTCCGTGGTCCAGCATTCGAATTTTGATCACGAGATCATGGGGATGCTACAGTGGTCATAAGTGTGAAAAATGGTCGTAAGTCTGTGCCGTTGTAACTTTGAATGGTTACTAAGCGAATGGTTGTAAGTCAAGGACCATCTTCATCAGAGTTTCCATAAGCAAATTCCTAACTGTGTAAATGCAGGTAGTCCTCGACTTATAGAAGAGAATAACAGAGTGGGAAGGGACCTTGGAGGTCTTCTAGTCCAACCCCCTGCTCAGGCAGGAAACCTTACACCACTTCAGACAAAAGGTTGTCCAGTCTCTTCTTAGAAACTTCCAGTGTTGGAGAATTCGCAACTTCTGGAGGCAGGTTGTTCCACTGATTCATTGTTCTGTCAGGAAATCTCTCCTTAGTTCTAGGTTGCTTCTCTCCTGGATTAGTTTCCATCCGTTGCTTCTTGTCCTACCTTCAGGTGCTTTGGAGAATAGCTTGACTCCCTCTTCTTTGGGGCAGCCCCTGAGATATTGGAACACTGCTATCATGTCATCTGCAGCTACTAACCTAGCTGAATTTTGACATTTTCCCAAAAGAAAAAAAAGAAAAAAAAATATCTTCATTTAGGGTAACCACATCCCACCGTAACAGATATTAAACATTCTTCACTGCACCAAAGGTACTTTTTTAAAGAGTCAGCTGGACTGTCGTAAGATGAGGGCTGCATAAAGTTGCAAGTTTGCAGACCATTGACAACTTTAATCACGGAAAATGCCACCAAAATCGTTCTGGTCCACATGTTCAGTGCGCAGAACACATCTGCTTTTCTTGGCAGGTCTTAAATTATACCCTTCTGCATTCCCCCCCCCTTAAACAGATGTGTATTAATTTTTTTTTTCTTTCTCCTGATCAAGAACAGCTCAACCCCTTCCCACCTAGAGCAATTCTTCCACGCATAATTCACAGTCTTGCATCTACCTTTTAAACTTTCTAAAAAGATATCGGCCTACGTGGTTGATGTGCTCTTTGTGAAGACATGCTCAGGTGATTGGAAATTTTGAGTCATCCTGCCACATTATGACAATACACTGTATTTGAAAGCCTGACTCACTGACTATCCTTCCACGGTGGCTTATGAAACTGCAGGGAATTAGTAGGAAGAGAGCGGATTAACAAGAGTTGGAAGGGACCTTGGAGGTCATCTAGTCCAACCCCCCTGCTCCAGTAGGAAGCGCTATACCATTTCGGACAAATGGCACTTCAATCTATTCTTTAAAAAGTCTTTTTTTAAAAGAAAAGAGCCACGAGGATGATTCTGAGAATCCTCCACTCTTCAGAATTCCATTCATCGGTGGTATCAAAAAATGTTATTAGTTTATCAGAATATAAAATATGAAGGGAAATGAAAATAATGGGAAACTAGGGAAGGGGAAATGGGAAAAGGAGAAAGTGTGGGGGGGAAGGAGAAGGAGAAGAAGAAGAGGAGGAGGAGGAGGAGAAGGAGGAGAAGAAGAGGAGGAGGAGGAGGAGAAGGAGGAGAAGAGGAGGAGGAGAAGAAGAAGAGGAGGAGGAAGAGGAGAAGAAGAGGAGGAGGAGGAGAAGAAGAGAAGGAGAAGAAGGAGAAGAAGAAGAGGAGGAGGAGGAGGAGGAGAAGGAGGAGAAGAGGAGGAGGAGAAGGAGGAGAAGAAGAGGAGGAGGAGGAGAAGAAGGAGGAGAAGGAGAAGAAGAGGAGGAGGAGGAGGAGGAGAAGAAGGAGAAGAAGAGGAGGAGGAGGAGGAGGAGGAGAAGAGGAGGAGGAGGAAAGGCGTGGACTTCTGAGTCTTTTTAGCACAGTAGAAGGCATTAGTCTCAACTTTTTACTTTTGCATTAATACATAGTCCTCGACTTACATCACTGCAGTTCTTATGTTAGTAACAGAGTTGTTAAGTGAATTCAGCTTCCTATTGATGTCACTTGTTAGACAGTCGCAAAAAGGGATCACGTGACCACGGGACACTGCGACTGTCATAAATGAGCCAGCTGCCGATTTGTTAAGTCAGTAGTGCCCCATTTTTCCACCTTTCCTGCCACAGTTGTTCAGGGAATCACTGCAGTTGTTAAGTAACACGGTTGCTAAGCGAATCTGGCTTCCCCATTGACGTTGCTTGTCAGAAGCTCGCAAAAGGAGATCACGTGACCCCGGGGACACTGCGACTGTCATAAACACGAGTCAGTTGCCAAGCGTTTGAATTTTGATCACAGGGATATTGCAACGGTTGTAAGTGTGGGGGGGGAAAAAAGTCATAAATCACTTTTTTTTAGTGCCGTTGTAACTTTGAACGGTCATTAAACGAACTGATGTAAGTTGAGGACAACCTGTGCAGACAACGGTTGTGCTGGGCTTTTTAGCTGGTGTCTTAGAAAGTGGCAGCAAATGTTCTTCTCATGCCATTAACCTGACACCCCAAATATCTAGATGCAGTGGTCACCAACTGGTGGTCCGTGAGAAAATTTTGGTGGTCCGCAAAAAAATTATTTGCATTTTTTTTATATTGCATTAAATCAGGGGACCTCAAACTACGGCCTCTGGGATGGATACGTGCAATGAACGTTTGTGTTGCTGCAGAGAGTCTCCCCCTTCGGGGTCTTTTTGTGTGGGTTGGAGGGAGGCAGAAATTCCGACTTGGAGTCTGCTTCGGCCTCCTGGTGCGGGGCTTTGGGCGAAGGCTGGAGGGAAGCGCCGCTGGTGGCAAGGAGCCGGAGGGCCTTGTTCCAGTGGGACTGCATCATGGCCTGGAACTGGCTGACCATCTCAGCCCGCTGAGCCTCCAGGCGCCGGTACCTGG
>QLTV01001334.1:28552-57041 GCA_003457575.1 Thermophis baileyi | reverse complement strand
TGCACGGGGGGTGGGGAAGTGAGGGGGTCATGAGTGTGTGCGCAGGGGGGCGCATTGCATTATGGGTGCTGGCACACGCGTATGCTGTCACGTGCGTGCGTGCACTTTCGGCACATGACGAGAAAAAGGTTAGCCATCACTGGTATAGGGTTTCCTGCCTGAGCAGGGGGTTGGACTAAAAGACCTCCACGGTCCCTTCCAATTCTGTTATTCTATTCTGCGATGATAGGGATTCACAATGGTGTTGGGATCACACTTGAAGATACGAATTTCGATAAAGAATATTTGTAGCTCAGGGTCGTTGGTACACGTAGTCCTTGACTTACAACTACAATTGAGCCCCAAATTTCGGTTGCTAAGTGAGACATGTGTTAAGTGAGTTTTGCCTCATTTTACGACCTTCCTTGCCACAGTGGTTAAGTGAATGACTGCGGTTGTTAAATTAGTAATGCGGTTGTTAAGTGAATCTGGCTTCCCTGTTGACTTTGCTTGTCAGAAGGTCACAAAAGCTGGTCATAGCAACGGTCATAAGTATGAGTCAGTTGCCAAGTGTCTACAACGGACGTAAGTGTGAAAAATGGCCATAAGTCGCTTTTTTCAGTGCCATTGTAACTTCGAACAGTCACTAAATGAACAGTTGTAAGTCGAGGGCTTACCTGTATTCTCTAATCTTGGTTCTTTTCTTGCAGACATTTTATTACCCAACTAGGTAACATCATCAGTGTATGATGATGTAGATGAAGTTACCCAGTTGGGCTAATGAAATGCCTGCAAGAGAAGAACCGCCTTTCTAATGTACAGAAAGAAGCTTTTTCTGCCCCTCAACTGCATGCCCAGAAAATATTCCATTTTACTTAATCATATCCAGGTAGAGGCAGATAAGAGCCGAGGTGGCGCAGTGGTTAGAGTGCAGCACTGCAGGCTACTTCAGCTGACTGCTAGTTGCAGTTCGGCGGTTCAAATCTCACCGGCTCAAGGTTGACTCATCCTTCTGAGGTGGGTAAAATGAGGACCCAGATTGTTGGGGGCAATATGCTAACTCTGTAAACCGCTTAGAGAGGGCTGTAAAGCACTATGAAGCGGTATATAAGTCTAACTGCTATTGCTATTTTTCTCTCTGGGCACCTTAAGAATGTATCTGTTGAACAAAACTCTGCATTGGCGACAAGAAGGGCATCCGGCCAGTAAACACTCTGCTAGCTCCATTCAGTTGCCCAGACTCCACCCCGCAAGGGATAATGGGGTCGTTAAAAGAAGAAAGATATCCTAAAAAGAGTTTTTTGAAACGGGTGGCAACCCTAAAATTATCCAAGGAACATAGATATTTTTTTTCCAAACTGCATTTTAAGGTTTTGGGGACAGACAACACCAGCAAACCCTTAACAAACAACTCTAATATATAAAATGCCTCATGTAAATAGAATTAACCACACAATTAACCATTGTCAAAAATCAAGGCAGAGGTTGGTAGTTCTGGTGGTGAAACTCAGAACTTTTTTTCCCAAACAGAATTCCCGGTAAGGAATATATAACACACAATCCACACTCATGGCATGAGAAAATACCCGGGTTACAGAAGACAAAGGGTGGACACAACTGGTTAGAGATGCTGCTATGAGGTTTCAAGGGGCAGCACCAAACAACTTTTGCAGAAAACCAGCAAGCACTTTCTCCAAATTATTCTAAAATCCATTTTGCTGCCCCAAATGGATTTTTCAGAAACTAGTCACACATATTAAACCTGAGCCCATGACAGATAGTCTGTGACTTATAGCAATTCGTTTAGCGACCGTTTGAAGTTAAAATGGCGCAGAAAAAAAGTGACTTATGGCCGTTTTTCACACTTATGACCGTGGCAGCATCCCCATAGTCATGTGATCAAAATTCAGATGGCTCATATTTATGACGGTTGCAGTGTCCCGGGGTCGTGTGATCCCCTTTTGTGACCTTCTGACAAGTCAATGGGGAAGCCGGATTCACTTAACAACCGTGTTACTTATTTAACAATTGCAGTGATTCATTTAACAACGGTGGCAAGGAAGATCGTAAAGTGGGGCAAAACTCAGTTAACTGTCTTGCTTAGCCACACAAACTTTGGGCTCAATTGTAAATCGTAAGTCGAGGACTACCTATATTCCTGACCTGCTCACCGTCATGCTCTCCCTATTTTCTCACTCTTCTCCAGAGAGAGAACATAGAATAACAGAGTTGGAAGGGACCTTGGAGGTCTTCTAGTCCAAACCCTCGCTCAAGCAGGAGGACTTATACCATTCTGGAAAAATGGTTGTCACAAATTCACAAAACTTGTCAGAGCTGTCATCACATAGATGTGCTCACCATTTCCCCTTTTTTTAAACCAGAGCTCTGCCAAAAACTCTTGAAAGTTTCTCAGAACCAATGTGCCTCCTTCTTCATGAGGGGAACGGTCAAAGAAATGCAGCCGAACAGCAAAAAAAAAAAAAAAAAAACCAAGCAAGCAAGGATAGCATAAACCTTTAGATCTCTTGCCAGTACATAGGAAAAAATAATAACAAAAAACATACAGAATACAGAATAACAGAGTTGCAAGGGACCTTAGAGGTCTTCTAGTCCAACCCCCTGCTCAAGCAGGAGACCCTATACCACTCTGCACAAATGGCTGTCCCATCTCTTCTTAAAAACCTCCAGTGTTGAAGCACCCACAACTTCTGGAGGCAAGCTGTTCGGCTGATTAATTGTTCAGTCAGTTGATATTTTAATAAAGGAAATGGCCTTTCCCAGGGGATTTCTATTTAAACAGACTTTACATAAAAGCAGGTTATAATGAATAGAGAAGAGACTGCTATTTCTTGCAGAGTTGAAAAAAAACAACAACACTTTTGCTGACTGTGCAGATTCGGATTATGTACCATGAAATTCCCGCTGCATTCAGTTCTATTGTCGCAAAAGGAGAGTGTTTTTCCGTGATATATGATCACATTAACTCCTTTGAAGTTGGACTTCTGTGAGATAATTACATGATTATTTCTTAACCTTCTTAGAATAGCAGAGCCGGGTTTACTGATAATACCTGAATGCTGTCTACAGGCGGCCTTCGACTTACAACAGTTCATTTAGTGGCCGTTCGAAGTTACATCACTGAAAAAAGGCACTTACGACCGTTTTTCACACTTACGACCGTTGCAGCATCCCCATGGTCAAGTGATTTACATTCGGCTGCTTGGCAACAGATTCACATTTATGATCCCCTTTTGCGACCTTCTGACAGGCAAAGTCAATGGGGAAGCCAGATTCCCTCAACAACTGTGTTACTAATGTAACAACTGCAGTGATTCACTTAACAAAGGTGGCAAGAAGAGTCGTAAAGTGGGGCAAAACTCCACAAATTTCTCACTTAGCAACGTACATTCTGGACTCAGTCGTAAGTCGAGGACTACCTGTAATCTCTGAGAATCATCGGATGCTTAACATCTCCCATACTACTAAAATGATTAATGATGATATATAAAGAGAGTTTGATTTCCTACTGAAATAAATAATACGTAGTAATGCATCATTGGATAAAAATGTTTCCCATAACTAAAAAAAACCCATCCCACATAAACACACCGATGTCAAACACACCGGAAAGTCATCAAAACCTCTGAAGAACATACAAATGTTATGCAGCTTCTTAGAAGATCTAGTTTTTCCCCACACGCCATCACTCTGCCAATCAACTAAGTCCCACAGCACTGTCAAACTATTTACTAAGATTGTATTACTATTATTCTTCTCATCCTTCCTATTACCTATCTGCTTCTACTTATGACTATAACCTTGTTGCTTGTATCTTTACGATTATATTGTTTTATTTAGTTTCCTAGTATGATTTTGATTGCTTATTTAGTATCCTATGACTATCACTGTTGTATCTTATGATTCTTGATGAATGTATTTTTTATGTACAGAGAGCTTATGCACTGAAGACAAATTCCTTGTGTGTCCAATCACACTTGGCCAATAAAGAATTCTATTCTATTCTATTCTATTCTATTCTATTCTATTCTATTCTATTCTATTCTATTCTATTCTATTCTATTCTGCCTTTGGATGAAAGAGGAAGGTCGTGCCAAAAGCTAAACTGGACTTCTCACAAAACTAACTAAATTTAAGTCCAATCCATCTACCCATTATCCCACACACACCGAGTAACTTCCCAATTCTGTCCTGCTAGATGTTAATTTTTAGAAAGGGCTTTGATGGCATCTCCATTTTTGGAAAAGCCAAGCAGGCAGCAATCACCCTCCATCTCGGTCACTACAAAGTTTTACATAGGTAATCCTTGACTTACGACCACAATTGAGCCCAAAAATTTCTCTTGCTGAGCGAGAGAGTTGTTAAATAAGTTTTTGTCCCATTCTAGAAACTTTCTTGCCACAGTGGCTCAGCCAATCGCTGCCCTTGTTAAATGAAATCTGGCTTCCCCCTTGACTTTGCTTGTCAGATGGTCGCAAAAGGGGATCACACGACCCCGGGACACTGCAACCGTCATAAGTACAGAGGTTGCCAAACGTCTGAATTTTGATCTCGCGACCACGGGGATGCTTCAACGGTCATAAGTGTGAAAAACAGTCATAAGTCACACGTTTCAGTGCTGTTGTAACTTCGGTCACTAAACGAATGGTTGTAAGCCGAGAACTACCAATAGCGATGATTAAAGAGCTTCCGTTTTTAAACCCTGACCTCTCTATTCCCCAAAAACACCTTTATGGGGCTCCTCATGGCCCATCATACAAAAACTTCACAATGAAAAGGTCTACATACTGGTTTTTTCCTCTTCTTGGCTACCCAAAGATTGCGAGGCCAAAAAGTCCGACTCTTCCGCGGTCCAGGCCCACATCCCAGCCAGCTTTTCTTCCTCAGGGGCCCCATGGCTTGCAGTGATGCTCCCCTCTTCAGATCCGGATCTGTTCTGAAACGGCCTGGTCTCCTGGCCCAGAGAGCTACTGGATAGACTCACCAAGCCCGGGTCCTTCCTAGGAGACTGTTCAGTGGCTAGCAAGTCCAGAAGGCTTTGGGCTTCTGCTGGGGCAGGGCTTCTGCTGACTCCACACGGGTTGACCAGGGCCAAGCGGTCACCTACTACGGCCATCTGGCTGGGAGACCCCGGGATGCCTTGGAGATCCCGGGCGATCCCTTGCTGCTCCTGCTTGACCCGGCCAGCTGGGCTCCTGGCTTCTTCGTCCTCCGCAGGGCTGCCCGGCCGAGAGGGCTTCCTTTTCTTCAGGATCAGCGGCTGATGAGAGCGGCTCTTCATGCTGGAGAGCCCAAGGGATCCTCATCGGGAGGCAGAACGGATCCTGCAAAAGAGGCAGCCGATCCTATTTCAGATCCGCATCTGCGATGTGGAAACCGGGGGTGGGGAGGGGGGCAGACAAGGAAAGCGGATCCCTCGGGGGAACCCACCGACTTTTCCCGGTTCGGTGAACCTACGAGCTCTGTGCCTGGGGGCGTGGGGGGAGGAGTCACCCTGGGCTTTCCCGGGGAAAGAGCATCGATCCTGGGCTGGGACGACCCGCTGTGAATGCAACACGAGGCCACGGAATCCCCCTTCGGCAGCCGGTTTCACAACGGCTCCCGCCGGCCCGGGCTTGCCTGCCTTCCTCCCTCCCTCCCTCCCCGCCTGCGCGGAGGCTCTTACCGGCCGCTCTTCCAACGGGCTGCGCGGCGAGGCCGGAGCGGCCGGGCGAGCGAGCGATGCGGCTCCGCGGGTCGGTTTGAATTTCGCGCCGGCAAGCTCGCTGCGGTCACGTGGGCGGGGCGGCCAATGGCGGGGCGGCCAGGGACAGAGGGGCGGGGCGGCTAGGGAGAATGGGGCGGGGCCGCCAGGGACAGAGGGGCGGGGCCAGGCGGCCTCCGCTGAACAATTTCCCGGCTGTTACAGCCGCTGCAGTCGCCGCTCCTCGTTGCTGCGGCGCGGGAGCGGTGGACGCAAAAGCGGAGTCTCCCCGGACTGGAGCCTCCCGGGAGGGGTCGGTGAGATTGCAGGTAGTCCTCAACTTACAACAACAGTTCATTTAGTGACCGTCCAAAGTTACCACATCGCTGAGACAAGTCACTTGGGACCGTTTTTCACACTTGCGACCGTTGCGCCGTCCCCATGGTCCCTTGAGCAAGAGTCAGACGCTTGGCGAACTGACTCCTATTTAGGACGGTTGCAGCGTCCCAAAGTCACGGGATCCCCTTTTGCGACCTTCTGACAGGCAAGGAAGCCTGATTCACTTAACAACCGTGTGACTAACTGTGGCGAGAAAGGTCGTACAAGGGGGGCAAAACTCCCTTAACCAATGTCTCACTTAGCAACAGAAATTATGGGCTCGATTGTGGTCGTAAGCTGAGGACTACCTCTACAGGTACGTCAACTTATGACCAGAATTGAGCCCAGAATTATGGTCGTTGAAGTTGTTGCTGTTATTAAGCAAGGCACCCTTGCAATTCCAGCTGTCCCCCTTGCAGTCGTTATGTGGAGTATGGGGTGCCTCCGGGTGGGGGAAACCTTGGGTTGCTGAATGAATGGTCATAAGTTGAAGACTACCTATATAGAGCTGCGGCATGGCTGATTTCTCTGTCGCAAAGTGTCGGGGAGGGGGATGTCTGTCCTGTTGAACGACGGCTTGGGCCGTGCCCCGTCTGCCTCTGTCTTTTGTACTGGAGGGAAGGAGACGAGAAGGGAGGTTTTGTGTGGTTGCTTTTGGGGAAGGCAAAGCATCATTGTCCCAAAAGTGCTTTTGTATGAAAAGCAACTGGACTTTCTGATTTTTCTTTTAGACCTTTCGCTTCCCCTCCAAGGAGCTTCTCCGGTTCTAACGCTTCTTGGATGAGAAGTCCAACCGTAACTCTAACCCCAATCGAAATGTCTTCAAGCCAAAAAACGAAGAAAGCCCAGTTTCCTTTTGAAAAAGCACCTTTGGGACAAACCAGGACCTGGATGATGGAGAATCTCCACAGATGCTTGGATGAGAAGCGAAACTCTTAAGGGAAGAGAACTCTTCCCTAAGGGAACTCTTAGGAGCGCAGTACTGCAGGCTACTTCAGCTGACTGCTAGCTGCAGTTCGGCTGTTCAAGTCTCACCGGCTCAAGGTTGACTCAGCCTTCCGTCCTTCCGAGGTGGGTAAAATGAGGACCCAGATTGTTGGGGGCAATAGGCTGACTCTGTGAACCGCTTAGAGAGGGCTGTAAAAGCACTGTAAAGCGGTATATAAGTCTAAGTGCTATTGCTAAGTGCTATAAAATAAAATAAAAGGCTGCTTGCCTGGTCAGGTAAAAGCACCTGTTCTGACCCAGCCTTCACAAGCAATGAGAAACCACTTACGAATAACACAAACCCTTTTTTATTTAAGTCAAGGCAAGAACAGTCTTTGTTCATGTTGGATCAACAAAACCAAAAGTAATGAGTCACAAATGAAAGTGTTAGGACTCTGTCCAAACGGTTGGGTTGGTTAATATAAACAAGCCACAAATCACTGTTTATATGTATATATGTAATATTGCTTTAAATGCATTGTTGCATTCTGACTGGCAGTAACGGCCATAAGAGGGAGCTAGAGAACATGGTTAGTTCTCTCTTTTTTGCTGATTCATTGCTGAAGTGACTTCGTGTCTGAGAGTAAGCTCTGTGTGTAGCTAACTATCTGTGATACTTGAAATCTTTGTTTGCTGATTAAGACAAAGAAAGGCTGGTAAGAAGACTGCTGTACTTCTGAATACTGACTGATTGAACGTGTATGATTCGGACTGTTATTTGGACTGTGCTATCTCTTTAAGTAAACTACTTTTATACATTTTAACGTATCTGTCTATTGACTGAATCATTACTCATATCTACTGCAACATTACGGTTCACTGTGCAAGCCTTCAGAAGCAGAGGTTACTCTGCACAATTCCTTAACAGAAAGTCTTTTCCCCTTCTAAAAACAGGGCAAGAACAGTCCCTGTTCACATCGGCTAAGGCAAATTCACTCCCTAGAATTCCCCAGCAGGGAGACTCCGTTGCCACCTCAAATAAAAGAGTCCCGACAAACCTGGTTCTGGCAAAGGAATCCGACGTGATTGATTTACACTGGAAAACGAAGACAACCGGCCATTCTCAAGCCCTACTATTTATTTCCCAGCCAGGGAGGGGCTGGCTAGCATCTAACACTACCTAAAGCAGGGGTATCAAACTCAAGGCCTGTGGGCCTTATCTGGCCTGCGGGGTGCTTAGATCCGGCCCGTGGGGCCGGCCTGGAAACAGCAAAGGACCAGCCCGTGGGGCCTCTGCCAGCGAAAACGGAGCTCAGGGGGGCCTCCTGCAGCCCTCTGCCAGTGAAAATGGGGCGCAAGGGGGCCGTACATGGTTCCATGTGCCCTGTTTTCAGCCGTGATGTCCTCCTGCAGCCCTCTGCCAGCGAAAATGGGGTGGGGGGACCACGCATGCCCCCCGCCGCATCCCATTTTTGGCCATGACGGCCTCCTGCAGCCCTCTGCCAGCAAAAACAGGGTGCGGGGGGAGAAGGAGGGAGGGGGGAGAAGGAGGGAGGGAATAGCACTTAGCACTTAGACTTATATACCGCTTCACAGTGCTTTACAGCCCTCTCTAAGCGGTTCACAGAGTCAGCCTCTTGCCCCCAACAATCTGGGTCCTCATTTTACCCACCTCGGAAGGATGGAAGGCTGAGTCAACCTTGAGCCGGTGAGATTTGAACCGCCGAACTGCAGCTGGCAGTCAGCTGAAGTAGCCTGCAGTGCTGCACTCTAACCACTGCGCCACCATGGCTCATTAAGGGAGCCGAGGTAGCGCAGCGGTTAGAGTGCAGCAGGAAGGAAGGGAGGAAGGAAGGAAGATAATAGAATAAGGAAGGAAGGAAGGAAGGAGAGAGGAGGGAAGGAAGGGAAGGAATAAGGAGGGAGGGAGGGAGGGAGGAAGAAATATAATGGAATGATAAGGAAAGGATGGATAGATGGAAGGATGGAAGAAACGAGAGAGAAGGAGGGAAGGAAGGAATGAAGAGGAAGGGAGGAGAGAAGGAGGGAAGACAGGGAGGAGGGAAGGAGAATGAAGATAATAGAATGATAGAGAAGGAAAGAAGGAAGATAACAGAATGAATAGGAAAGAAGGAAGGATGGAACTAAGGAAGGAAGGAGAGAGAGGAGGGAAGGGGGCAGGAAAGGATTGAAGAGGGAGGGAGGAGAGAAGGAAGATAGAGGGAGGGGAGGGGAGAAAGGAAGGAAGGAAGGAAGGAAGGAAGGAAGGAAGGAAGGAAGGATATAATGAGTGAGGGAGGGTCTCGGGGAAGTCCTGCATTAGCACTTGGCCACCACAGGTGCCCTCGACAATGGTCCCGTATCATGCCCACGCCCACGCCCACCCCCGGCCCTCCGAGGTCAAACACAACCCTGATGCGGCCCTCAATGAAATCGAGTTCGACACCTCTGGTCTACGACTTCTTTTCCCTGAGAGCCGGCTTATTATTTTCCTTAGCTCTCCTCTCCTTTCCTCTCTACGCATATGCGTATCTGGGATGGGCCCCATCTGTTCCTCCGCCTCACTCAGCTCAGGCCCCGAAGACAGCTGCCTCTCCACCTGGGGGAGGACGGAAGGCCCCGGCTCTGCCTCTGCCTCTGATTCTGCTTCCTCCTCAGAGCCTTCCAAAGGCTCCGAAGCCAGCCCAGGCCCTCCCTCAACTTTCTCCTCTGCTTCTAGCTCTGCTGGCAGCCGATGGGACCCAACAGCACCTTTGGGACAAACCATGACCTGAATGGCTGAGAATCTCCATAGACACAAAGCCCCATTGACTGCGAGGTTTGGATCCGGTCGGGGTGGCTAAGGCAGGGTCAGAGGCCATCTGCGTTGTCCCGTCTCTGTTCCTCCTGCAAGGTGTCCAGCGCGGAAAGACAAAGTGCCTTGGAAGGCTGTTTGGGTGCTAAGCATCTCTGGATACAGAGGGAAAGTCAACTAACTCCCTGAAAGTGAAAGTCCTTGGAGTCCCGTTCCCCACCACCCAGTCCTTGTAAAAAAACTGGGGGGGGAGGGTTGGACTAAATGACCTACAAGGTCCCTTCCAACTCTGTTAATCTGTTAATCAAAAACCAATTCGTCTCAAGGAATGGCAGCTTGGCCCTCATGAAGCCCTGGCTCCTTCTGCTTTCCTATCCGGAGGCAGCCTACGAACATCCCTCCTCTTCGAATCAGGAACTGGAATCTGTCTTTGGACCAAGAACGTCCAACCTTGGCCACTTGAAAGACTTGCGGACTTCAACTCCCAGAATTCCCCAGCCAGCCCTGGGAGTCCAATTCTGGGAGTTCAAAAGGTTAAATCATGGCAACGGAACCAACGTTTATTAAAGTGTATGAATAAACTTTGGTCCCGTTTCCCTGATTTAACCTTTTTAGATTACTTTTGGCTCGGATGATGGAGTCTTCCTTGACATACATAATCCTGGGAGTTGAACTCCACTGGTCTTAAAAGTGGCCAAGGTTGGACATCCCTCCTTCGGACAAAGGGAAGTGTGAAGACACACACATACAGAGGCAAATTCAAGCACATTCGTTAAGAACTGTGCTTTACTTAAATCACCTCCTAACGTGCATTGACAAGTAGGCGGATTTCTGATCATTAAAGTAAGGCAGCAAAAATCACACACAGACACACAAGCGCACACACACACACACACACACACACACACACGTTCCTGAGGGCTGTTGAAGCAAAACGTGTTTTAGGCTTGCATTCTGCTCCGTTTTGAATGAGAGAAACCCACCAAATTCCAAAAGACTTCTAATTTAAAATGAGACGGCTATTGCAAGAAGAAACTTTATTCTCTAGCACTGTAAACGTTACCTGGTTAGATAACCAAACATCTGAAAATGAATGACCAAGCATAGAGAGCACCAAGAACTTCCCAATGTTCTGTTCTGTTTGTATTCTCCCTTTCGTATCTGTTCTGAAACAGACTGGAGATCCTGTGATGGCCAGAAAGAAGAGTGGGTGCCAGGGGTGAAATCCAGCAGGTTCTGACAGGTTCTGGAGAACCGGCAGCGCAAATTTTGAGTAGTTCAGAGAACCGGTAGCGGAAACGTTGAGTAGTCCGGAGAACCGGTAGCGGAATTTTTGAGTAGTTTGGAGAACCGGCAAATACCACCTCTGGCTGGCCCCAGAGTGGGGTGGGAATGGAGATTTTGCAATATCCTTCCCCCAGGAGTGGGGAGGGAATGGGGATTTTGCAGTATCCTTCCCCTGCCATGCCCACCAAGCCACGCCCACCAAGCCAAGCCACGCCCACAGAACCGGTAGTAAAAAAAATTGGATTTCACCACTGGTGGGTGCCATTGTGGTGCCAGAGACCAACAACTTCAGGTCACACTGGATCTGCTGTGTGTGTGGGGGGGTTCTTTTTCTCTCTTGTTTTGAGGAGGGGGTGTCAAGATTTTCTTTAAAAGCGTGTTAAGCTTATTATGGGGGGGGTTACATCACCATCTCTTACCTCCTGCCCCAAAATAATGAAACTCCACACTTCCGCTTTGGCAATTCCATCGAGTGTCACAACTGAATACAGGTAGTCCTCGACTTACAACAGTTCATTTAGTGACCGAAGTTACAACGCCACTGAAAAAGAGTGACTCATGACCGTTTTTCACACTTACGACCGTTGCGGCATCCCCACAGTCATGCGATCAAAATTCAGGCGTTTGGCAACTGACTCGTATTTATGATGGTTGCAATATCCCGGGGTCACGTGATCCCCTTTTGCGACCTTCTGGCAAGCAGTGTCCCTGGGGGGAGCCAGATTCACTTAACGACCATGTTACTAATTGAACCAGGGCAGCGATTCGCTTAACAACGGCGGCGAGAAAGGTCGTCAAATGGGGCACCGAACAAACGTCTCGCTTAGCAACAGAAATTCTGGGCTTAGTTGTGGTCCCAAGTCGAGGACTACCTGTAGGAGGTAAAAGAGGAGGCCGTTTCCTAAGACAAATTTAGGAATTGGTAGTACCCCAAGGGCTGTATAAAAAAAGAGTGATGGAAGTTTGAAAAAATATAATACAAGTACATGAATGTTATTTGTACGCAGGGATTTTTAAAAATGAAACGAAAAAAGAAATGGTAAAACTAACAAGATGGTACCGGTTTTCTCAATTCGGTTGCCCCCTTAAACGTGTCGGGATACAAGTCAACACAATACCAGGTGCCTGTAAAAGTGATATGTGTACAATCCTTTAAAGGAAAATTCTCGGACGGTCTTGGCAGGGTGAGGAGATGAGCAAATTCCAGATCCAGAGAACGTCCGGGCGGCGAGAGTTTTGCTACTGATAAAGCTCACCCCTCTGGCGCTGTCAAATCCAGAACCGCACTTCTTCTTTTGTGTCAAATCCAGAACCGCCCTTCTTCTTTTGTGGTTTCGAAGACAGCCGCTCGTTAGCGCATCCTATAGTCATTCGATACGGAGGCTTCGCAAAGCTGCCCTTTAAAATCCAACTCCACCGTGAAGTCCAGGTCCCGCTGCAAAGAAGGGAGAGGTCAGATCCTGTTGCTTACTGGTTATGAACGAGAGAAGGCCTGCGGTTAACACTGCACCTTGGGTAGATCCTCGACTTACGACAGTTTGCTGAGTGACTGGTTCAGTTTACGAGTTACAACGGCACTGAAAAAAAGTAACTTAGGACCGTTTTTCGCACTTAGGATCGTCGCAGCCTCCCCAGGATCACACGATCCAAATTCAGATGCATGGCAACTGACTCATATTTACGACGCATGCATTGTCCCGGGGTCACGCGATCCCCTCTTGCAACCATCTGACAAGCAAAGTCCATGGGGAAGCCAGATTCATTTAACAACTGTGTTACTAACTTAACAGCTGCAGGGATTCACTTAAGAAACGCGGCAAGAAAAGTCTCACTTAGCAACATAAATTCTGGATTCAGTTGTGGTCATAAGTCGAGGACTACCTGTAATCTCTGAGAATCATCGGATGCTTAACATCTCCCATAACTACTAAAATGATCAGTTGTGGGCTCAGTTGTGGTCGTTAGCCAAGGAGTACCTGTGTACTGGTCAATTGTGGGGGTCTGGAATGCTTTGAGCAGTATTTTTCAACCTCCTGGCTGGCTAAGGAATTCTGGGAGTTGAAGTCCACATATCTGAAAATCGCCAAAGTTGAAAAACACTGGTTTTGAGCATCAAAATATTAATACTTAGCAATATCTAACACACCATTTAGCTCAAGGGTGGGGAAAGATGGCCCTTTTAATGATTTGTGGACTTCAACTCCCAGAATTCCATGCTGGCTCGGGAATTCTGGGAGTTGAAGTCCACAAGTCATGAAGATGTTGAGACTCTAGAAAAAGTGCAGAGAAGAGCAACCAAGATGATTAGGGGACTGGAGGCTAAAACATACGATGAACAGTTGCAGAAACTGGGCATGGCTAGTCTAGTGAAGAGAAGGACTAGGGGAGACATGATAGCACTGTTCCAATGTTTGAGGGGCTGCCACAGAGAGGAGGGGGTCAAGCTATTTTCCAAGGCACCCGAAGGCCAGAGAAGGAATAATGGATGGAAACTGAACAAGGAGAGACTCAACCTAGAAATAAGGAGAAATTTTCTGACAGTGAGAGCAATCAACCAATGGAACAGCTTGCCTTCAGAAGTTGTGGGAGCTTCATCACTGGAGGCTTTCAAGAAGAGACTGGACTGCCATTTGTCAGAAATGGTGTAGGGCCGTGATGGCGAACCTATGGCACGCGTGGTGGAAGTGGCACGCAGAGCCATCTCTCCGGGCACACCAGCCATCGCCCGTTGTTGTTCCGGATTCCGGTGCACGCATGTGCACTGGCCAGCTGGTGTTCGCGCATGCATGCATGCCAGAAACCGGAAGACCGGGTGGCCGGCACGCATGTGCACACCAGAAACCGGAAGCTCAGTTTCCCAGCACATGCATGCGCGCCGGGGAGCTGCTCTTCCGGTTTCCGGCGCTCCTGTGCCTGAGCACCAGAGAGCTGCTCTTCCGGTTTCTGGTGCTCCCCCTGCACCCGCGTGCACTCCCGTTTCGGCACTTGGTGCTGAAAAGGTTCGCCAACACTGGTGTAGGGTCTCCTGCTTGGGTGGGGGATTGAACTAGATGACCTTTCAACTCTGTTAATCTGTAAGGTGGCCATAGTCCCCCACCGCTGATTTAGATCAACGGTGTGCCTACTTTGGATCCAGGCAGGGCAATGCTTTGTATTTTATTGCTCAGTTGAGCACTGAGTTCTGTAAAAGTTTCACAGAGTTCACCATCAATTTCAAATGAAGTCATTTTGGCTTCGGAGTTGGCTGTTCCTTCATGCTGGGGTTTGTGCATTGTGTGAACGGGGGGGGGGGGAGTTACAAAGCAGCTTCTTGATACAGCTAGTCCTCGACGTACGACCCCAATTGATCCCAAAATTTCTGTCGCTAAGCGAGACAGTTCTTAAGTGAGTTTGGCCCCACTCTACCACCTTTCTTGCCATGGTTGTTAAGTGAATCACTGCAGTTGTTAAGTTAGGAACACGGTTGTTAAGTGAATCTGGCTTCCCTGTTGACTTCGCTTGTCGGAAGGTCGCAAAAGGGGGATCACGTGAACCCCGGGGACACTGCGACTGTCATAAATAGGAGCCAGTTGCCAAGCATTTGAATTTTGATCATATGGCCATGGGGATGCTGCAACAGTTGTAACTTTGAAAAACAACCGTAAGACACTTTTTTTCAGTGCCGTCGCAGCTTTGAACGGTCACTAAACAAATGGTTGTAGGTCGAGGACTACCTGTACAATGTTCAGATGGCTTGTATCCCTGATGGCAGTGGCAGCAAAGAAAGGACCCCGGCGCTATCAGCCTGAGCTGGATGGGGTCAGAGTCTGAGATTTACAAGCTGAGGCTTAAACCTTCTCCCTTCAGCAGAGGTCCTAATATCTATTTGTTGATCATTGTACTTTATTTTTAATCTTTTTGATTTTAACATAACGAAGTCTTAAGTAACTAAGGCAGGGATGTCAAACACAAGGCCCATGGGCCGGATCTGGCCCGCGATGTGGTTGGATCCAGAGGTGGGTTCCTCCCGGTTCGGACCGGTTCTATAGAACCGGGAGTAACTTGGTGGCCTGGGTCACTAGAACTGGCAACGACCCAGGCCTGCCACGCCCCCGAACTGGTTCTTTTGGCGGCGCTGTAGGTGCCGTCATCTTGTTTTTTGCTTCTGTGCATGCGCAAAGCGCGTGCGCCCGCACGGCACGTCACTGAGCGAACCGGCAGCGAAGAAAAGAAGAACCCAACCCTGGTTGGATCCAGCCTGCAGGGCCGTCCTAGAAAATGTAAGGACCGGCCCGTGTCACTTCAGCCCAGTCTATCCAATGCAAAGAGGAAACATGCCAGCAGTTTGGGGAGTGGCGTCAAGCCATGCCCACCCAGTTGGCCATGCCCAGTGAGTGGCGTCAAGCTGTCCATGCCCACTGAGTTGGCCACACCCACCCAGTCGGCCATGCCCCCCAGCCCCCTCCCCCGAGGTCAACCACAGCCCGGATGTGGCCCTCGATGAAATTGAGTTTGACACCCCTGAACTAAGGTCATGTTATTCGGCTGCAAAACTACAGGCAGCCACCAGGTGGCAGCAGAGATAATTTTCTGTGTGTCTTTGCTCTCCTCTAGTGGTTGCGTGGATTTTGCAAATACACTTACAACAGTTCATTTAGTGACAGTTCAAAGTTACAACGGCACCAGAAAAAAAGTGATCATTTTTCACACTTACAACCGTCGCCGCATCCCCACGGTCACGTGGTCAAAATTCAGACCCTCGGCAATGGATTCATAGTTACGACCTTTGCAGTGTCTTCGGTAGTCCTTGTCTTACATCAGTTCGTTTAATGACCGTTCAAAGTTACAACGGCACTTTAAAAAAGTGATTTATGACTGGATTTTTTTCACACTTATAACCATTGCAATATCCCCATGATCACGTGATCAAAATTCAAACGCTTGGCAACTAACTCATGTTTATGACGGTCGCAGTATCCTGGGTTCACCTGATCCCCTTTTACGACCTTCCGACAAAGCAAAGTCCACGAGGGAAGCCGGGTTCACTTCACAACCGTGTTGGTAACTTAACAGCTGGAGTGATTCGCTTAAAACAATTGGGACAAGAAAAGTCGTAAAATGGGGCAAAAACTCCCTGAACGAGAGCTGCGGTCGTAAGCCAAGGACTATCCATACCAATGAATCACCTGTGGTCATTAAATGAGACATTGCTGGCTTCTCCGCTGACTCTTATTTTACCCATTTTCCCGCAAGAAGAGGCAACCTCTTCCTCCATGCCCCTGTGTGCAGGAAAGGCACATGCTGGAGCAGGAACATGGTTTGCTTTATCCTCCCAGCATGCTTCCATTGAGGGGGGGTGGGGGGTGGGGGGAGATTTCAAAAAGAGCCAATCCTTTTGGTCTATCCCTGCATGGAACGGCTATGCCTCCCCCAGAGGTGGGCTTCTCATACTATAACAACCGGTTCGCCCAGCACTTGAAATGCGAGTGCACGCGCGGGTGCCGTCCGTGCATGCGTGCGACATCAAACAACACGGCAATTCGCTCGTGCGCGCCGTTCGTGCATGCGTACGGCGTCAAACAACACGGCAATTCGCTCGTGTGCGCCATCCGTGCATGCGTACGGCGTCAAACAACACGGCAATTCGCTCGTGCGCGCTGTCCGTGCATGCGTACAACGTCAAACAACACGGCAATTCGCTCGTGCGCGCCGTCCGTGCATGCGTACGGCGTCAAACAACACGGCAATTCGCTCGTGCGCGCCGTCCGTGCATGTGTACGGCGTCAAACAACACGGCAACGCTCGTGCGCGCTGTCTGTGCATGTGTACGGCATCAAACAACACGGCAATTCGCTCGTGTGCGCCGTCCGTGCATGCGTGCGACATCAAACAGCACAGCAATTCGCTCGTGCGCACCATCCGTGCATGCGTGCGGCGTCAAACAACATGGCAATTTGCACGCGCTTGCCATCCACACATGCGTGCGGCATCAAAACCACAGCGATATAGGACGGGATTGCGCCTGGGCGGGTGGGCGGGCCCAACCGCAGGTTGCCACTACCGGTTTGCCTGAACCGGTCTGAACTGACTGAATCCCACCTCTCCACTTCACCGCAAATTGGGAATTGTGGTTCTGCCCATGGCCGCCCACCCATTAAGCTTGGGAAAGGTGCCCAGATGCTCCCTAAAGGAGCTTTACGGAGAGAACAGTTGTGCAAATTGCACATCCTGGGAGAGCTGTGTTAGTCGATGGGAGCCCCAAAACCAAAGCTATTCACAAAAATCTCCACCTTGCCATTCTAGATTCCCTCTGATTTCGAAAGACACCGTGCTTCAAAGTCCTACTAATTTTGAAAGAGCTCCCTCAATGCAACCCTCCAGTCGGTGTGGGGGGGGGGACGACGACGACAATATACAGGGAATTAGGACAAACTGTATTTGATTGGCACCCTTAGATCAAATGCCTGCCGGCTCTAAGCTGACCCCCTCGCTGTGATAAAAGACCAAATGTTTTCCGGGGCTGATCCATGAGCCAGTCGGAGCACTCAAGAGAGCCAAGTTGTTGACATCAAGTCAACAATGTTGTAGGCACAATGGGAAAAAAGCCTTGGCCAACAGAGAGGTTTCTTTCACGCTCGAGGAAAGTCAGAAACGTTCCCTTTAGCGAGAACAGATGGTGTCCCGCCACCTGGGGGCTTCCGGATGGATTATAATGTTGGTTTCCAGTGACAATTTTTCAGGGTTTGCTCAATGCCTCAGATGGCTTGCGTTGGCCCGCTGAGCTGATGTTCTCCAGTTTTATGCCAGGTCAAGTGAGATGGAACTCATGCTTCATCTTGGGTCTTAATGCAAGAGAAAGTCAGCCCAGGCTGTCCTTCTCTTATGACCGGTTGCTGTTATTCAGCACTAAGTTGTGCCTGACTCCCTACGACCCCATGGTCCTGTCCAGTGGTGGGATTCAGCCGGTTTGCACCGGTTCGGATGAACTGGTTGTTAAATTACCTTTCCCACCCACCCCCTGCTATCAAAGTGGATCCTGGGCGCTGCGCTGCAATGGAGAAATGGACAACAGAGCGGCCGGCGCGAGGGAAGGAGAAGGCTGCTTCCCCTTTTTTCTCCATGCTCCTCCTCATCCTTCCCTCATGCCGGCCGCTCCGTTGCCCATTTCTCCATTGCAGCACAGCGCCCAGGATTCACTTTGATAGCGTGTGTGTGTGTGTGTGTAATTTAACAACCAGTTTGCCCAGGGTCAGGTTGGCCATCGCAGGAGGCTCATCCTGCATGTGCGGCGGAGGTGGAGGATGGGGATGGGCCACGCCTCCCACGACAGCCAACCTGACCCTGGGCAAACCGGTTGTTAAATTATTTGAATCCTACCACTCCTGTCCCCCAGAATTCTCCCAAATTCATGTTCATTGCGTCAACAAACCTATCGAACCATCTCTTCCTCTTGCCATCCCGTTCTCCTTTGGCCTTCCCTCTTTCCCAACATCGGGGTCTTCTCCAAGGAGTCCTTATTAAGTGGCCAAAGTCCAGGTAGCCCTCAACTTAACGACCACAATTGAGCCCCAAATTTCTCTTGCTAAGCGAGTCATTTCTTAAGTGAATTTTGTCCCGTTTTAGGGCCTTCCTTGCCGCAGTTGTTAAGTGAATCACTGCAAGTGTTAGGCTACTGACGTGCTTGTTAAGTGAATCTGGCTTCCCCATGGGCTTTGCTTTGTCAGGAGGTCGCCAAAGAGGGTCCCGCAATTGGACATTGCAACCGTCATAAATAGGAGTCAGTGGCCAGGTGTCTGAATTTTGATGACCATTATTATTATTTTATTATTTTTATTTATTAAATTTGTATGCCGCCCAACTCCCAAGGGACTCTGGGCGGCTCACAACAATATAAAAAACCATTAAAAGAAAACATAATAAAAAACAGTTAAAAAACTCATACACACCGTTTCATGGCCGGACCTCGCCAATTACAGAGGCAAGATCAATGGCCCCAAGCCTGCCGGAAGAGCCAGGTCTTCACCGCTTTCCGGAAGGCCAACAGGGTGGGGGTAGTCCGGATCTCAGGAGGTAACTGGTTCCAGAGAGCTGGGGCAACCACAGAGAAGGCCCTCCCCCGCGGGCCCGCCAGCCGGCACTGTTTAGCTGACGGGACCTAGAGAAGCCCAACCCTGTGGGATCTTACTGGTCGCTGGGAGCTATGTGGCAGAAGGCAGTCTCAAAGATAACCTGGTCCTGAGCCATATAGGGCTTTAAAGGTAATAACCAACATCTTGAATTGTGCCCGGAGACCAATAGGCAGCCAGTGCAGCTCGCAGAGAATTGGTGTAATATGGGTGTACCTAGGTACACCCATGATAGCTTGCGCATCCGATGACCGGGGGACACTGCAACAGTCAGAAATATTAATCCGTTGCAAAGTGTGTGAACCCCCCCCCCAGAATCAAGGGGATGCTGCAACCGTCATAAGTATGAAAAGCAGTCCTAGGTCACTTTTTTCAGGGCCGTTGTAACTTTGAACGGTCACTGAATGCACTGTTGTAAGTTGAAGACTTCCGTATTTGAGTTTCAGCTTCAGGATCTGTCCTTCCAAAGAAGAGTTGATTTCCTTTAGGATCGACTGATTGGATCTCCTTGAGGTCCAATGGACTCTCAAGAGTCTTCTCCAACACCTGTGACCCGTTCTCTTTCCCAAAACCTCAAAGCAAATTACTACAGAGAAAAGACCTCCTTTTCCAACCAAATTAAGCACCAGAGAGGAGGCCAAGACAGTGTCAACCCTGAAGCTGACCTGATCGGGGCCATTTTGAGGGTTCAATGTTGACACCCTGGAGCTGATGGATAGGGAGTGGGGAATAGAAATAACTAGGGTTTTGTAGCCAAAACAAAATACGTTCTCCTGGGAACCAAGGACATTCCCACAGGTGGCTGGAGGGAGGAGGAGTGACGTTACCAGGCAACCAGATGGCACCTTGATTGGACCATGTGACTGATTGTTTGGGAAAGGGGAAAAACGTTTAATTAAGGTGAAAACCGCGGGAACATTCAGAGTCGGTTTTCACCAGCCTGTGCCAATATGATATGTCCAATAAAAGTATTCTTTGAGGAACCCACCTGCCTCAGAGTTCTGTTTGCTATGGGCGTATTACTTGGAACCCTGACAGACAGTGTGTTTGGAAAAGAACTCACTAATGCAGGGGTCCCCAACCTGTGGGCTGTGGCCTATTGGCCACCGGGCCGCATGAGTAGCTGGTAGGTGCGTGTGGAAATGTCGCGGGCGCTCACAGCCATACCAGCGCAGCTACTCGCAGCCCATTGTGGATGCTTGCGGACCTACTCCCGTGAGTAACGGGTGCTCATGCGCATGCACCTACCCCTCTCACAAAACCATCCCCTATTTTTCCCCTCCCCCCACTCTGGACCGCCAACCCGGAAAGAGTTGGGGAACTCTGCTGTAATGCGTCTCATTTACTCAACGCAAGCTTACTTCGGTGAGGAGTAATCAGTCAAACCAAAGACCCAAAGATTTCCCAAATGCCGAGTGAGACTAGCTGTATCTTAGAGTCCAGGTAGTCCTCGGCTTACAACAGTTCGTTTAGTGACCGTTCAAAGTTACAACAGTACTGAAAAAAGTGATGTATGACCATTTTTCACACTGTTGCAGCATCCCCATGTGATTTTCATTCGGATGCTTGACCACTGGTTCATATTTATGACGGTCGCAGTGTCCTGGGTCATGCGAGCCCCTTTCACAAAATTCTCATAAGCCAAGTCAATGGGGAAGCCAGATTCACTTAACATCCATGTTAGTAACTTAAAAACGGCAGTGATTGATTAACAAATGTGGCTGAAAAGTCGTAAAATGGGGCAAAACTCACTTAACCAATGTTTCGCTTAGCAATGGAACTTTGAGGCTGAGTTGTGGTCATAAGTCGAGAACTACCTGTATTTCTGTATTTCTTGAGGAGCCGAGGTGGCGCAGTGGTTAGAGTGCAGCACTGCAGGCTACTTCAGCTGACTGCTAGCTGCAGTTCGGCGGTTCAAATCTCACCGGCTCAAGGTTGACTCAGCCTTCCATCCTTCCGAGGTGGGTAAAATGAGGACCCAGATTGTTGGGGGCAATATGCTGACTCTGTGAACCGCTTAGAGAGGGCTGTAAAGCACTATGAAGCGGTATATAAGTCTAAGTGCTATTGCTATTGCTATTCTGTCGGCCTGGGTGACTTTGGGCTGATCACCTGGAGACAGTGAGTTCTAGTCCCACCTTAGCCATGAAAGCCAGCTGAATGATCTTTAGTCAGTCATTCTCTCTCAGCCCAACTCACCTCCCAGGGTTGTTGTTGCAGGGAAAATAAAAGGAGGAAGGTGTCTTGGATATTTTCGCCACCTTGGCTTATTTATAAAAACATAATAATAAATACAAATAAATAAATAAGATCAGGCTGTGATTTTTATCTACTGGGGTTTGAGAGGCATTTTTGTCAAATATACCAACCTAACTTACCTCGTTTTTTTCATTTGCTTTCATGGAAATGGTTCCATAGATTTCTTCCCCTCTTCGGACAGTTAGATAATCCTCCAGGTAAAAGACAGTTTGCTTCCAGTGAGTGTAAGGCGCGTCTGGAGCTACCAAAAAAAACAACAACAACACACACATATATTTGGCTCTCTTTGTTTACCTGCAGATTTTACCTGAGAAGGCAGTTCTGCAAAGCGGCGCTCAGAGATAGAATTAAGTTCAGTGATTTTAGTTCCCCAGAAAATGTACAAAGATTTCGCAACCGCAAGGTTTTTATAGCCAGTTGATCTGATCTGGATTTTATCCGAACTCTGTTTATAAACTGTTGTCTGCATATAAATCATGAGTTCTCTGATATGAAAGGTTTTGAAATCCTTGCTTTATTCATATTGATCTGTTTCTGCAAACTAAAGAACGAAGAAACAGTTCAGGGTGTACAGGTAGTCCTCGACAATTGAGCCCGGAATTTATGTTGCTAAGTGAGAAATTTGTAAAGTGAGGTTTTTGCCCCATTTTACAACTTTGCTTGCCACTTTTGTCAAGTGAGTCACTGCAGTTATTAAATGATCAACACGGTTGTTAAGTCAATTTTAAGAGCCGAGGTGGCGCAATGGTTAGAGTGCAGCACTGCAGGCTACTTCAGCTGACTGCTAGCTGCAGTTCGGCGGTTCAAATCTCACCGGCTCCAGGTTGACTCAGCCTTCCATCCTTCCGAGGTGGGTAAAATGAGGACCCAGATTGTTGGGGGAAATAGGCTGACTCTGTGAACCGCTTAGAGAGGGCTGTAAAGCACTATGAAGCGGTATATAAGTCTATAACCGTGATGGCGAACCTATGGCACGCATGCCACAGGTGGCATGCGGAGCCATAGCTGCTGGCACGTGAGCCGTTGCCCTAGCTCAGCTCCAGCGCGCATGTGCGCGCCAGCCAGCTGATTTTTGGCTCGCACGGAGGCTCTGGGAGGGCGTTTTTGGCCTCAGAAGGGCCTCCGGGGGGGCGGGGGAGGGCGTTTTCGCCCTCCCCAGGCTCCAGGGAAGCCTCTGGAGCCTGGGGAGGGTGAAAAACAGGCCTACCGGACCCACCGGAAGTCAGGAAATGGACCATTTCCGGCCTCCAGAGGGCTTCCGGGGGGCGGGGGAGGCCGTTTTTGCCCTCCCCAGGCATTGAATTATAGGTGTGGGCACTCACACGTGCGCAATAGCATGCGCACACGCGCTTTCGGCACCTGAGGAAAAAAAGGTTCGCCATCACTGGTCTAAGTGCTATTGCTATTGCTAATTTTTCTTCCCCGTTGACTTGGCTTGTGAGAAGTTCTCAAAAGGGGATCACGTGACTTCGGAATACTGCAACCATCATAAATGTGAGTCAGTTGCCGAGCATCCGAATTTTATTCGCGTGACTGTGGGAATGCTGCAACAGTCATAAGTGTGAAAAATAGTCGTAAGTCACTTTTTTTCAGTGCCGCTGTAACTTCGGTCAGTAAATGAACTGTTGTTAAGTCGAGGACTACCTATATTTAAGAATAAAGTCACGGAATGAAAATACTGATTTCACTAATTTCACTCATATTGTTGTCCCTTTGTCTTTAAAAGAAATTATATATAGGTAGTTCTCAACTTGCAACCGTTTGTTTAGTGATTCTAGAAAGAGTGCAGAGAAGAGGCCCAAAATGGGACGCGGGGGGGGGCGCATGCGCAGATGAGGTACGCGGGCATGCGCAGGGGAGGCGCGCTTGCATGCCCAGGGGAGGCATGTGCATGCCCAGAGGGCGTGGGGCCTGGGGGGGCATTGAATTATGGGTATGGGCACGCAATAGCACGTATGCGCACGCTTTCAGCACCCGAGGGAAAAAAGGTTCACCATCACTGAACTAGACATACCCAATTCCTGAAATCGTTCTTCATATAGCCTCCACTCCCCTAATCATCTTTGTTGCTCTTCTCTGCACTCTTTCTAGGGTCTCAACATCTTTTTTACATCGTGGCGACCAAAACTGGATGCAGTATTCCAAGTGTGGCCTTACCAAGGCATTATAAAGTGGTACTAAGACTTCACGTGATCTTGATTCTATCCCTCTGTTTATGCATTGCTCTCTGTCTGGAACATGCTGTCTCAAGAAATAAATTTGTGTTCTGCCTGCTTTAGTGTTCAAGGGACCCGTAAAGATAACATCTTTTGCGTTTGGCTTTGAACTCTTAAATGATTTAGAATTTAGTTGATTGTTAACTTCTATTTGTATTTTTTAAAGCTTTTCTACTTTGCTTTTGTTCTGCTTTTCGTTAACTGCCATAAGTGCTTGCTGGGATAGATATGTGAGATAAATACATATACAGATCGTCCTTGACTTACGCCCATAATTGAGCCCAAAATTCCTGTTTCTAAGCGAGGCAGTTGCTAAGTGAGTTTTGCTCCATTTTACAACTTTTCTTGCCACAGTTGTTAAGTGAATCACTGCAGTTATGAAATGAGTAACACGGTTGTTTAAGTAAATCTGGTTTCCCCATTGACCTTGCTTGTGAGAAAGTCACAAAAGGGGATCACAGGACCCCAGGACACAGCAACCGTCATAAATACGAGTCAGTTGCCAGCCATCCGAATTTGGACCACGTGACCCTGGGGATGCTGCAATGGTTGTTAAGTGTGAAAAACAGTCATAAGTCACTTTTTTCAGTGCCGTTGTAGCTTTGAACAGTCAGTAAATAAACTGGGGTAAGTCGAGGAATACCTGTAACTCTGGCAAAATAGGTCGTAAAACGAAGTACCGTATTTTTCGGAGTATAAGACGCACCTTCCCCCCCCTAAAAGAGGGTGGAAATGTTGGTGTGTCTTATACACCGAATACAGCCATTTTTGGCCTCCCGAAGCCCCGCCCCTGCGTCCCATTTTTGCAAAAAATGGGCCCATTTCTCACAAAAATGGGGTGCGCAGAGGGAGGCCTGCAGAGTGCTTCTGGGGGCTGGGGGAAAGCAAAAACGCACCTGTTTTTGCAAAAAATGGGTGAAAAACGGGCTATTTTTCCAAAAAATTGGGGTGTTTTTGCCTTCCCCCAGCTCCCAGGAGCCCTCTGCAGGCCTCCCAAACCCTCTGTACGCCCCGTTTTGCAAAAAACGGGGTGCACAGAGGGTTTGGGAGGCCTGCAGAGTGCTCCTGGGGGCCGGGGAGGACAAAATCTTTTTTTTTTTCTTACCTCTTCAAAATCTTGGTGCGTCTTATACACCGGTGCATCTTATAGTCCGAAAAATACAGTACTTAACAACTGCCTTTCTTAGCAGTTAGAGAAATTTGGGGTCCATTGTGGTCTTAAGCAGGGGTGGGCTGCTCCGGGTTCGCCCGGGTTCGGGCGATCCTCTAGCGAAGATTGTGCATGGTTCAGCAAACCCCCAAATCCCACTCCTGACTGGCCCACCCAACCCTGCCCCTCCCAGGAGTCCCCACGCAGCCCGTTTTGGATGCAGGTAAGTGCAGGGTGTGCGCGGAGGCTCGGGGAGGGCGAAAAACAGGCCTACCGGAAGTTTGGGAAGGCCCGTTTCTGTCCTCCAGAGGGCCTCCGGAGCCTGGGGAGACCGTTTTCGCCCTCCCGGAGGCTCAAGGAAAGCCTTTGTAACCCGGGGAGGGCAAAAACGCCCGCCCCCCACCGTGGTGCAGGAGGCCGACTAGGCCACTCCCACCATGGCCACGCCCACCCAGCAACCGGGCAGAGAACCCGTTGCTAAAATTTTTGAAGCCCACCCCTGGTCTTAAGTCAAGGTCTACCTGTACATATAAGTGAATTGCTGCAGTTGTTAAGTTAGGGAAGGGCAATTGGGCTTTGGGGAAAGCTGAATAGCCATCCAGGGTGGTCCCAGGCCAGACAGCCAGGACAGCCACAATGGAGCTGCCGTAGTGAGTCCATTGCAAGTCCCAAGCCCAGGAAGTATTAGTATTGCTTTATAAGGCCTTGGTAGGACCACACTTGGAATACTGCATCCAGTTTAGGTCACCACAGTATAAAAAAGATGTTGAGACTTTGGAAAAAGTGCAGAGAAGAGCAACCAAGATGATTAGGGGACTGGAGACTAAAACATATCAATCAATCAGAATAGAATTGGAAGGGACCTTGGAGGTCTTCTAGTCCAACCCCCTGCTCAAGCAGGAGACCTTATACCATTTCAGAGAGGTGGCTGTTCCAGTCTTTTCTTAAAAGCCTCCAGGGGTGAAATTGGTTGTCCAATCTCTTCTTGAAAACCTCCAGTGTTGGCGCACCCACAACTTCAAGAGGCCAGGCGTTCCACTGGTTAATTGTCCTCACTGCTAGGAAGTTTGTATTTGTATTTATTTATTTATTTTGTCATGTTTATGTAGTGTATATTAGAGGTGGAGACCCTTTGAGAGCTGTATGCAACGAAATTTCATTTTAATGTATCCGATTACAGTACATTCAAAGTGTCAATAAAGTTATTCTAAGTCTAAATCTTTCTCCTTAATTCCAGGTTGCTTCTCTCTTTGATCAGTTTCCATCCATTGCTTCTTCTCCTGTCTTCTGGTATCTCTCCCCAAACATCAGCCCTGCCTCTCGCTGCTCCCCTGCAGCTCCCTCCGTTGCAAAGGGACATGGCGGGCGGGGAGGGGCATCATCCTAGTCCCCAAAAGAGACTCCACCCCAGGCAGATTCAGGGAGGGAGGGCAAAGTCTCTTTGACTGACAACAAGCCATCAATTCATGTTGAAGAACGGTTTTATTTTATTTATTATTTATTTATTTATTTATTTATTCATTCATTCATTCATTCATTCAGTCAGTCAGTCAGTCAGTCAAGCATGTATGAGAAAATGTATGTATAAACATAACACATAAACATATAAGTATAAACAGGTATAAGTATAAGCATAAGAAATGAGTATGAATAAATGGGAACAGTAGGACAGGGACGATAGGCACGCTGGTGCGCTTATGCATGCCCCCTTACAGACCTCTTAGGAATGGGGTGAGGTCCATTATTAATGGACTTATAATTCATTATTAATGAATTAATCCAATATTAATTCAATGGAATCATTTTCAGAATATCAATCTTTATGTAGCCACAAAGATATCTGTGATATATAAGTGGGAAGCAAATCCCTGGATTAAGTTCAATCTTAAAAGAAAGAAAATAGAAACCCAAAGAAATAATTATGGCCATATGGTTCTGAAAGTCTGCTGAAAAATTGTAGAAAAGAGGAATGAAGTAGTGTGCCCTGAAAAAAAACCCCACAGGTGATTGGCTGACACTTTGAACAGGGCAATTGTCATATCAACATTTGATTGCAATTCTCACATCTTTGTCCCAGGGCCCCTTGTCAGATATTGCTGAACTATAACTCCCAGAAAAAGGACAGCCAGCATGGTTAATAATTAGGATGCTGGGGGATGTAGTTCATGCCACAATGTCCTACCTGTCAATGACTACTTCACCTTCCACCACACCAATCCACGAGCACACAATAGATACAAACTTCATGTAAACCGCTCCAAACTCGACTGCAGAAAACATGACGTCAGCAACAGAGTGATTAATGCCTAGAATTCACTACCTGACTCTGTGGTTTCTTCCCCAAACCCAAAAAACTTTAACCTTAGACTGTCTACTGTCGACCTCACCTCATTCCTAAGAGGTCTGTAAGGGGCGTGCATAAGCGCACCAGCGTGCCTACCGTCCCTGTCCTACTGTCCTATTGTCCTCATCTATCTGTATTCACTTTGATTATGTTTATGTTTAAACCTATACCTGCTATCTTGTATATGTTTGACAAACAAACAAATAAATAAATAAAATAAATAAATAAAATAAGTACTCCTACCGGTAGGTTGTAGGAATTGGTTATGGCTAGTGTAGAGAAAAGAAGGACTAGGGGTGACATGATAGCGGTCTTCAAGTATTTGAGGGGCTGCCACAAAGAAGAGGAGTTCAACCTATTTTCCAAAGCACCAGAAGGCAAAACAAGAAACAATGGATGGAAACTCATCAAAGAGAGAAGCAACCTGGAATTAAGGAGAAACTTCCTAACAGTGAGGATAATTAACCAGTGGAACAGCTTGTCTTTAGATGTTCTGGGTGCTCCAACACTGGAGATTTTTAAGAAGAGACTGGACAGCCATTTGTCTGGAATGGTATAGGGTCTCCTGCTTGGGCAGGGGGTTGGACTAGAAGACCTCCAAGGTCCCTTTCAACTCTTCTGTCCTTCTGTTAACTTTTTGGAAAAGGAAAAAATGAGGGTTGAGGCTGTTCTTTGGATTCCAAGCATGCTATCTTCCCATTTGGGTTGAGGTTGAAAGAATTGTAAGAAATAACCTAGGGTGGCCTGAGCACACCCACGCACATTGGGGACCAAAAGGTGAGGAGAAACACCTTTAGGGCTACCCTCTCCTGAGCTGCAAACCCAGTGAAGGTCCAGGGCATCAGAAGCAGAGAAGAAGACGCCCTTAGAATGAAATAAATAAATAAATACAGCTTCCTGCACCACTGCCTGAGTGCAGTTATGTGCTTGCATTTGGGGCCGAATTGTTAGAATTACTTCGATGGGAACCCTCCCTCCCCCAGATAGCACCCAGGGCAGTAAAAATGAAAAATTTGGTGGTTTAAAATAATAATAACACGTGCAGCACGTTTTCCACATGAATAAAGCCATCACTTTTAGGTTTCAATTGTAGAGCATCGTTTTTTCCAGTGTTGTGAGATGCCAAATCAGAGCCAGCAGCCCTGTGTTGTTCCCAAAGCAACTGACAATGCCGGTTTATAGCTCCCCATGAAATCTGCAATAATTCAATGCCAACTGCAGGGCAAGGCTGAAACTAAAGGACATCAGAACACATTTAATCGCCAGAGAACTGAACATTTAGGTTACAAGAAATGAATTAAAGTAAGTGGGGGGAGACGTCATGCCTACAAAGAAAGAAAGAAAGAAAG
>QLTV01001332.1:52324-65708 GCA_003457575.1 Thermophis baileyi | reverse complement strand
GTTGGGGAAAGCAATTAGATATCACAGAGATGAAATTCAAAAAGAAGATATACCAATTATTATACACAAAACAATCTCTTTTTGGGAGTAAAAAGGTGCATAAGAGCAATAAGAGTCTTATTGCTCTTATGTATTTGTGTACCTCTTTTATTGTTTTGTGCATAATAATTGGTATATCTTCTTTTTGTAGGTCATTAGGGCAAAGAAGTGACATTGACTTGGCCACGCCCACCCACCCAGTCACATGACCATGAAGCCACGTCCACCAAGCCACGCCCACAGAGCCGGTAGGGGAAAATTTTGAATTTCACCCCTGCCTGTCATGTTCATAGCACATTCTATCATCCCGACAATCTTGCTGTTTTTCAGCAGCTCAGCGGCTCCAAATTCACGCTCCATATTTTTTTCATGTTCTGAACAAAAATACTGAAGCAGTGTCCTTTCTGCTTTTTAGTTTAGATCAGGGGTCTCCAAACATGGCAACCTTAAGACTTGTGGACTTCAACGCCCAGAATTCCTCAGTCACCCATGCTGGGGAATCCTGGGAGTTGAAGTACACAAGTCTTTAAGTTGCCAAGTTTGGAGACCCCTGGATTGGATGATTTGGAGATCTCTCACAGCTCTCCAATTGATTATGTTGTATTTCCTCCCCAAAAGTTTCTGTTGCATTTAAGTCACAATCCCTGCTTATAGCTTTGGCTGCAACTAGAACAAACTTATCACTTGTTCCTTCTGTGTGTAGCAACAGCATTTGATTTATATACCACCCCATAGTGGTAGAGCCGAGGTGGGCGCAGTGGTTAGAGTGCAGTACTGCAGGCTACTTCAGCTGACTGCTAGCTGCAGTTCGGCAGTTCAAATCTCACCGGCTCAAGGTTGACTCAGCCTTCCATCCTTCCGAGGTGGGTAAAATGAGGACCCAGATTGTTGGGAGCAATATGCTGACTCTGTGAACCGCTTAGAGAGGGCTGTAAAGCACTGTAAAAGCGGTATATAAGTCTAAGTGCTATTGCTATAGTGATTTACAGCACTCTCTAGGTAGTTTATAATATCAACATATTGCCCCCAACAATCTGGGTCATTTTACCAACCTTGGAAGGATGGCTGAGTCAACCTTGAGCCTGTCGAGATCCAATTCCAGACTGTGGGCAGAGTTAGCCTGCAATACTGCATTCTAACCACTGCGCCACCAGGACTTCTACTGTATCTTTCTGTAATATATTAAATTGGATACAATAAGAATAGTTTTCATGCCTTAGGAATATTTTTATTCTGCACTGTTATTTTTAGATTCTTACTTTACTTTCAGTCAGCTCTTGTTGAAATCCTAATTCTCACTTACTGATTCATTGATTTTTGCAAGCAAATCCTCTTCTTGTGCACTGAGCATTTCCTCTGGTTGAGTCTCTCGTGTTTAATAAAGTTGTCTCTTTGGCTGAAAGTAACCTGGCAAGCTGGAAACAAACAATGGTTTGCATCCTGGTGAACTCTTGGAAGTTCCCCAGAGAGATCAAGTTTTTCTTGCAATCAGAATGCTGATGGCCTTTTCTCCTGTATGTGTCCTCTTGTGTTTAATAAGAGTGGAGTTGTGGCTGAAACACTGACTACAGTTTGGGCATCTGAACGGCTTCTCGCCCGTGTGTAAACTGACGTGACTTATTAGATTCGAGCTAGTTGTGAAACCTTTCCCACAATCGGGACACTCGTACGGTTTCTCTCCCGTGTGAGTCCTCTGGTGTATCACCAGGTTGGAATTCCGACTGAAACTTTTCCCACACTGCAAACATTTGTGTGGTTTCTCTCCTGTGTGCAACTTCACATGACTCGTAAGATTTGAACTAGTATTGAAGCTTTTCCCGCATTCCGGACATTCAAACGGTTTCTCTCCCGTGTGAGTCCTCTTATGAATCACAAGGGTGGTGTGCTCGCTAAACCTTTTGCCGCACCAACAGCACTGATAGGGTTTCTCTCCGGTGTGGGTCCTTTTATGGATAAAAAGATTGGAGCTGCAGCGAAAGACCTTCCCACACTCGGAGCATTCGTACGGCTTTTCTCCCGTGTGGGTCCTTCGGTGAACCACCAGGGAGCTGTTTCGACCAAAGCTTTTGCCACACTCTGAGCACCTGTATGGTTTTTCTCCAGTGTGGATTCTCTCGTGCATAATCAGCTGCGATCTACAGCTTGTGTTTTTCCCACAATAGGAGCATCTGTGGGGCTTCGGCACCACTGGCCTTCTGGGATTCTCAAGGAGATCAAAGATCTGCTTAATCCCCTGCTGAATGGCATTTTCATCCAAACCACTGTCTCCTTCCTCCCAAAATAGGGATTGCTTCCCTACCAGGCCTAGATTGCAGTCCAAATTAGTTTTGCCTCTCTGCTGATGTCCAGCTGTCTCTTCCTTCTCATGAAATCGAAAACAATTAATTTGGGCTTTCTCCTGCAAAGCTTCATGGAGTTCCAAATGGCCCAAACTCTTCAACTCAATACTTCTTCCCAGAGTTGCTTTCCCTCGTCCGATACCTTGATTTGTAGGGGGGAGGGAGATAGTGTCATGATTTTTTTTTAAAAAAAAGAAAATAGGGCAACATTTCTTTTCCCTATTTTGATCAGAACTGCTTTTATTATACTAACATTATAATCGATCGAGATGTTTAATTCATATTGCCCACAACTGTACAGGTAGTCCTTGACCTATGAGCACATTTGAGCCCAACATTTCTGTTGTTAAGTGAGACATTTGTTAAGTGAGTTTGGCTCCATTTTATGACCTTTCTGGCCACAGTTGTTAAGTGAATCATTGTAGCGGTTAAGCTAGTAACATGGTTGTTAAGTGAATCCATCTTCCCCATTGACTTTGCTAGTCAAAAGGTCGCAAAAGGGGATCACATGACCCAGGGACACTGCAACCGTCATAAATATGAACCAGTTGCCAAGCGTCTGAATTTTGACCAGGGTGGATGCTACAAAGGTTGTAACTGTGAAAAATGGTCATAAATCACTTTTTGCAGTGCTGTTGTAACTTTGAACGATCACGGAGTGAACTGTTGTAAGTCCAGGACTACCTGTAATTGATCTTTTGTTAACAGTGGGAGAAAACATTGCCTAACCTTAAAATAAAGTAGAAGAGGGCACTCATACAGGTAGTTAATGACCACACATGTTCTGGCTGTTCAAATTTACAATGGTGGTGAACAAGGGGACTTAGAACTTAGAATAACTTTATTGTCACTTTGAATGTACACTAATCGGCACACATTAAAATGAAATTTCGTTGCATACAGCTCTCAAAGTGTCTCCACCTCTAATATACACTACATAAAAATGACTAAATAAATACAAAATTATGCATGTACCCACATATATTATATGACACGGAGAAACAACACAGTCTAGTTCGGATGTAGACATGTACATGGCAAGAAAAACGAATCCTGCGAGTTTACCAGACGGATGGCATAGGGAACAAAGCTGTTACAGAATCTTCTGGTCCTGCTAGAAACACTTCGAAACCTCCTCCCTGAGGGGAGTGACAGAAACAGACCGTGAAGTGGGTGCGTGGGGTCTCTAACAATGCTTTGAGTGCTAAGCACATAGCGCTTATAAGCAGTGTCCTCAATGACAGGAAGCGAGTTTCCTATAATCTTCTCGGCTGTCCTTACCACTCTCTGTATGGACTTTCTATCTGAGGCACTGCTGTCTCAGATAGAAAGTCTGTAATAACTGATAACTGATGTTCCGGCTGTCCTAGCAAGCCCGGGTTCACGTGATCGCAATCCAGCCACTTGGCAACCAGTTCACAAATGTTGTAGAGCAGTGATGGCGAACCTTTTAGGCACCGAGTGCCCAAACTCTGTGCGCGCACATGCCCAAACTGAAAGGTGTGCGTGCGAGAGAGAACGTCTGCATATGTGGACATGCACGCATGCGCAGCACAGACCCGAAGACCAGCTGGCCAGCGGGAGGTGGGGGATCCCAACACCAGCAGCGCGGCAAGAGGTAAGATCTTTTTCTTTCGTGAGCTTCTGTTTCGTCGTTTGCAGGGAAACAGAAGCTCACAAAAGAAACGCCACGGAGATCTGACCTGGGGCGACGGCGTGTGTGCCAGCAGAGAGGGCTCTGCGTGCCACCTCTGGCACGCGTGCCATAGGTTCGCCATCACGGTTGTAGAGTCTAGCAGTCATGTGATCATCATTTGGGACCTTCCCTGCTGTTTCGCACAAACAAAGTCAATGGGGAAGCAACAAAGAAGGCTGCAGATTGGTCCTGTAACTCGCTGCCACCCCTACCACTTCTTCTCCTACGGATCAGCTACAAAGTACAACATCCCAGATAACTCATGTTCCACAATGTATGCGTGCCTGCAGCCTCCACCCTGCAGCCCCCCCTCCATAATGCATACCCATCTAGCCACATAGTAGTGGTGCCACTGCAGGCCTGCTAAAGGGAAAATAGAATGCTTATTTTCTGTTACGCGTACAATTGAGGCCAGTTACAAATACCTTATTAGTTAAGAATTACAGGTAGTCCTCAACTTACAACAGTTCATTTAATGACCGTTCAAAGTTACAACAGCACTGAAAAAAGTGACTTATGACAGTTTTTCACACTTACAACCATTGCAGCATCCTTGTAGTCACGTGATCAAAATTCAGACACTTGGCAACTGGTTCATATTGATAACGGTTGCAGTGTCCCAGGGTCATGCGGTCCCCTTTTGCGACCTTCTGACAAGCAAAGTCAATGGGGAAGCCCGATTCACTTAACAACCGCGTTACTGAATTACCAATTGCAATGATTCACTTAACAACAGTGGCAAGAAAAGTCATAAAATGGGGCAGAATTCACTGAACAAATGTTTCAGCAGCGTAAATTTTGGTCGTAAGTTGAGGACTACCTGTATAATGTGTTAAAAAACTCATTGGGTTTGTTTACCTCCATCACCTTCCTGCAGCTGTCCTAATTTTACATTAAGATCACACGAGAAATCCAAGAAGACTTACCGGAAACGGTGGTCTTTCTGTTTCCTCCTTGATGAGTTTTGTCAGGTGGCTGCATCTTCTTTGATTCTCCCGCATCCTTTTTCAAGTTGGAGAAAAGTACCTGGACTTGCTATAAAAATAAAAATGAAAGCAAAACACGCAGGGCTATAACTCTATCAAGTCCCCAGTTCAAATCATACGTTGACAGCACTCTTTCATATGATGTTCTCATAGTTAATCCCCCATGGTGATTTATGGAAATGAAAACAATTTTTGTCAAGCTTTTGCGCGTGTGTGTGTTGACTCCTGGCAACTGCCAGAATAAGCCCCTGCAGTTTCTTGGCAAGACTTTAGAAGTGGTTTGCCCTGGCTTTCTTCTTCCTTGGACTGAGAGGCCCAGTTGGCTTCATGCCAATGGCAGGACTAGAACTCACAATCTCCCAAATTCTAGCCTGGTGCCTTAAAAACTTAACTGAACTGGCTGTCTTTGTCAAGTTTACAGCTACACAATGCGAAGCCCTACAAGAATTCAACAACACCATATTATGCGCCTGAAGCAAAACGCTGTTGAATGAAGATAGACGCAACTTGAATGGTATCATCCAATATTTCTGTCAGCCGTTCATACTATTCTTTAGTAGTTACAGGTACGCCTTCACTTACATTCATTTAGTGACAGTTCAAAGTTACAACAGCCCTGAAAAAAATGATCGATGACCCTTTTTTCACACTTATGACCGTAGCAGCATCCCCGTGGTCTCGTGATCAAAATTCGGATGCTTGGCAATTGGCCATGTATTTATTTCAGTGTGTCCCGGGGTCAGGCGATCACCGTTTGAGACCCTCTGACAAGCGAAGTCAACAGAGAAACCAGATTCACTTAACAACCCTGTTGCTTAACTTAACAGCTGCAGTGATTCAACTGTGGCATGATAGAGGTCATAAAATGAGGTCATAAAACTCACGTAACAACCGTCTTGCTTAGCAACAGAAATTTTGGGCTCAATTGTGGTCGTAAGTCGAGGACCACCTGTACTCTCCCATGGGGTCATGTTGAGGGAATTCCTTTTTCTAAAAGCCTAAGGGGTGCCCCAAGTTTTTTTAGGCAACTCTTTTTTGAGAGTGCGCAAGTTGCCATGTGTACCCATAGAAGCAGCAGTACACATATCTGCACATTCAGATTGGCACGGACCTTGGAGTCCCAGTGGATGATCATTTGAATATGAGCCAGCAGTGTGTAGCAGCAGCCAAAAAAACTAATACAATCCTGGGTTGTATAAACAGAGGCATAGAGAATCAAGATCACATGAAGTATTAGTGCCGCTTTACAAAACCCTAGTAAGACCACACCTGGAACCCTGCAACCAATTTTGGTCACCATACTACTTAAAAGATGTTGAGATTTTGGAAAAAGTTCAGAGAAGAGCAACTAAGATGATCAAAGGCCTGGAGACTAAACCATATGAAGAACAGCTGCATGATTTGAGTTTGGCTAGTCTAGACAAAAGAAGAATTAGGAGGTGACATGATACGGTAGCAATATTCCAGTATTTGAGAGGGGGTCAGCTTATTCTAAAAAGCACCAGAGGGCAGGACAAGAAACAGTGGATGGAAACTAATCAAGGAAAGAATCAACCTGGAATTAAGGAGAACCTTCCTAACAGTGAGAGTAATTAACCAGTGGAACAGCTTTGCCTTCAGAAGTTGTGGGTGCTCCATCACTGGAGGTTTTTAAGAAGAGACTGGACAGTCACTTGCCTGAAATGGTATAGGTTCTCCTAATTGAGCAGGGGGCTGGACTAGAAGACCTCCAAGGTCCCTTCCAGCTCTATATTCTATTCTAATTCTAATAAGATTAGGGGCAGATTGAGTGCCAGGCAGGATCCATATCATGTTCCCAGGTGCATTTATTCCTGCTCCCCATTCTTGGGCATCCCATCTGAGAAGCCCAATCTGGCTTCTCCTTAAGAAAGACTTCAGTATGAGGATCAAGTGGCCTGTACCAGAATCTAGAACTGGGATGGGCAACTTGTGTCCTTCTCAAAGCTGTGGAATTCCATCGGTCCCAACATTATCAGGAAAATAACAAACAGGGGAATTACTACCCCAATAATACATGTAGTCCTCAACCTACGACCACAATTGAGCCCAACATTTCTTTCGCTAAGCGAGACAGCTGTTAAATGAATGTTGCCCCATTTTACAACCTTTCTTGCCACCGTTGTTAAGGGAATCTCTGCAGTTGTCAAGTTAGTAACATGGTTGTTAAGTGAATCTGGCTTCCCTATTGACTTTGCTTGTTGCAAAAGGGGATCGCACGACCCCCAGGACACTACAACCGTCATAAATATGAGTCAGTTTGCCTGCATCTGAATTTTGATCACGTGACTGGGATGCTGCAATGGTCGTTAAGTGTGAAAAATGGTTCTAAGTCACTTTTTAGTGCCGTTGTAACTTTGAACGGTTACTAAATGAACTATTGTAAGTTGAGGACTACCTGCACCTTAGGAAGGCCATCCACTGACCTGCCCTCCTGATCTATGTCTTGTATTTCCTGCTGTTGTTGGAAACTGACGAAAACATGTTTTGCCCGATTACCTTTTGAGGTACCTTGTCATTCTGGCACCAGAATTCCCAAGAATGCCTCTTCCGATCCAGTCTTCCTTCCTCATACAAAGCCCCCTCCTTCACTTCCACAGAAGACTCCAAGCTACCAGTGACCTCTGGAGGTCTTCCCCTGAGATCCAGCAAGCTTTGGGACACCAACTTCTCACTCAGCCCCTGCCTGGCTCCAGCCTCCCTTGAAAGTGAGTTCTGCAGGACATTAAAAGCTTCCTCTGACTGAAGCTGAGGCAGTTGGGGCTGTTTCCATTCAAGCTGAGGGCTCTGACTGGCCTCCAGGAACTCCTGCCAATGACTTTCACCCCTTTGCTCCAGCCGCACCTCTGATTCCTTCTCAAATTCTTCTGGATTTGCTCCAGTCACAAGCCTTCCAATGGAGCTACTTCCTTTGTCTTCCTTCTGCCACCAGTTTTCTTTCCACATGGCTTCTAACGCCATCTTGCATTGTTTCCTCTACTCCTTGTCTGGAAAATAATTTATAAAAGCATACAAATTAAAGCAGAAACAACAACACGCTCTTCCAGATGAAACAGGGGTTATAATTCACAGAAAAAGCTCATTTTAACCATGTCTTGTTGACCAAGCAACAGAGACAAGATTCACTGCTTGCGTTCAAATACTGTCTAAAGGAAAGTCAAACAAAGCAAATTGGGGATTACTGCAACATAACTTCCCAGCCAATATTAGTATATAATCTTGAGAATTATTCATATCTTGACCAGCACAGTTGGATAAAAGACCTAGAATTCTACAGTTGAAGAAGCCCAATTTAAACAAACAAACAGACAAACAAATCAATGTGAAATTACCAATGCCATGTATTCCAACATTTATCACCTTATTTATTTATTTATTTTGCCATGCACACAAACAGAGCTTTCTTCCAGGAGCTAAATTCATTTTAGAAGTTGCCTGTTGCTCTAATTCATAAAAACTCTGAGTGGATCGCAAACAGCACCGCAATAAGACCATTAAAACATTATCTCTGAAATAACAAATTAAAATCCATGCCAGAAGAATAATAAAATTGCAAATACATAATTTAGCAGGGGGATTCCCTTTTCATAGCCCATACCCAAAGCCTATTGGAAGAGTCACAATACTTGTAATACTTGACCAAGGACAAAGGCCTCCTACAGCAAACGTTTAAATTTAGCAGGGTGTTTTTTTAGGTCTAATTTTACTACTTTTATTCTGAGTTGACTTTTTCTTGTCTTTATCAGAGGACATAACTGAAACGAGTGATCTGATTTTCAAAGATCTTTGGATTGTTAAGAGTTTTAAATTCTAAATGCAAAACCTAAAGGAGAAAAACGTAATTCCTGTATAAAACACACACAAATTCCCAATCTGAAATTTAGTTATCATATTGCATTGAGACTTTGTTAGTTTGTTCCTGGTCATTAGTTATACCGATTCTTGATAAATCACTATCGAAATTGATTATAGGCCAAGAAGTCGGCGTTTATTTTTAATGATCCCATAGGTGAGATTTTCTCCATGATTTTCTCTTGGTCTTTCATGGCTTCCAAATATGAGTATTTAAATAGAGAGACGAAAAAGAAGGAATTGGTGTCAGCTTCCTTAAACTGAGACCCTCAGTCATCTAGCCTGAGAGCCACAAAGGATGGACTTTGTAGTACTTGAAACACGGGTTTTCCTAATACTGTTGTACTGGGTAATTAACATGGGTTTTCTTGTATTTTACATTTGCTTTTTCAATTATATTGCTAATAATCTCCCATAAACCTTAACCTTCAAGAAAAAGCCTCTCTTTCAGAAAACAGGACTGGTAGGAGAGCATTCAATACATTGTAGATAACAGTGTCGGTTTTAGCTGTTCTCAAGACTCAGTGAACAAAGAAAATAGTCAAGCCAACCTTCAGAAGCAGCTGAGAATGTATCTTACCCAAATCCATTTTGATGTTTTTCCTTTGCAAATGTTTCTTTTACTTTTACTGAGAATGCAATGCTCTTTTCTATGTCTCTACTGTAATTCTTGTGATGTAACTGAACCAATGACTATTTCCAAACAGATCAACTTTTGCTTTGAAGTTCTTTGTTGTGCTAACTACAAAAGTGAATGTGATCCAGTTCTCGGGGGTTCCCCCTTTTCACAGGGAGACTGCACTTTATCAGAGTACTCTAATTAATTGCTTTTAAATGATCTTCTTGGTCGCTTAGAACCTAGGGCCATATTTGGCCATCAAGCCCCACTTCTGCTCTGGCAAATGAGCTCCCTGGAAGCTATTTATCTTAAGTGGAGAAAGCAAAACAAGAGAGGCAGAAAACATTACACATGGAGAGCAAGTCTGGTCTTCATGAAGGGTATAGAAGAGATAGGGACCTGCTGATGCAAGGCAGGCTTCGGGTCCAGCCACTCCTTCGAACTTCAAGGGCGAGGCAAGAGGCGCAAGGCTTCCCTTCCGTTTTGCAGCCCCCCCCCAATCCAACCTGCCTTCCCCTTCAATCCCCCTCCCCGATTTCAATCCCACATGAGTCTAGCCGCTCTATGCACTCACGAACCTCTTGTTCTGTAGACTTAGACTAACTTTGTCACTTTGAATGTACCCTAATCGGCATACATTAAAATGAAATTTCGTTGCACACAGCTCTCAAAGGGTCTCCCCCTCTAATATACACTACATAAACATGACTAGATCGATATAGATCGATAGATCGATAGACAGACAGACTGACTGACTGACTGATTGATCGATGATAGACAGATAGATAGATAAATAAATAAATACACAATTATGCATGTACCCACATATATTATATGACACGGAGAAACAACACAATCTAGTTTGCATGTATACGCAAGTACCTGGCGAGAGAAACGAATCTTGCGAGTTTTGCGAGGTAAGGAAATGTGTTAAAAATGGCAAAGGTGCTAGCGGGCGCCTTTCCCTTCATCTTCATCTGGATTCACCGACGTAGAAAAAAAAATCCCCATCTTTGACAATCCGAGGCTTCCCTGCACGGCGCAGGACCCAGGGAGGTGCAAGCGCCTGATTTAGAGGGGCGACCCCGAGATCATCGGTCCTTCCCTGCCTTTTGCACGCAACGCCGTCCCAGCCTCCGTTTCCGCCGCGGACCTTTCTGCGAAGCTCCCCCCCACTCCTGCTCCCCCCCCCCAACTCTGGGAAGAAGAAGAGCGGCACAGAACCTCCCGGCAGGCCGGAAGAGGAAGGTTCCCCTTTCGTTCTCTGGCTACCAGGGCCACTCTAGACGGCGCGTATCTATCGTTCGGATTCATTCATTGCAGCGCGCAGAGCCAGGAGCGCAAAGGGAAATTGTGGCGGAAACGATTCGCAGTTTCTCTTCTCGGGCTCAGAAGCCCCGAAGCAGCCGACGCCCATTTCTCCCCACCTGGAAAGCGGAGAAAGGGGTGCGGGGAGGCTGGCGGGAGCCCCCCAGGATTGCCTTGGGGCAGGAGACCCAGTGGAAGCCAGGAGATCTCCAAGGATGGAGGGCGCCTTCAGGCCAGAGGCTCAGCGCCGCCGCTTCCGCGATCGCTGCCGCCAGGAGGCCGAGGGGCCCCGGGAGCTTTGCAGCCGCCTGCACCGGCTGTGCCGTCAGTGGCTGCGGCCGGAAAGGAGCAGCAAAGGGGAGATGCTGGACCTGGTGGTGCTGGAGCAGCTGCTGGCCCTGCTGCCCCCGGAGATGGCGAGCTGGGTGAGGGAGTGCGGAGCCGAGAGCTGTTCCCAGGCGGTGGCCCTGGCCGAAGGCTTCCTGCTCAGCCAAGCCCAGAGGGAAGAGCCGGGAAAGGGGCAGCAGGTGAGGAAGGGGTCTCCTCCTGGGAGCTGAGGATGGAGGGGTGGATCAAAGATCCATCCATGTACCAATAAAGGAGAATATTTGTAGCTCGGGGATGACATGGGGAGGGGGGTGTCCTTGGCGCCTCTGAGTGTTCTCCCCAGTTCGGGTCTGAGCCTGGTGCCGAGGCCGATGAAGGACGCCAGACACGAGGTGCAGGTTTTGATTGCCTTTTTATTGGGGTACCCCAAGGAAAAGGGCCCCTGGCCAAAATGCCAAGAACCAAGAACAAAGGATTAAGAAAGCTTTATACATTTTCACTAAAGGAGAAGGCGGGATAATAAGAAATACCATCTAATAAACATTTTAGTAATGATCTAACAATTGGTTCCATTGGTCTCTAGCCGGCCCTATTCCTAAGCCTTGGCTAATGAATGCTCCAGGAGTTATCTAATACACATTTTATTTGCTCCAGGCCATCCCTATTCCTAACTTTTAGCTGAGCTATGCAGGATGTCTAACTCTTTGTTACTGTTATCAGTCCTCTAAGCACCTAGAATTGCTACAAGTGTTACTTGTGCATATTCTCTATGAACAAGCATTCTTTGTTCTTGCCAGAGAGACTACACAATTGCAGGGTTTCCCCGTCTCCTTTCAAGTGTATGCCATAACCTTGCTTTTGTTTTAGCAGCCAGCCCATCATGAGCTTGCATGTTTTCTTGCAGAGGTTTCATTACCAAATTAGGTAACATCGGTCAGTGCTAGTCAGGAGTTCGGTTTGCTGTCAGTTTATGTTCTGGTGGCTTGTCCTGTCAGGGTTGCTGGGGGTGGGCTTAAAGACTCTTTGGTTGGGCTGTTTTCGGGTAGCTCTTTAGCAGTTTTTTGATTGGGGTACTGTTTACTTCTGGATTGTTGGTCTGATGTTAACTTTGGAGTTAATCTTGTGCTGATTGCTGGTGGGGAGGTGCTTAGGTCATTTTGTTCCCTTTTCGGCTGGTTGATTGTCTCTGTTGCACAGTCTATATAGATGTTATTAGTGTCTATGTGTCTGTTGATGGCTAATTTGTCAGAGTGCCAGGCTTCTAGGAATCCTTTGGTGTTTTTGGACTTGGCCTGGTCTAGGATGGTCACATTTTTCCCAATTGAAACTATGGTTAAATCTGTCCATATGTTGTGAAATTAAAGAATTTTCATCATGTCTTCTGACTGCTAGTTGGCGTTCGTGGATGCGTTCTGCCAGTCTTCTGCCTGTTTATCCTCCGTACTGGTTGTTGCAGTCCTTACATTGTGTGTTGTAGATCAGAGATCTCCAACCTTCGCAATGTTAAGACTTATAGACTTCAACTCCCAGAATTCCCCAGCCAACCAGCACTGTATCCAACCTGCAGCATGGATGGCTGAGGAAATCTGGGAGTTGAAGTCTATAAGTTGAAGTCCATTATCTGGACCCTTTTCAATCAGGTTTCAGGCCCGGTTATGGCACGGAAACTGCTTTGGTCGCGCTGATGGATGATCTCTGGCGAGCCCGAGATGGAGGTTTTTCCTCCATCTTGGTGCTGCTTGACCTCTCAGCTGCTTTCGATACCGTCGACCACGGTATCCTTCTGTGTCGACTAAGGGAGCTGGGAGTGGGTGGCACCGTTTTGCGGTGGTTCTCCTCCTACTCTCTGATCGTTCACAGTCGGTGTTGGCAGGGGGGCAAAGGTCGACCCCTAGGCCCCTTGAGTGCGGGGTGCCTCAGGGTTCGGTCCTCTCTCCTCTCTTATTTAACATCTACATGAAACCACTGGGTGAGATCATCCGACGGCATGGGGTGAGGTTCCAACAGTATGCTGATGACACCCAGCTGTATATCTCCACCCCTCGTCAATTCAGTGAAGCAGTGGATGTAATTGACTGGTGCCTGGACAATGTAAGGGTCTGGATGGGAGTTAACAAACTCAAACTTAACCCAGACAAGACCGAGTGGATGTGTATATTGCCTCCGAAGGACCATGTTGGTCGTCCTTCCTTGGTTCTTG
>QLTV01001332.1:30061-52114 GCA_003457575.1 Thermophis baileyi | reverse complement strand
TCCCGGCGGCCAGTGAGGTCGCACAGGGTTGGCCTTCTTCAGGTCCGGTCAGCCAGACAGTGTCGGCTGGTGGGACCGTGGGGGAGGGCCTTCTCTGTAGCCGCACCGACTCTATGGAACCAACTTCCCCCCGAGATCCGTACTACCCCCACCTTACTGGCTTTCCGTAAAGCCGTTAAGACCTGGCTTTTCCAGCATGCCTGGGGCCAATAACCTATGGATTGGCCCATGTATGTAGGTATAAATGTTTTTTGATATTTTTAAATTGTATTTATTATGTTTTTATTGGTGTTTTTATTCATGTGTTGTGAGCCGCCCAGAGTCCTTTGGGAGTTGGGCGGCATACAAATTTTATTAATAAATAATAAATAAGTCTTAAAGTTGCCAAGGTTGGGGACCCCTGTTGTAGATGACTCCTGTTTTGTTTGTTTTTTTCCTTCTGGAGTTGTTGGGACTTTTGTTTGCTTAGGGTGTTTTGAAGGGCTTTAGTTGGCTTGTGCGCTAACCTGATTCCATGTGGTTGTAGTAGTCTGTTGGTGGCTCCTGAGATATTCTTGATGTATGGCAGTGTAATTCTTTTTAGGGTTTGTGTTGGTTGTGCTGTATTGGGCTGAGTGGTCAGGGACTTTTTTGATAACGTTTCATGGATATCCACTTTGTTGGAATATGTTGTATAGATGCTCCATTTCCTTTTTCTGCTATTTGGGCTCGTCTAAATAAAGTCCTTAGGCAGCTTCTCCTGTGGGAGGTTGGGTTGTTGCTTTGGAAGTGGAGCACCTGGTTAGTATGGGTGGTTTTTCTGTACACTTGCATTTCTAGTTTGCCATTGTGGTCTCTGCTGATCAGGATGTCCAGGATGGGTAGTGAGTTGTTGTTTTCTTCTTCTCTAGTAAACTGGATTCCTTTCAAAATGGTATTGATGGTTCTGTGGGTGTTCTCTAATTGGTCCTTTTTTATTATGGTGAAGGTGTCGTCTACATATATGATCCATATTTTCATGGAAGTGCTATGGCTACTAGACGTTGCATGATGACCTTCGCTGTAAGTCCTGAAAGTGGTGATCCCATAGGTGTCCCTTTAATTTTGACCATCCCCACCAACACTGAAATGGCAAGCCACCAGCATCTGCATTTCCTGTGTCGGATGAGGAGAGACCATCTTTCTCCTTTTATCCTGGCCACCTTTTACAGAGGCATGATTGAGAGTGTTTTAACAAACTGCATCACTGTTTGGTTCGGTGGCAGCAGTGCCTCAGATAGAAAATCCATACAGAGAGTGGTAAGGACATCTGAGAAGATTATAGGAAGTTCGCTTCCTGTCATTCAGCATACTGCTTATAAACGCTATGTGCTTAGAGCTCAAAGCATTGTTAGGGACCCCACACACCCACTTCACGGTCTGTTCCTGTTACTCCCCTCTGGGAGGAGGTTTTGAAGTATTTCTAGTATGACTACCTGATTCTGTAACAGCTTTATTCCCTATGCCATCTGTCTGGTAAACTCGCAAGATTTGTTTCTCTCACCATGTACATGTATACATCTGAACTAGACTGTGTTGTTTCTCTGTGTCATATAATATATGTGGGTACATGATAATTTTGTATTTATTTAGTCATGTTTATATAGTGTATATTAGAGGTGGAGACCCTTTGAGAGCTGTATGCAACGAAATTTCATTTTAATGTATACCAATTAGTGTAGATTCAAAGTGACAGTAAAGTTATTCTAAGTTCTAAGCCCACTCCTTACTAGCACTGATTATGTTACCTAGTTTGGGTAATGAAACATCTGTAGGAAAACAAGCAAGCTCAGAGAGCACCAAAGATCCTTCATCTACCCATGTCTCCAAGAAGTCGAAGAGATTAAGAATATGTCTGTGCAGCCTTTTCAGGAATTCCTCACATTTGGAGAACTAATTTCTTCTTGAGGCAAATGCTCCTCAAATTGGGAAATCAGGGATCTAGCCACATCTGCAAGAAGTCAAAGAGATTAAAAATATGACTCGGCAGCCTTTTCTGGAATTCCTCATATTTGAAGTACTATTTTTTTCTTGAGGCAAATGCTTCTGTTTTCTCAATTGACCTTTCTCTTCCTTTACACCTCTGTATCCTTCCTGGTGTTATCCACATGCCTCATAATAATCAGTGTTTATGTTGTGATCTGTTGTTATCTAAACCTAGATATGGGAAGCATCTGGATTATGTGAATTGCCTTTGGTACAGAGCCACATTTAAAAAGCCTTATAATACCACAATAGTAAGAGAAACAAACTAATTAATAAACCCTTACATTTTATATACATAAAAACACAGCTTGCTGTTCTAACTCCCCTCTGTTCATCACTTACTCAGAAATATAAGTCATATATAGAGCAGAGTCCCTGAATTCTCTCTGAATTGGGTTAGGGAAGCAAAAGGTAAGGAATGCGAACTAACATGGATATTGTCCTCTGAAAGTGAATCATGAACCAGGCTGTTCTTCAGGTGCAGGAGCCATTCACAGAGGAGATTTCGGCTGAGCTCCGGGGCAGAGGAGATGGATCCAGCTCTATTCAGGACCTGTTTTTCAGGAGGATCCAATTTGGGCCACTTTGCCAGGTAAGTGCAGGTTTCTTCTGAGAGCAGTAGAGTTTCAGCTCCATCCATTCATGAGCTGCTTTTAACACCAAATGCTGAGTCTGTGTCAGGGATGGTATTCGACCGGTTCGGATTGGTTTGGGCGAATCAGTAGGGACGATTTGAATTGGTTCGCCGAACTGGTAAAAACCACTCCTGCTTGCCCCTTCCGGCCACTCGCCACTTGCCCCTTACGACTGCTCGCCCCGCCCTATATATGTTGCCTTCACCACGCGGCCCAGCTAATCGCCTTGCCAGTCGCCTCGCCTGCTCAGCTCAGCTCAGCTCACCAAAGTTAAGCAATGCATGCTACCCGCTCGCCTTTCGCCTTGGGTCGGGGACTGGGGCCCAGGGATGCTCCATTCCCCAAGGCCCCGGAGCCACCGCCCACTCACCGCCCGCCTTGGCTGGGTCGGGGAATGTGCCATTCCCCAGCTCTGGCCTTGCCCCAGAGCTGCCGCCCGCTCGCCACTCGTCTCGGCCGGGTCGGGGAATGCGCCATTCCCCGGCTCCGGCCTTGCCCTGGAGCTGCCGCCCGCTCGCCGCCGGCTCACCCTCCACCTCATCACCTACCTTTGCACCTTGGGGGGGAGGGAACACAGCGAGGCTCGGCCACCTTTCGTGCCAAGAAGCCTCCAGCTGGTGGCGGTCTTTTCGGCTGCCTTCTGAGTAGCTCTGCTGTGACGCGGTCGCTCCAGCTGCTGCCATTCTCCTGGTCGCGTCCGGCTGTGAGTGGCAGCAGCAAGCAATGGGGTGCGTGTGTGCGGCTGGCGTGAATACGGCAGCGATGGCGGCGGTGGTCATGGGACAGTCCCGTGACCATCGCCACCCTGCTCACGCCAGCCGTGCAAGCGCCATTGCCTGCCGCTGCTGCTCATGGCCGGATCCTGCCAGGAGAACAGCAGCAGCCAGAATGACCACATCACAGTGGAGCTGCTCAGAAGGCAGCCAAAAACGACCGCCGCCAGCCACAGTCTTTAAAGTACTTCGATGTGGGGGGAGGGGGGACCATAAAGGGACAGGCGGCCGCAGGAGCTGCCTTCTGAGCAGCTCCACCATGAAGGTAGGGAGAAAAGTTCAGTTTCTCTCTCCTGCAGCATTCAATGTGGCTGCTTCTCACCCCCTTCTCGGGCTCATACACACAGAGCAAACATGAGAAGGAGGCGAGAAGCAGCCAGGTTGAACGCTAGAAGACTTGGCCAAACTTTTCTGTCGGTTCTGTGGGCGTGCCGCCCCACCTTGCTATGAGTGACATCACATTGGCCACACCCACTCAGTCACATGACACCCACCAAGCCACGCCCACCAAGCCACACCCACAGAACCGGTAGAGAAAAATTTTGAATTTCACCACTGGTCTGTGTGCATTTGAACAGAGTATCCCCCCAGAATATCCTGCTGAGTCAGACGTTTGACTTTCAAGATTGTTCTGGAAATGCAAACAAGAGACAATTCACAGGCAGGGAATCTTGTATTAGAAATGTAATTTATTTGTAGAAAGAGTTTAATATTTCTTAATGCTATTCAGAAGTGTGTCCGAATAGGATAGAAATAAAAGTCATGAATTGAAACAATAACAATGGTATTAAACATACTTGAGAAGTATTGTTTATTTATTTATTTTATTAAATTTTATGCCACCCATCTCCCTTGTAAGGTGACTAAGTACACCAGCAAAAATAAAGCACATGACGGATAAACCAGTAAGGCAACACTAAATGGCTGTAACAATAAGACTTTTTGTCAAGTGACTTGGGATTTCAAGGACATTACCAATATTTTGAAATAGGTTAGGAAAGAAATTCCTAGTGGCTATGTCCTGTTTTCTCAGGAGTTTGGTCAGCGGGGCAGGTGAGTCTAGGACAGGGGTGTCAAACTCACATCATCACGTGACGTATCGGGACTTTTCCCCCCTTCGCTAAACTGGGGGTGGGGGGGCAGCACGTGATGCATCCGGCCCGCGGGCTGTGAGTTTGACACCCCTGGTCTAGGGGATTTTCTGCCCAAAACCTCCTTGCTGAGTTATTCCAGCCCAGTCAGAAGCTCCCCAAGGGTGGCTTGTGTTGCATTCTACAACCTGGAAGCACCTAAGCCATGATTTGTACAGCTACAGCTTCCCAGTCCCAAGGACTATGTGGACAGAAAGACATGAATCTGTCCTGAAAATAGATGTCCATTTGGTCTATTTCAAATGTCTGTTTTCTGTTGTGTGTAGGAAGAGAAAAAACTTTCAACTGTTTCCTGGGATTGTCTGCTAAAGAACACTTTTTTTCTCTTTCTAGAGCTCTGATGCCTTTGAAGAGGTGACTGTGGAGTTCACCAAGGAGGAGTGGAAGCTCCTAGATTTTGACCAGAAAGCCTTGTGCTTGGAAGCCATGCAGGAGTTCTCTAGGAATTTGGCTGCTCTGGGTAAGGCCAGGCTGTTCATCTCTCTATAAGGCCATGGCAGAAATACTCACCATAGATTTGGGAAATGTCCTAGATGCTCCATGGAAGTTGCTGAGCAGATTGACTGATCAACACGGAAGCCTAAATATGTTTCTTGGCTGAAAAACTCCTTGAATCCCATCAGAGTCGCCCAGATAAGAATTTGCAGATATTACATCCTGGCTAGACAAGTGGATTGTATCAACCTGCAATGCAGATTGGCATGTTTTTGAGGGGGGAGACACCCCTCCTTCACCCTTCTAAATTCTAATCAGAATGTTAATTTTCTTTTCTTTTCCCCCCCAAACAGCTGATGTGTCTGTGAATGAGAATGGCAAGTGGGCAAGGTTAAATCTACTCCAAACAGAGAAGAATGAAGTAAAAGTACTGTTTGGCCATCAGAGGGACACCAAAAGGGTAGAGAGAAAGTCAGGAGATGGAGGAGAGAAGGCATCCACTTCTCTTCCTGTTGTTATTCATGGCTTCCTCTCCCAGCAAGATCAGGAAGAAAAGAGAAAAAGAAAATATAGAGAAAAAGTAAACATAAATTTGAATTACATAAATATGGCAGAAACCAGACTAAAGAAAAACTGCACGGCTGTAGGCACTATAGAGAATAACTCCTTCGCTCCTACTTCACCAAAGAAACTGTATAGGAAATGCAAATTACATACCTCTGTAAAATCTGGGGGGGATTCCAGTCTGAGCAGAAAGAGGGAACTTGGCAAGCAGAGTGGAAAGAATTTCAGCAGTAAAAGTAATCTTAATAACCACCAAAAGATCCACACCGCGGAGACACCACATAAATGTCAGTATTGTGGAAAGACCTTTACCCAGAGAGGACATTTTAATCTTCATCTAAAGACCCACACAGGAGAGAAACCGCATAAATGCTTCAAATGTGGAAAGACCTTTATCCGGAAAGACCAGCTTGATCTTCATGAAAGGATCCACACTGGGGAAAAACCGTATAAATGCAAGGAATGTGGAAAGAGGTTCGGTATCAAAAGTAGTTTTAGTCGCCACCAAAAGAGTCACGTAGGGGAGAAACCATACAAATGCCTAGAGTGTGGAAAGAGCTTTTTAATCAAAAGTGCCCTTACTCTTCACCAGAGGATCCACACAGGAGAGAGACCATTTAAATGCATGGAGTGTGGAATGAGATTAATTACCAAGGGTAAATTGAATCGCCACCAAAAGATCCACACAGGGGAGAGACCATATCAATGCCTGGAGTGTGGAAAGAGCTTTACCCGGAAAGGACATCTTCATCGTCATGAAAGTATCCACACAGGGGAGAATGTCATGGCCCCATCGGAGCCCAGTTCGGAGGAGGAGGAGGAGGAAGAAGAAGAAGAAGAACTGGGACCGTCCAACAGGGATAGCAATAGCACTTAGACTTATATACCGCTTCATAGTGCTTTACAGCCCTCTCTAAGCGGTTTACAGAGTCAGCATATTGCCCCCAACAATCTGGGTCCTCATTTTACCCACCTCGGAAGGATGGAAGGCTGAGTCAACCTTGAGCCGGTGAGATTTGAACCGCTGAACTGCAGCTAGCAGTCAGCTGAAGTAGCCTGCAGTGCTGCACTCCAACCACTGCGCCACCTCGGCTCTCTCTTAGCATGTTTGGAGAGGCCAGGGGCTTAGGATGCTGCTGTCCCAGGCCCCAACAGGGAGCTGCCTGCCTGCACAGACACAGCGGAGTATCGGCAGCAGATCTCCTCTGATGAGGAACAGCTGGCTCCTCCATTCTATCCAAGGGCAAGGAGAGCAGAGCGTAGGCAAGCCCAGAGAAGGGCTGCAAGGCTACACGGGAGGAGGTCGCCCCAATCCTCCTCACAACGAACACCTGGGATGGAGTAACTTAAGGAGAAGCCATGGGGAGTTAGTAGTCTTTGCCAGGAACAATTGTTTGCTTTGGCTTACACTCCCCCAGCTTTGACTCATGCCTGTTGCTGTTTGCCTTGCCTTGCTTTGAAGATTGCCCTTCGCCTTTTGTCTTGCACCTTGCCATTGTTTTGTAGACTGCTTTTGGCCTTTGCTTCTCTTGCAACTGCTTCTTGCCTTGGACCTTTTCTTTGCCTGGAGGACTGCCATTGTCTAGGACTCTGACTCGTGGACTGGACTTGAAACCCTGGACCTTGCCTTGAGTGTGTATTCTTACTCTTGGGACTTGACTTGTACTATAGGGGCTGTTGTTTGGGGGACTGAGGGGTGGCTGCCTTCAGAGTAGCGTGGGGATGGAGCCTTACCGGTTGTTGGAGGACCGTTTCCTGGACCATTTGTTGAGATAAAGAAAGGACTCTCTAGAACACGGGTGTCAAACTCGCCTTGTCACGTTGCCGTCACGTGACATTTCATGATTTTTTTCCCCCATTTGCAAGGCTGGGATGGGCGTGGCCTGTGCATGACACATCTGGCCTGCGGGCCGCCAGTTTGACATCCCTGCTCTAGAGGCCTGCCTTGCCTTGACCACCTGGGTCATAACAGAGAGATCGTGTAAATGAGTGGAATGTGGTTCAGTAGGAAGACTCATCTTAATTGCCACCAAAGGAGTCACCCAGGACATAAACCAGGGGTTCCCAAGCCCTGGACCACAGACCGGTTCGCTGCCCGTTGAGAACCGGGCCATGCAAGTGGCAGGCAAGCATATGAAGCTTAGTTTGCATATTGCAGGGGATTAGGTTGTACGTGCAAAACCCATCCCCTCCCCCCTACTGCCGGTCTGTGGGGCCAAAAAAGGTTGGGGACTGCTGGCATAAATTACCTAAGTGCCTGGAATGAGGAAAGAGCTTTCTTTGGAAAGAAAGTGTTACTTCTTATAAAAAGATCCACACAACAGATAAGTGCACCAAGTGCGAAAAGAGCTTTAATGACTACAGCACCTTGAATTGTCACAGAGGCATCCCCACAGGAGAAAATGAAAAATGCATGAGACGTGGGACCCCCTTCACTGAGTGGGCTTACTTCTCATAAAAGGATCCACATGGGGAAAAATAAATGAAATCCATGGATTGAGCTTTCTTCTCAACAGTCAACTTCCATCATCATCCAAGGAACCCGACATGGCAGTAAGCTTATTAATGCATGGAATGTGCAAAGATCTTTGATTTGTACTTTGAATCTTATTTACCATCCATGTAGCTACACAGGAAAAAAATGTATAAGCACTGAAAGTTGGAAATTGCTGATGGTGGATCAGTGACCTTACTTATCATAGCATGATGCTTTTCTTCTTGAGGCAAATGCTTCTGTTTCCTCTCTGAGATAATTTATGAAATTCAAGCCTATGTTAACCTCCCACCTCCCTGAGGGGTGTAAGAAGCTCCAGAGATTGAGGGAGGGGCCACAATTCTTTCTCTACCCTCCCTTGCTTTCCTCTATTGCAAAAATTAGTTGAGGCAATTTTTCCATTTCAGCTGATATTCTTCAAAATAATCATGCTCATTGACAATATACCAGACCTTATTATTAAAGTCTTGTATGCCTCGATTTCTCTTCTTTACAAACAATGAAAAAAGACTTCTATGGAACTCGGATAGGGATGGGGTACTGGTATGTGGGAATGATTTGGGAAGAGTCACAGACTGGACAAGCAGCATGTAAAAGATCCTTGTCCTCCGAAGGAGACTAAAAGGGTGTAGAGCATTGGAACAATGACAGAAGAAACTCTCCCTAGTTTTCCAGAGAGCAAAAGGAGGGGAGGGGAGAAATACTTTTAAGAGTTGCTGGATTTTGTGTTGTGGTCTCACAATAGAGATACAGCCTACTATTCATTCTTGACCTCCTTATCTGGACTAGCTTGAAGGCCTGACAAATGGTTCCTGCAGTCAGGATTGCCAGACCTGGAATGCGGACCTCAATCCTGTATCCAAGACAGCTTCTGTACCCAACCATAGCTCTTCTCAAAGATATACCCAGAAAGAGAGACACAGAGATATAAAACTTATCCAGAAGCACAGACCCCACTAGTTTGCTTGGTCCTTCAACAAGGAACAGAGTAAGAATTGCCCAGGTGATTCCAGAGGAAGAGTGATCCAAAATCCACTATTTTGGTGGGTCCCAGAGGTCCCTCTGGACTACTTTACTTGCATGGCTGTTCCTCCTCTGCCTTTCCAGGGGTTTAGATCTCAGGCTGGGAAGGAAGAACTTCAGCAAGGAAAGTGGAAAGGAGAGATCTAGTTGGTGCCCACTAGCCGGCTTCTTGCCAGGGGAAACCATCAATGACAGGAGGGGCATTTTTTCTTGAGTCCAGGATCACACATTGCCCTGCTGGTTTCCTTGGATGCCCCCCTCTCCCATGGGGAGTTCTGGGATTGCTGAATGTGCAAAGGAAAATATGGTGGCCTTTCTGTATTTGGAGAAGGCTGAGGAGTGGCTCTTTCAGGGCTGGTCCTCTTCTCAGACGATGGGGAGGCAGCAATCCCTCAAGGGAAAAAGGTGTCTGGACACAGGGCAAGGCCACCTTACTTCCGGATGGGCTAAATCAGGGTCTTGCTCCTGCAACCTGGTTGTCGCTTATATTTCACTTTGACTTCACTGGCAGGAGCCAGGTGGAATGAGAATCAGGTGGAAAACTCAGTGCCAGACTCCCATATGTATGTCCTGCACTCCGGACAGCCTTCACATCACCCACTGCCCTTGCTGCCTAGTTCAAACGGTTAAGAGATGGGCAGGAAATGGAGTGGCTTCCCCGTTCTCAGGTTTGCTTCCCAATCACCACTCAAATCAGCTGGGAAGAAAGTTTAGAGGGAAGGGCTGAGCGAGGGGGACAGAGTGGGAGTAGCAGTGGTCCATTTTGGAAGTGAAGCCATAGAGCAACAGCAGGGCAGCAAATACAAGAAGGGAAGAGGGGAGCGGTGGGATAGCCAGTAACTAAAGTTGCCCGCAAAGTTTTCAGCACTGTGGAAAGTGGCTCATTCCACAAGTGACTTCTGACGGAATGGATCTCGCTGCCTGAGCTTCGCCAAGGGCAGCCCAGAGACTCTTATAAATACTCTAAATCGCTTACGGTGAGATCTGACAGGCTCCCAGCTGTCAGGCAATGGATCCACTCGGGGGTCACTTTGACCATGAAGGTTCTCACCTCCCGTGACCGTCCCCTGGAACGTTGGAGGGCCTCCATCTCAAAGCCGCTTAATCTATCATGACTTGGATATGTGATCCGTGTGCCTTTGGTACCCAAAGATTTGCGTTGCCCTCCTCCCCAAGGTGACAATGGCAGGAGAGGAGGGCCTTCCATCCTGTGCAAGATCCTGTGCAGGGAAAGGAACCTCTGCATCCCAACCTATGGGCTTATCGCACTGCATGGCTTCTTTTCTGCAGAAGTCAAAGCCACCAAACTCCTGTCCCATAGCTCAGAGCTCTGAATTCTTCAAATTCTCCATTGCTCAGGTTGGCCACCCTGTCGTGATTAGGGTAGGGAACAAATGAGCTCCACCATTGCAATAGAATAGATCTTCCTGCAATAGATGCACGAGGGCCAGTTCAGTTTTCTACTCTGTCAGGAACTTCCCTGCCCTTGTACCCAAGGAGAGAAAACTAGCGCAGAATTCAGTTGCCTGGGTAGAAACGTTCTGGATATAAGGCACACGACACCACTACTGCGTGAGCTGCCCTGGTTATCAATATGTTTCCAAGTACATTTCAAGGTGCTGGTTGTCATCTTTAAAACCCTTCATGGCTAAGACTGGGTTACCTGCTGGGCTGCCTTTTCCACGTGTCTCTACTTGTCCAATTTGATCTAGCAGGTGGGGCATGCTGCATATCCGGTCAGCCAAAGCGTGTCAGCTGGGGACTAAGAAGGACCCTTTTGGCTGTGCCCCTGACTTATGAAATCTCTTCCCCTCAGAAAGTAGAATAGCCGGCGCCAAAGCCATTAGCTTTTCTGAAGGCTTTAAAAACCTTCCCAAGCAAGGGGTGCTCAATGCCTCCTTTTCCTGGCTTTATTGTTAACTGGCTAAGTATCGTGGCTGCTGTGTTTATTTATTTTGGATGGTTTTTAAATTGTTTTCAAAATGTTTTTTTAATTGTACATTATTTTAATTGTACGCCACCCAGAGTCATTCATTGAGAAGGATGGTTATACAAAATAATTAAATTAAATTAAATTTGGCGTTTTTATCCACCTATCAAGCCCTTCCCAAGGACCTGGGATAGGTAGAACTGGATGTTTGATGGAGGAAGCTTCTTGGATGATAAGCAAAATGTCTTCCTTAGGGAAAAATACATACAACGCAAATGAAAGAGCACCTTTGAGACAACCATGAATGGATAACTGAGAATCTCCACTGGATATTTGATAGTGTTTGGTCGCAGGGTGTAATTTAGGCCTTCCTATATATAAACTTCAGAGTGTCTTCTTCACTATCTATCCTTCAAATATTCTCCCAATGTTCTTTTTTCTTCTTCAACTGTCTGATGTACTTGCAACATTCCACACCCACCTATTTTGCTTGCTAAATAGAGTCTGTCAACATTGCTGCGAGGATGAAGGGCATGATTTGTTGTCATTATTTTCTGGTGTTCCTACCCAGGGCTTTCAGTTCTGCTTGAGTCCAGTCCACTATTCCAGCTTTGTATCTAATGATTGAAATTGCCCAGATGTTAATTGCTTTGATGTATTTCCTCCACTTAGCTTGGCCTTTAAGATCTTTTTCACTCTCTTGATGTATTCACTTCTAACCTTTCTCTTGACTTCAGTGTGCTTGATATTGTCAGTTTGAGGGATGCTCAGGTACAGCATCTTGATTACTTCAGTTTTCACAATTTTTTCCCATTTGATAGTATGGCACATTTGTCCAGTTCAAACTCCATTGCAACAGACAGTGTTAAGCAACGGTTCTATTTTGTGTTTTTCCATATAACTTCAAATCGTCCATGCAAAGGAAGTGGGGTAAACTGGCAGATATTTTTAATGTTTGATAACCATGGCCTGAGTCATTCAGTATTGTTCACAGAGGAATCAGTGCAATGGCAAACAGTACTGGTGATAGTGAGTCTCCTTGGAAGATTCCTCTCTCATGGTATGGTATGGTATGGTATGGTATGGTATGGTATGGTATGAGATTCTCATAGTTCCCCTCCCAACCATTCTTTAGATTTTCAGATGGGGACAAGAAAAAATGTGACATCCGGAAGGGGAGCAAGGAGCAAAGGAGACCTAGGAGGGGTACAAAGAACAAGGAATGCTTAGCAGCAAGAATGGCTCAGGCAGCAAAGTGGACACGGTGAAAATCCTCACTGCAAGACAGCTGCAGCCCTCAGGATCCAGACCAGGGGTGAAATCCAGCAGGTTCTGACAGGTTCTGGAGAACCGGTAGTGGAAATTTTGAGTAGTTTGGAGAACCGGCAAATACCACCTCTGGCTGGCCTCAGAGTGGGCTGGGAATGGAGATTTTGCAATATCCTTCCCCTGGAGTGGGGAGGGAATGGGGATTTTGCAGTATCCTTCCCCTGGAGTGGGGTGGGAATGGAGATTTTGCAGTATCCTTCCCCTGCCATGCCCAAGCCACGCCCACCAAGCCACACCACACCCACCAAGCCACGCCCACAGAACCGGTAGTAAAAAAAATTGATTTCACCACTGATCCAGACCCGCAAAATCCCTCTTGGCCAATCAAGATGAGTTGGGCAGTAGACCCTCTTCTTCTTCTGCATCTCACCCTGGATGCCACATGCCTCCCTCCTGGCACTGATGGCCAGTGGGTATCTGTTCTTAAAACAGACTTGTCCTTGCTGGCCCTGTTAAGTCCATGTCAGCAGAGGGAAGAGCGGGTGGAAAATAGCAATAGCACTTAGACTTATATACCACTTCACAGTGCTTTACAGCCTTCTCTAAGCAGTTTACAGAGTCAGCATATTGCCCCCAACAGTCTGGGTCCTCATTTTACCCACCTCGGAAGGATGGAAGGCTGAGTCAACCTTGAGCCGGTGAGATTCAAACTGCCAAACTGCTGGCAGCGGGTGATCAGCAGAAGTAGCCTGCAATATTGCATTCTAACCAATGCGTGCACCGCTGCACCGTGGAGCTTGGGAGCCCCTTAGGGGGTGTGTGTGAGTGTGAGTGTGTGTGTACTGGGGGTCTTTTATTAGAGGACCTAAAGTGAAAATTTTTGAAGCGCTTTGGATGTTAAATGGTAGGTATTTTTGAATTGTAAATTCAAAAGCTATAGAAAAGAATAATTCCTGCACAAAACATATACAAGTTGCTACTCTGAGAAGTCTATTAAGTTATCATATTGGCATTGGAGGATTTTTTTTAGATTGTTCCTAAAATTTAGTCACATAGCTTCTTGATAAACCAGTATTTAAATTGATTATGGGCTATCAAATCAGATTATGTGGACTCTTAGTGACCACATAAGGAGCCGAGGTGGCGCAGTGGTTAGAGTGCAGTACTGCAAGCTACTTCAGCTGACTGCTAGCTGCAGTTCAGCAGTTCAAATCTCACCGGCTCAAGGTTGACTCAGCCTTCCATCCTTCTGAGGTGGGTAAAATGAGGACCCAGATTGTTGGGGGCAATATGCTGGCTCTGTAAACCGCTTAGAGAGGGCTGTAAAGAGCACTATGAAGCGGTATATAAGTCTAAGTGCTATTGCTATTGCTATAAGTAAGATTTTCTCCAAGAAGATAATCTGTCCTTCACCTGGTTTTTCGCTTCTTCCAAGGATCAGCATTTAAACAGAGACACGAAAAAGCAAAGGGATTGGTGCCTGCTGCCTTAAGCTGAGATCCTCAGCCATCTAGCCTTCCTTCTGCTCTTGCCATCTGGCAAATCAACTGTCGGGAAGATGTTTTAAGAGGGGAAAACAAAGAGTCGGAAGGGCGCTTCACTCACGAAGCTCTTGGCTTTTAAGGAAACAGTTGGAAAAGGGGCTACCAGATGCCTTCCGACGTTTAGGACCCATCCAGAGCTGGACTCAAGAGACGAAGAAAAATCCCCATCTTTGAGCTCAGCCTGCCTGATTTTTCCTGCAAGGCAGAGGACAGGGGCAAGGACCTAATTTAGCAGGGCGACGGCGAGAACATCGCACCTTTCCCCGCGTTTTAAATGCATCGCCGCTCTAAAGCATCGGCTGCAGCCGCGCGCTTTTCAGCAGCCGCTCTACTTTCTCAGGAGAGGAAAGTCCGCTTTCGTTTTCTTCCTACCAGGTCCCCTCTCTAGGAAGCACGTATCTATCGTTCGGAATCCTTGGTGAGGCACGTGAGGCCAGGAGCGCGCAAGAAATTGGCGGGAACGATCGTCCGTTGCTCTCCTCAGGCGCAAAAGGCTCGAGGGAGCCGAGACCCATTTCTCCCCTCTTGGAAAGCGGAGAAAGTGGGTGCGGAGAGGTGTGGGGGGGGGGCTTTTCGGACTGCCTCGAGCAGAAAACCCATTCAGGCACAGGGGTCTCCAGGGATGGAGGGCGCTTCATTCAGCCCAGAGATCCACCGCCGGCGCTTCCGCGGTCTCGATCGCTGCCGCCAGGAGGCCGAGGGGCCCCGGGAGCTTTGCAGCCGCCTGCACCGGCTGTGCCGTCAGTGGCTGCGGCCGGAAAGGAGCAGCAAAGGGGAGATGCTGGACCTGGTGGTGCTGGAGCAGCTGCTGGCCCTGCTGCCCCCGGAGATGGCGAGCTGGGTGAGGGAGTGCGGAGCCGAGAGCTGTTCCCAGGCGGTGGCCCTGGCCGAAGGCTTCCTGCTCAGCCAAGCCCAGAGGGAAGAGCCGGGAAAGGGGCAGCAGGTGAGGAAGGGGGGGGGTTAATCCTGGGAGCTCAGGATTGTGGGGTGGGGGTGGGAATCGTGGATCTAGCCATGTATGCAGGAAATCTCAGAAATAAAGGATATGTCTCTGCAGCTGTTTCTGGAATTCCGAATGTTTGAAGCAATGCTTTGTTCTTGAGGCAAATGCTTCTGTTTCCTAAATTGACCTTTCTCTTCCTTTACACCTCTGTATCCTTCATGGTGTTATCCACATGTCTCAGAATAATCAGTGTTTATGTTGTGATCTGTTCAGTGGTGGGTTTCAAAAAATTTTTACTACCAGTTCTGTGGGTGTGGCTTGGTGGGCGTGGCGTGGCTTGGTGGGCGTGGCAGGGGAAGGATACTGTAAAATCTCCATTCCCTCCCCACTCCAGGGGAAAGTTACTGCAAAATCCCCATTTCCTCCCGATCAGCTGGGACTTGGGAGGCAGAGAATAGATGGGGGCGGGGCCAGTCAGAGGTGGTTTTTACCGGTTCTCCAAACTACTCAAAATTTCCGCTACCGGTTCTCCAGAACTGGTCAGAACCTGCTGAAACCCACCTCTGGATCTGTTATTACCTGAATCTAGATAAGAGGAAGCATCTGGATTATGTGAATTGGCTCTGATACGGAGCCACATTTAATAAGCCCTGTAATACCACAATAGTAAGAGAAACAAACTAATTAACACACCCTTACGGTTTATGTACATAAAAACACAACTTGCTGTTCTAACTCTCTGTTCATCATTTACACAGAAATATAAGTCACATGCAGAGTCCCTGAATTCTCTCTGAATTGGGTTAGGGAAGCAAAAGGTAAGGAATGCGAACTAACATTGATATTGACCTCTGAAAGTGGATCATGAACCAGGCTGTTCTTCAGGTGCAGGAGCCATTCACAGAGGAGATTTCGGCTGAGCTCCGGGGCAGAGGAGATGGATCCAGCTCTATTCAGGACCTGTTTTTCAGGAGGATCCAATTTGGGCCACTTTGCCAGGTAAGTGCAGGTTTCTTCTGAGAGCAGTAGAGTTTCAGCTCCATCCATTTATGAGCTGCTTTTAACACCAAATGCTGAGTCTGTGTGCATTTGAACAGAGTGTCCCCCCCAGAATATCCTGATGAGTCACACATTTGACTTTCAAGATTGTTCTGGAGATGCAAACGAGACAATTCACAGGCAGGGAATCTTGTATTAGAAATGTAATTTATTTGTACAGTAGAAAGAGTTTAATATTTCTTAACACTATTCAGAAGAGTGTCCGAATAAGATAGAAATAAAAGTCATGAATTGAAACAATAACAATGGGATTAAATACTTGAGAAGTATTGTTTATTTATTTATTTTATTAAATTATATTTGCCACCCATCTCCCTTGTAAGGTGACTGTAAGTACACCAGAAAAAAATATAGCACATGAAGGATAAACCAGTAAGTCAACACTAAATGGCTGTAACAATAAGACTTTTTGTCAAGTGACTTGGGATTTCAAGGACATTACCAATATTTTGAAATATTACCAATATTTTGAAATAGGTTAGGAAAGAGGTTCCTATATCCTGTTTTCTCAGGAATTTGGTCAGCGAGGCAGGCGAGTCTAGGGGATTTTGCTGCCCAAAACCTACTTGCTGAGTTATACTAGCCCAGTGGGAAGCTCTGCAATGGTGGCTGTGTTATCATTCTACAACCTGGAAAAACCTAGCCATGATTTGTACAGCTACAGCTTCCCAGCTCCAAGGACTTTTTGGACAGGAAGACATGAATCTGTCCTGAAAGAAAATGTCCATTTGGTCTCTTACAAATGTCTGTTTTCTGTTCTGTTTTCTTTCAACTGTTTCCTGGAATTGTCTGCTAAAGAACAGTTTTTCCGCTTTGTAGAGCTCTAATCCCTTTGAGGAGGTGACTGGATTTCATGGAGGAGGAGTGGAAGCTGCTAGATTCTGGCCAGAAGACTTTGTGCAGAAAAATCATGCAGGAGGTTTCTAGGAATTTGGCTACTCTGGGTATGACCAGGCTGTTCATCTCTCTATATAGCTGTGGCAGAAATACTCACCATAGAGTTGGGAAATGTCCTTGATGCTCCATGGAAGTGGCTGAGCAGATTGACTGATCAATATTCTACAAGAAAATAAAAAGATGTTAAAGGATTGTGGCTATGTCGCCCTCTGGGGCTTAAGCCTTCCATTCTCTCAGCCTCCCCCATGTTATAAGGGACTTTACCCCCTTACCAAGCATGTTATTGGAAACGGGGATACCCAGAAGGTCTTAATTTATATCCCTGTTTCCACCTAAGATCTCTATGCATGGAAGGACTGGCTTGGTTCCTACACAGCAGCCCCACATAAATACACTGATCTGGTCTTCTCCATTATCCATACTCACAACCCCAATTGGGCAGAACTGCAGGCCATGTTAGATGTTTTCCTTATGTCTGAAGAAAGACGTTTTGTCAGGCCGAAGCCACTTTTCTTGGGGTCTTTGGCCTGCCACACTTTATGACAAGGGCTTGAACTTTCAACTGGGTGGAGAAACCCCTGGGACTTCAGATTCGGGTTTCTCCCAGATGTGCCAACATGGCTCTGTTAATGAATTGGAACTTTGAGGAATACTTTGCCTCGGACTCTGATTTAAAATTGAATGCTATTTACTACGTTTAGTAGTAACTGCCGCAAGGAAATTTGCTGAGGAAAGAAAGTGTTAGAATGTTTCTTTCTCTGTTGTAGAAAAAATAAATCAGAAGCTCTCACAGTTGACTGCATTTGCTGAATCAAATAACTTCTTTATAATCTTATCAAAAATTTACAATACCATACTTCCTTCTTTACAGCAACATATCATAATGAAGTCTTCACACAGAGATACAGAGACAGACCTGAGACTGGAAAACATGTCCAGCTTCTTGCTTAATTCCTTTTGCACAGACTCAGTAGCACTTTACTCACATTGGCTAACTGAGTTACCACATGACTCTTCCTGCTCATGAATATCCCAACAGAAAGGCCCTTTTTCCGGAAACCGACTAAGTGGTCTATCAATAGCTATGACAGCCCAGATTATGAACACTTAAAGGCATTTCAAGATCTCATTGTCACTGCCTTCAAAACAGAAGAACTTGGGAAAGATGTCCATCAGCTGCCCTCAGAAAGCCCAAGTGACTTCCTTGAGTGCCTTTATCAGGCTTTTCGGAAGTACAGTGACTTGAATCCGGAAGCCTCGGAGAATCATCGTTCGGTGAATATGCTTTTTATTGACCAAAGCGCTCCGGACATGAGGCGCAAGCTGTAAAATGTGGATGGCACCTCCGATACAGCAAAAAAGCTTCTGGAAGTAGCCTACAGAGTAAATGTGGCTGGACCCAAGAGAGGCGTCACTGGCCACCAAAGGATTCCACAGGATAACCAATCTACAAATGTATTGAATGGGGGGGGGGAACCTTTAATGATTACAGCACCTTTAGTTGTCACAGAGGGACCCACACAGAGGAAAAATAGAAATGAACAAATAAGTTGACTGTTGTGAATAAAGCTCAATGCATGGATTCATTTTTTTTCCTGTATCGTTTTATGAGAAGCCCATTCTCAGTGAAGCTTGTTCTTTACTGAAAATAATGGACTTCTCATAGAATGATACAGGGGGGGAAAAATGAATCCATGCATTGAGCTTTATTCGCAACAGTCAACTTATTCATCATTCAACTAGAATATTAATTACCTACCATCCAAGCAGTCACACAGGAGAAAAGCTATAAGCAATTGAATATCAAAAGAGCTGAAGGCAGATCAGTGATCTTACTTATCATAGGATGATTCATTTCTCCTGTAGGCAAAATTTTATGTTTCCTCTCAGAGATAATTCAAGGGAGAAAAAGAAATTCAAGGCTATTTCAACCTCCCAGCCCCCTGAGGGATAAGAGCCCCCAGCTTTTGAGGTAGTGACCAGAATTCCTTCTCTTTCTTCTTTCCTCTAGTGCAGAAATTGACTCATTTCAGCTGATATTATTCAAACTATTCATTCTCATTGACAATATAGCAAATTTTATTTTAAAGTCTTACATGTCTTTGTTTCTCTTCTTTACAAACAATGAGAAAAGACTTCTGGGATGGGGTAATGCTAAGTGGGAATGACTGGGAGACGGGAAAGAGTCGCAGACTGGACAACCATTAAAAGAAACCTTAGTCCCCACAAGGAGATTGGGAGGGTGGGGGGACATTGTAAGAATTACAGAGGAAACTCCTCCTAATTTTCCAGAGAGGAAAGGGATAGGAGAAAACTTTCAGAGTTTCAGGATTTTGTATTGTGGCCTCACAGTAGAGTTAGCACTAGTATTCATTCTTTTTTTTTAAAAAAAAAATATTATTACACAATTTTTCTTTACACAGCTCTATCACATAATTAACGTCTGTGACATTGTACATACAATTTAAATCAATAATCAGTACATTAAATACCTTTTATTTACAATCTATCTAACTCTATGTACATTTATAATTCCTATTTCTATTGTCTATCCATTCGTACCAATCGCCCCATACCGCATAGTATTCTGAATCATCTTTATCCTTTAATTCTAATGTGAGTTTATCCATCTCTGCACATTCGAATATTTTTTGAATCACTAGTCCCTCTGGTGGGCTACTGTCTCTTTTCCAATATTGCGTAAAGGCAATCCTTACAGCCGTTATTATGTGTAGCATCAGGTACTTTGCTTTTCTGTTGTACTTCGCCCTAACTATCCCCAAGAGGAAAAGTTCGGGTTTAAATTCTATTTGACATTTGATTATGTCTTGCAGCCAATCCTGTATATTTTTCCAATACCTTTTTGCTTCAGGGCATAACCACCATGAATGAAAGAAGGTACCTTGTCCCCGTTTGCATTTCCAGCATTTTGGGTTTAAATTTGAGTACATTTTAGCCAATCTAGCGGGCGCCAAATGCCAACAATAGAACATTTTGTATTGATTTTCGTAATAGGCCACGGATTTAGTGATTCTGTAATTTTTGTTCCAAATTTTTTCCCAATTTTCCAGTTTTATATTGTATCCGAAATTCTTGGCCCAGGCAATCATGGGTTCTTTTACCACCTCCTCTGCTTTGTCAAATTCTAGTAGATAGTTGTATATTTTAGATATTAATTTTCCTTCTGGATCAACAAAAGTTTGTCTAATTGTTTCGGTTCGAGTTCCATTCCATATTCCTCTACGTCCTTCTTGTGTCTGGATTGTACCTGTAAGTATGGCCACCAATCAATGTATATTCCTTGTTTCTTTAGCTCTTGATTATCTTTTAAGTTTCCCCTGGGAATCCAGAATTTCATTATATCTATATGTTCTAGCAATATCCAGTGTATTGGGGTAAATCATTGCTTCCATGGTGGATAACCACCCTGGAATCTTCATGTAATGTTTGTTCCTAATGTCTTCCCAAGTTTGTATCAACGAATCTCTTATTTTGTGTTTATAGAAATATGAATTAACCAGAGAAAAGAATTAGAAGAGGAAATGGAATTACAAATTACTAAGAAGATCAAATATTTAGGAATTTGGTTAACAGCAAGATGCTCCTCAATAAAAGATGATAATTATATAAACCTAGTTCAACAAATAAAGATTTGGAAAATTAAAGACACTACAATTATCACTATTAGGAAGAACAGCTACTATCAAAATGAATATTTTATCTAAATTACTCTATTTATTCCAAACAATTCCTATAAAATTAGATAAAGGTTTTTTTTTACATATTTAAATAAAATAACTACAAAATTTGTTTGGTTAGGTATAAACCTATCTTCACTTCAGGATAGCAGAAGTAGAGGTGGCTTTGGACTCCCGGCGCGGGAGCTCTATTATAAAGCAGCAATACTGGTATGGATTAGAGACTGGGTAAACTTAAAAAATAGAAGAATCTTAACACTAGAAGGCCATGACCTGCAAAAGGGGTGGCACACGTTCTTGTGGGATAGTATTCATTCTTGTGCATCTTGTCTGGATTACCTCGAAGGGCTGACAAAATGTCCTCCAGTCAGGATTCCTAGACCAGGAATGCAGATTCCCAAGCCTGTATCCAAGATGACTTCTGTACCCAACAATAGCCCTTCCCAAAGATGCGCACACAGAAAGACACAGTCACAAACATCCATATCTCAAATGGAGCATCTGATTTCTGTGATCATGCAAAGAGGGACTTGGGCCACTGTTCCCTAGCTGGTTCCTGGGGGCTGACTAAAAAAACTCCACCCCAAAATCCAAACTGATATTTTTCAGCCAACCTCTTGGACAGCAAAAGTGCTGCTTGGAAAATAGTATTGAGGCTATTTATGGTATGGGAAAGATAAAGTTAATTCAGAGTTTAAAAATCATTATCATAAATGTGCCATTTTGAGGGTATGGGATGTGCCATTTTGAGGGTATGGGACAGATCTAAATCAAGGTTGTGTTGTGGATTTTGACACAAGAAGCATGTTATGGAAGGAAAATGGTTAACTAAATAGAAAGGGTTAATTTACGGTGACATATTCAGATTTTCTGAGGAAGATTTCAAAGCTTGAAAATATTTCATTTCCCAAAGGTTTTCTTACACACAATAATTAAAAAGATTTCAAATAGATAAAGGAATCTTTAGTTTAGAATATTGTAAGTATGAATTACAATGCATAAAGAATCCTCACGAGCCACTCTCCATAAGATGTTTAAAACTATTATTACTATTATCATTATGAATTAAATTTATTTGCCATCTGCCTCACTACAAGGAGACTCTGGGTGGCTTACAAAGTTAAAAGCAGCAATAAAACTATACAAATATATATAGCAACAACATTACAGTATCTCTGAAATAACAAAAATAAAAATTCATGGCAGAGGAATAATCATGGCAGAGGAATAATCAAATTACAAATACATAATTTAGCAGGCGGCTTCCCTCTTCACAACAATTCCTCACCCAAAGCCCTTTGGAACAGCCAGAGTTGAGTTGGAATTGGAAGTAAGCTGTTCTTATTCCCTATTTACCAACTAAGGTACCTGTAATGCTTGATCAGAAAGAGAAAAGCCTCCTACAACAAATGTTTAAATTTGGGGGTGGATTTAGGGACCAACTTTGATTCTGAGTTCACTTCTTGTCTTTTAAACAGAATTAAAAATAAATTAAAAAGAATAAATTAAAAACAATGAGTACATTTTCGAACAACTTTGGATGTTAAATAATAAACGGTAGAATTTATATCGTAAATTCAAAACCTAAAGGAAAATAATATAATTCCTGTGCAAAAGATATACAAATTGCAACG
>QLTV01001332.1:16315-29371 GCA_003457575.1 Thermophis baileyi | reverse complement strand
TCGCCAGAGATGGAGGGCGCCCTCAGCCAGGAGATCCACCGCCGGCGCTTCCGCGGTCTCGATGGCTGCCGCCAGGAGGCCGAGGGGCCCCGGGAGCTTTGCAGCCGCCTGCACCGGCTGTGCCGTCAGTGGCTGCGGCCGGAAAGGAGCAGCAAAAGGGAGATGCTGGACCTGGTGGTGCTGGAGCAGCTGCTGGCCCTGCTGCCCCCGGAGATGGCGAGCTGGGTGAGGGAGTGCGGAGCCGAGAGCTGTTCCCGGGCGGTGGCCCTGGCCGAAGGCTTCCTGCTCCGCCAAGCCCAGAGGGAAGAGCCGGGAAAGGGGCAGCAGGTGAGGAAGGGGGGGGCTCATCCCGGGAGCTCAGGATGGGGGAGAGGGGGGCAGGGGAATCAGGGATCCATCCATGAACCAATAAAGGAGAATATTTCTTGCAAGAAGTCAAAGAGATTAAAAATATGACTCTGTAGCCTTTTCTGGAATTCCTCATATTTGAAGAACTTTTTTTTTTCTTGTGGCAAATGCTTCTGTTTCCGAAATTGACCTTTCTCTTCCTTTACACCTCTATATCCTTCCTGATGTTATCCATGTCTCATAATAATCAGTGTTTATGTTGTGATCTGTTGTTACCTGAATCTAGATAAGGGGAAGCGTGTGGATTATGTGAATTGTCTCTGATACAGAGCCACATTATAAGCCCTATAATACCACAATAGTAAGAGAAACAAACTAATTAACACACTCTTACAGTTTATATACATAAAAACACAGCTTGCTGTTCTAACTCGCCTCTGTCCATCACATACTCAGAAATATAAGTCAATACAGAGCAGAGTCCTTAAACTCTCTTTGAATTAGGTTGGGGAAGCAAAGGTAAGGAATGTAAACTAACATGGATATTGTCCTCTGAAAGTGGATCATAAACCAGGCTGTTCTTCAGATGCAGGAGCCATTCAGAGAGGAGATTTCGGCTGAGCTCCGGGGCAGAGAAAATGGATCCAGTTCTATTCATGAGCTGATTTTCAGGAGGACCCAACTCGGACCAACTTGCCAGGTAAGTGCAAGTTTCTTCTGAGAACAGTAGCGTTCCAGCTCTGTCCACTCATGAGCTGCTTTTAATATGAAATCCTGAATTTGTGTGCATTTGAACAATGTCCCCCTCATGTTTGGCTTTCAAGATGGTTCTAGAGATGCAAACAAGAGACAATTCACAGGAAGGAAATCTTGTATTAGAAATGTAATTTATTTGTACAAAGAGTTTAATATTTCTTAATACTATTTAGAAATGTGACAAAAATGAGTTAGAAATAAAAGCCATGAATTGAAACAATAACAATGGGATTAAACATACTTGAGAAGTATGTTGGTCCATGGGAGGTATTTGATTCCCTCCAACCCACCATTACAGCATAAAAACCATACTGGGTAGGGCCCCCCAATCCGCCCCCCGGGGACGCATTCTGTGGGGGTTCCAGGCTCCCCCTAAGAGACTTGAGAAGTATTGTTTATTACATTTTTATGCCACCCATCTCCCTTGTGACTGTAAGTATTTATTTATTTATTTATTTATTTATTTAGATAAATTTCAATGCCGCCCAACTCCCAAGGCACTCTGGGCGGCTTACAGCAGAAACACACACACACACACACACACACACACACACACACACACACACAAGTATACCAGCATACTGTAACAATCAGACTTTTGGTGAAGTGACTTGGGATTTCCTAGTGGCTATATCCTGTTTTCTCAGGAAGTTGGTCAGTGGGGCAGGTGAGTCTAGGGGATTTTGCTGACCAAAACCACCTTGCTGAGTTATTCCAGCCCAGTTGGAAGCTCCCCAAGGGTGGTTTGTGCTGCATTCTACAACCTGAAAGCACCTGAACCATGATTTGTGGAACTACAACTTCTCAGCCCCAAGGACTATGTGGACAGGAAGATATGAATCTGTCCTGAAAGAATATGCCCATTTGGTCTCTTGTAAATGTCTGTTTTCTATTGTGTACAGTGAGAGAGAAAACATACAACTGTTTCATAGGATTGTCTGCTAAAGAACAGTTTTTCCTCTTTCTAGAGCTCTGATCCCTTTGAGGAGGTGACTGTGGACTTCACAGAGGAGGAGTGGAGGCTGCTAGATTCTGGTCAGAAGACTTTGTGCAGAAAAGTCATGCAGGAGGTTTCTAGGAATTTGGCTGCTCTGGGTAAGGACTTGCCATAGATTTGGGAAATGTCCTTGATGCTCCGTGGAAGTGGCTGAGCAGATTGACTGATCAACACCAAAGCCTTAATTTGTTTCTTGGCTGAAAAAAATCGATATCATCAGAGCTTCCTGCATAACAATTTGCAGATATAACAACCTGGCTTGTGTATTGTGTAATACATGCAAGACAGATTGGCATGTTTTTGAAGGGGGAGATAACCCTCCTTCACCCTTCCAAATCTAATCAGAATGTCAATTTTCTTTTCCCCCCCAAACAGCTGATGTGTCTGTGAATGAGAATGACAAGAAGGCAAGGTTAAATCTACTCCAAACAGAGGAGAATGAAGTAAAAGTACTGTTTGGCCATCAGAGGGACACCAAAAGGGCAGAGAGAAAGTCAGGAGATGGAGGAGAGAAGGCATCCACTTCTCTTCCTGTTGTTATTCATGGCTTCCTCTCCCAGCAAGATCAGGAAGAAAAGAGAAAAAGAAAATATAGAGAAAAAGTAAACATAAATTTGAATTACATAAATATGGCAGAAACCAGACTAAAGAAAAATTGCATGGCTGTAGACACTATAGAGAATAATACCTTCGCTCCTACTTCTGCAAAGAAACTGTATAGGAAAGGCAAACTACATACCTCTGTGAAATCTTGGGGGGATTCCAGTCTAAGAAGAAAGAGTAAATTGTGCATGCAGTGTGGAAACTGTTTCAGTAGGAAAAGTAATCTTTATCGCCACCAAATGATCCACACTGGGAAGAGACCACATAAGTGCCTCAAATGTGGAAAGACCTTCATTACCAACGCTCGTCTTACTTGCCACCAAAGGAACCACTCAGGGGAGAGACCATATAAATGCATGAAATGTGGAAAGACCTTTACAAGGAAAGGACAACTTAATTGTCACAAAAGAATTCACACAGGGGAGCGACCATATAAATGCATGGAATGTGGAATGACCTTTACACAGAGGGGACATCTTAGTCTTCATAAAAGGATCCACACTGGAGAGAGACCATATAAATGCATGGAATGTGGAAAGACCTTTACACAGAAAGGACATCTTAATCTTCATGAAAGGATCCACACTGGGGAGAGACCACATAAATGCACAGAATGTGGAAAGAGTTTCATTACCAACGCTTGTCTTATTTCCCACCAAAGGAACCACTCAGGGGAGAGACCATATAAATGCATGAAATGTGGAAAGACCTTTACAAGGAAAGGACAACTTAATTGTCACGAAAGAATCCACACAGGGGAGCGACCATATCAATGCATGGAATGTGGAATGACCTTTACACAGAAGGGACATCTTAATCTTCATGAAAGGATACACACTGGAGAGAAACCCTATAAATGCATGGAATGTGGAAAGACCTATAGACGAAAAGGACATCTTAATCTTCATGAAAGGATACACACTGAGGAGAGACCATATAAATGCATAGAATGTGGAAAGACCTATACACAAAAAGTACATCTTAATCTTCATGAACGGATACACACTGGAGAGAAACCATATAAATGCAAGGAGTGTGGAAAAACTTTTACTCAGAAAGAAAAATTTAATTGTCATGAAAGGATACACACTGGGGAGCCACTGGGCTCTGCCACTTTTTTTCTTATAAAGTGCTGAGCACTAAGTGTGAAAAGAGCAGGGGTGGGTTCCACTTACCTTCCTACTGGTTCGCATTGTGATGGAAGCGTGGACCGCCGGTCATCGCTGCCAGTTCGGCGAGCGGCAGTAAATTTCCACTACCGGTTCTAAAGAACCAGTCCAAACCGGCAGCAACCCACCACTGGAAAAGAGCTATAATGACTACAGCACCTTTGATTGTCACAGTGGCATCCGCACAAGAGAAAATTGTAAATGCATGAGAAGTGGAACCACCATCACTGAGTGTGCTTACTTCTCATAAAAGGATCCACACAGGAAAAATAAATGAAATCCGTGGATTGAGGTTTCTTCTCAACAGTAAACTTAATCATCATCGAAGGATCCAAACATCTTTGGTTTGTATTGGAATCTTATTTACCTTCCATGTAGCTAAACAGGAGAAAAAGTAGAAGCACTGGAATTTAAAAATTGCTGATGGTGGATCAGTGACCTTATTTATCATAGGATGATGCTTTTCTTCTTGAGGCAAATGTTTCTGTTTCCTCTCTCAGATAATTTATGAAATTTAAATGTTCATCTATGAACATTTATGTTCATCTCCCACCTCTCTGAGGATGTAAGAAACTCCTGAGATTAAGGGAGTGGCCAGAATTCTTTCTCTACCCACATTTTCTTTTCTCTAGTGCAGAAATTTGAGGCCCTTTTGCCATTTTAGCTGATATTCTTCAAAGTATCCATGCTCATTGACAATATAGCAAACCTTATTAAAGTCTTATATGGCTCTGTCATACCACAACATATAAATTTATATTGTTGTTGCTCTAGCCCCACCTAGTGGCTGGAGAGACAAATATGCCCCAACTATATTGTCTGAAGCTGACTCCGCTCATTTACCCATCAGCCCTGCTCTCAAACCAAGTGCATGCTGGGAAGCCAGACTCCATTTCCTTTGGTATTTGGAGAAGGCAGAAGCAGCCATTTTAATCTGTGGCACATGGTCATCCAAGAACAAACTCACATCCCACACACAGAGCATCGCTGGTGAGATTCAAACTGCTTATATTTATTAATTGTTATGTTCAGCAGTAACTTCATACCGTCTATCTTATATTTGATTCTCACTAAATGTATTCGTATTTTCCTCAGTTTCACCATACCCTGTTCTCCCAATAAAATATTGAGATCTATGCACACGGTCCGTTTTATTGGAGGATAGGTGGGTTTAGCTGCCTGTCGAGCTGCACACAGACTAAAATGCAGTGGAGACAACAGTGAAATGGCAGCCACCCAGCAAGTGGGATCCAGGGTGAAGACTATACAGAGATCTGCTCCTCTGCCAACTCAGGTACCTGCATACGGCCATACAGCGTCCCCTGTCATGTGCCGTCTGGGAGCGCGGTCTCCGGGCTGGCAGGGGCCTTGGTGGGGCAGGCAGAAAGTGGAGAGTCGGCAGATGGGTGTGCCGGGTGGTCTCCGAGCCTTGCCAGGAAGGTAAACCGAGCGCCAGCTGGGCCCACGCGCTCCCGCCCCTCACTCCGGCCGTCTCCTGGAAAGTTCGTGGGAAGAGGCGGTGGGCGGAGCTGGGCAGTGCGGAGCTGCCGGTGCAGCAACGCCCGGCGAGGAAGGCTGGGCGGGGAGGCGCGGTTGAGCGGGGCCGGGGCAGCGCAGCCTATTGTGCCTTCTCTTGCCCTGCTCTCCATCCCGGAAGGCCGCGCATCCCCCCTGCCAATCCTCTGTAAAACCGCCTGCCCCGTTTCTGCAAAGGCAGAGCCCTGCAGGGCGATCTAAAGAGGGGAGAGGGATGCTGTAGAAAAGGCTGTCTTCCACCCATGCCTCCCGTGCCGGCTCTGCGGGACTTGGAGCTCTGAAGCAGCCCACTGACTTCCAACCCAGCGCCGCAGTCTGAGTTCCCAGAGTGGTGCTGGCGGTCGGCTGGGCTGATCCGCAGAGAGAGCAGGCAGGTGGCCGGTTGAGAAGCTAGTGGGCTGCTTTGGAGCCACAAGCGCCACGGAGCTGGCACGGGTGGAAGGCGGCCTTTTCTGCAGCATCCCCCTCACCTCTTTGGATCACCCTGCAAAGGGGGGGGTCTGCCTTTGCAGAAACGGAGTGGGCGCATGTGCAGCAGCCCCTCTCAGCGTCTGCATTTCCAAGGGCCACTGGCCCACCCATTGGCCGGGCCGGGCCAAGCTGGACGCCGACCTCGGAAGTGAAGCAGGCGTGGGGAACCGCCAGGAAGGCTGCGTGGAAGGCCGCCAAGCATGGCAGGGCTGCGGGGAAGGGAGTAGGCTGCTACCCCCCTTCCCCGACATGCTTTCCTGCCTTCCACGTGGCCTTCTGCTTGCCTGCCTTCGCAAGCTGGCCACGGGGACACCGGTATGGTGAACCACCTGCCGCCCCCCTTGCCCCTCTTAGTGCCCCCCTGCCGCCACCCTTGCCTCTTACCGCCCCCCTAAGTCATCCCACCGCCCCCCAGGGGGCAGTACCACCCACTTTGGGAACCACTGGTCTAGACAGTCAAGCACCACCAGAAGACACCATGTCACAGAGCCGGGCGTCTTCACAAGAGACAAGGTCTCAAGTCTCTAATTCTTCCAGACGGTCATCAGCACGTGATGCATTGGCCATTGCCAGTACAAAGGCTGAAGTAGCAAAAGCAAGAGGAACCTTTGCTGAGCAAGAAATAGAAATAAAAAAACAGCCATGTTAGAAATGAGGCTAGAGTGAATAACCACAGAGAAGGAGGTTGCAGAGGCAACAGCGGAAGTCAACGCCTTACAGAGAGCCGTATATTCTGACGACGAATGCAATAAACGCAGCAATGTGCTTCAGCCAGAAGCTGAAACCCAAAATCCTCTGCAACGTACCTCAGAGTACATCTATCAGCACTCCAGGCCAAGCAGCAATGCCCACTTCGATAGGGAAGACAGCCATCAAGAAACAAGCCAAAGATGCTACTCAGCACCACTACAGGCTAACGACAAGCCCCAAGTCTACAAACAGCAAAGCTGCACCTGTGATAGCAGACTCCTCACACACAAGGTACTTGACCATGCAATTTATCCCACAGGATGCCAGAGCAGCATAGAAAGGACCAGCTGAAACCGGAGACTCCCAAAAGGTATGACTACTTGAAACCTTTTTACCACAGCAATGCACAAGGCTAATCAAACCACCATAGATCTTGCCAAGTTCCTTGTACGACATGAGCTAGTCACACAAGGACTTGAAAGGTTTGATGATTGTCCTGAGAGCTATAGAGCTTGGCGATCGTCCTTCCAAAATGCCACCAGAGGCTTGGATCTGTCATATAGTGAGGAGATAGATTTAATAATTAAATGGCTTGGAAGTGAATGCACCAAGACAAATTCCTTGTGTGTCCAATCACACTTGGCCAATTAAAAATTCTATTCTATTCTATTCTATCTGCTGAGCATGCAGAGCGAATCAGGACAATAAATATAAATTGCCCTGAAACAGGCCTTAAATCAATCTGGGACAGACTTGACGAGTGCTATGGCTCAGCAGAAGCAGTGGGGAATGCACTGTTCGAAAGACTTGATAGGTTTCCCAGAATACCCAACAGAGCCTATTTGAAATTTAGGGAACTTAGCGACTTACTAATGGAACTTCAAGTAGCTAAGTTGGAAGGGGACTTGCAAGCACTTGCATTCCTTGACAGAGCCAGAGGTGTCAACCCCATTGTACAAAAATTACTCTATAATTTACAAGAGCGATGGATCGCACATGGCTCCAAATACAAAAGAAAGCACAATGTTCCATTTCCCCCCTTCTCTGTGGACTTTTGTGGACTTTGTGTGCCAACAAACTAAAACAAGAAATGATCTTAGCTTTGACTTCATATCGTCCTTCAGAATGTAATCCTCGCAAGCCTCCAGTAGCAGTCCACAAAACTAATGTGACTCCTCCAGATTCCCTTCACAGGTTTGCCAGCTCCTCTCACATAGAAACTGAGATCAGAGATCCTGGTAAGCAGTGTCCTCTACACCACATCCTCTTCTGAAATGCAGAGCCTTCAGGGAGAAGTCCATAAAAGTTCGCAAAACTTTCCTGAAAGCAAACAACATTTGCTACAAGTGCTGCTCATCAGTCTCCCACCTTGCCAATGACTGTAAGGTCAGTGTAAAATGCATGGAATGTGGCAGCACAGGCCACAACACAGCTTTACACCCAAGGCCAGCACCATGGACTTTACAACACACAGTGGCAGCGAGCACAGCAGGGAGGAAGAACACACTGCTACAACCACAGTAGAAATCAATACAAAATACACAGAAGTCTGCAAAGAGATTGCAGATGTAGTCAGAATCTACCCAGCAGGCAAAAGAGACAAAGCCATTAAGCTTTATGCTATTCTAGATGACCAAAGTAACGGGTCTTTAGCCAGTTCAGTCTTCTTTGATGCCTTTGGCATTAAAGGCCCCAGCACTCCATATTCCTTAAAAACTTGCGCAGGAATTATGGAGACAGTGGGGAGAAGAACATCCGGCTAACAAGTCGAGTCAGTAGATGGGAAAACATACCTGAGTTTACCAACTCTTATCGAATGCAACCAGATCCCTGACCATAGATCTGAAATCCCTACACCACATGCAGCGATTCATCACCCACATTTGAACCGCATAGCACATCTGATACCAGAGCTCGATCCTCAGGCTCAGATAGTCTTGCTCCTAGGGAGAGATATTTTACAAGTGCACAAGGTGAGAGCATGGATCAATGGTCCCCACAATGCCCCCTATGCTCAGAAATTAGACCTAGGGTGGGTCATTATACGAGATGTCTGCTTAGGAAGATGCAGAAACCAACCTCCATTAGGAGCATACTGAAAAGTACATGGGAGAATAGACATCCTTCTACCTCTCAGCCATGCCAGAACCAATTCCTCTTAAAGGAATCACTGCACATCACCCATTTGCCTTGCCCCTTCACAGGCCCCTTTAGTGACAACCTTGCCTGTGACAGTGACCAAGGTCATTTGAGGTGCACTGTCTTCCAAAAGATGGAAGATGGTAATCAGGTGGCAGCATCTACTGAGAACAAACCCCCTTTAGAAAAGACAGGGCAGGGATTAGTCAAAGAGGATAGTGACAACTCAGTCACCCCTCTTCCTTTCAAACCACAGAGACGATGCCAACCTAAAAATACAGAACAAACTGTAGCATCTCCCTACCACAAGCAGCAAAGGTCAAAGAGCAATTGGACCAGTCTTCTACAGTGTCTTCCATGGTATTTGTTCAAAAGCAACTTCCATTCAGTCAGTCACAAGAGGATCCTGACACAAGGTATGTAACAAATACATCAGAGACTGTTGCATCCTCAGAACACACTGGTTTCCTCATTTCGAAGGCCCGTTCCTCCAGCAAGTATGCCAAAGATTCAGTTTCATCCCTCCAAACCAAACGCAGGGAAAGAGAGCAGTTCACAGTAGGGCAAATCCCCTGATCTGCATCTGCTAATGGACGTGGCTTGTAAGCAAGAACATTTTTTTAAGGAAGAATATTCAATATCTCACAGATCCCGGATGAATTGAGATTCTTCAACCAATGCAGAATCTGAAGGCAGCCTCAAAGGAACAGGAGCAGTGACGTGCAAGACTCAAAGCCAAGTCACTGTCCAGATACCTTCTGACATGACTCGGATCCCATTGCCACAGAATGGTGCTGGATATGTATCAAAGAACCTTGGCAAGCCTAAGGGAAAGCTAGCAATGGGACGTTATATTTCAGACTTAGATCACTGTCAAGTTCCCAGAAACCTCATCGGAACCTGCAGTGGCACCACCTCAGTGACAACCATATCAGCAAAAAAGTGATGGCAGCTCATCTAAGGCTACCACCTCAGAATTCAAATAGTGGTATCTGTTGATACCAGGCAGGGAGTGTCATGCCACAACATATAACTTTATATTGTTGTTGCTCTCTAGCCCCACCTAGTGGCTGGAGAGACAAATATGCCCCAACTATATTGTCTGAAGCTGACTGTCCATTTACCCATCAGTCTGCTCTCAAACCAAGTGCATGCTGGGAAGCCAGACTCCAATTCCTTTGGCATTTGGAAAGGCAGAAGCAGCCATTCTAATCTGTGGCACATGGTCATCCAAGAACAAACTCACATCCCACACACAGAGCCTCGCTGGTGAGATTCAAACTGCTTATATTTATTAATTGTTATGTTCAGCAGTAACTTCATACTGTCTATCTTATATTTGATTCTCACTAAATGTATTCCTATTTTCCTCAGTTTCACCATACCCTGTTCTCCCAATAAAATATTGAGATCTACGCACACGGTCCGTTTTATTGGAGGATAGGAGGGTTTAGCTGCCTGTCGAGCTGCACACAGACTAACGTGCAGTGGGGACAGAACAGGCTCTGTTTCTCTTCTTTACCATCAGTGAGAAAAGACATCTATGGAACACGGATAGGGATGTGGAGATGACTTTGGGAGACCAGGAAGAGCTGCAGACTGGACAACCACCATTTAAAAGATATCCTCATCCCCAGAAGGAGACTGAGAGAGTGGGGCACCCTGTGATAACACTGTGGTATCGCAAAATGTGTGAAGGAAAATGTGGTGGCCTTCATATTTGGAGGAGGCTGAGGAGTGGCTCTTTCAGTCAGTCCTCTTCTGCTTGAGTCCAGTTCACTGTTTCAGCTGTGTATCTAAAGACTTTAATGGCCCAGGTGTTAATTGCCTTGATGTATTTCCTCCACTGAGCTTGGACTTTCAGATCTTTTTCACTCTTGATGTATTCACTGCTAACCTTCCTCTTGACTTCAATGTGCTTGATATTGTCAGCTTAAAGAATGCCAAGGTACAAAGCTATAGGGCTCTGCAAGTTTTTTTTTTTCTAAAGTGCCAAGTCTCTGCATGGTTTTTCTTCTAAAGGGTCGAACCTCTGCAAGATTTTTTAAAGCTATGGGACTTTTAAAAACCTTGCAGGCCGTTAGCACTTTAGAAAACAAGAAGCCCGGTGGCTTTAAAAAAAAAACCTTTTAGACCAGTGCAGCCAAAGGCTCAGAGGCAACGGCAGGGTTTTTTTTTTTTTTTGGTCAAAATAGGAAATTCCCGCCTGCCACTGTAGCTGTTATTTTCTGCTTTGTTTCCAGTTCTTCCTTGATCTTCCTTGCTTGTATGTGGTATTTCCTCATTAGGTATTCTGTAGGTATTGGGTATTCTGTAGGAATGCGGTGGTTCAGTGGTTAAGACGCTGAGTTTTTTGATCGAAAGGTCGGCAGTTCAGCGGTTCGAATCCCCAGGGCTGCGTAACGGGCTGAGCTCCCATTACTTGTCCCAGCTTCTGCCAACCTAGCAATTCGAAAGCACGTAAAAAATGCAAGTAGAAAAATAGGGAAGGTAACAGCGTTCCGTGTGCCTTTGGCATTTAGTCATGCCGGCCACATGACCACGGAGACGTCTTCAGACAGCGCTGGCTCTTCAGCTTTGAAACGGAGATAAGCACCGCCCCTAGAGTCGGGAATGACTAGCACATATGGGCAAGGGGAACCTTTACCTTTTAGTCTTCTTATTCTTCAGCGTCTTGTTTTCCATCTGTTCTCACTTGCATCTGATCTGAGCTTGCCAATCTTATTTTCCAGTCTGAACTTCTATTTTGGTAGTGAACTGTTTGGCTTTTTTGTCTTTGTTGATTTTCCATCCTAGATATTTAGCTATCACTGCAGCTGTGCTATACTGTACCTTAGTTGGTTTGTTTCTTGAAGTGAGCTGGTCTCTATATTTGATACTACAGTACTGGTATCTTTTAATGCTTGTGCTCTTTTTCTGGAAGAAGCTTCAATGCAGGCAACTTTATTCTGTGTGTGTGTATGTTTTTCTACATGCTCAGTTATTTATTGTTTCAATTCTTTAATAAATTAGAGGGTTTTGTTATTTCTGAGGCAGAGGAGAGGATGCCTTGTTCCTGAATGAAATCATTTCTATAGCTATGCTTGCTTCCTCTACTGCCAATCTCTCCCCCCCCCCCCCCCCCCCCTCTCGCCCCCCCCCCGCCTTGCTCAAAGGGGGGTGGGGTAGAGAAACCTTGCTGAATTCCATTCCATTGCCATTGTCTATCCACTGAAAGATGAAGGCCTCTTCCGCATGTTCCCAACCAATACGGTCCTGAGCTTTCTTTTGCGAATTGGGCCCACAATACTTGCTCATGTCATCACTCCACCTTGTTTTAGATCTCATTCATGGATGCTTCTTATCAAGTGAGATCCATTCTATAACTGCCTTGGTCCACCTGCCATCGGTTCTTCTTGCTATGTGACCAGCCCACTTCCATTTCAATTCTTTTCCTCTCCTGATGATATCGTATACTTTCGTTTGTTCTCTAATCCAGAGTTGCCCGAATTTTCTGGGTTGGCAGCCTGGAGAGGGAAAGGGCAGTCGTCATGTACATATACGTGTGCGCAAACAGGCACGTGAGCAAACAAGGCTGGCGACGGTACCCCCACACTCGTGGCAACACTAGCACTGGGGGGGGGGCGTGTACGCACGCACATGCGTGCACTGACCAGCCACTCATGCGACCTGCTGGCCAACTAAGAACTGCCTGGTACGGGTCTTCAGCCCACAGGTTGGGGACCCCTACACTAATCCATCTGCAGGTCTTTCTATCTTGAAGGAGTGGCGTGTGCTTCCAATGATTCGTGTTCTGAATCAAGCGTAGATTGGTTATGCTATCATCAGGCAGCTTAACACAAACGCAATGGTACATTCAATCAGATTATATTTTATTCTTCAGGCATCCTCTGACAACACTCACGGTTATGTAGAAGTTCTTCTGAATCTACAGTCATAATCTGGAACCATCACGAATATTGTAAAAAAGGATTAATGCTTCCCCATCTCCTTCTTCAGGCATGCTTTCCCGGTAGATAGCTTGAAAATGACTTCCTTTGGGATAGCGTACTTCAATAACTCCCGCCCCCCCAGGCATACGTCAATGACCAATAATAGTACACAGTTATGATCACATGGCATGGACTACATGGCATGGACTACATTCCCCATTACACAGTTATGATCACATGGCATGGACTACATTCCCCAGAATGCTATGTCTTAAAGAGACAGTTCTTAATTCTAGGCTAAACCCTTGATAAGCCAGCACACTCCCCGCCTGGGATTGTAAATTCCACTATTAACTAACGAATTAACTAAAGTAAATAACAGTATAGCATAAACAATACTAACTCAACTATCTAG
>QLTV01001331.1:80405-93221 GCA_003457575.1 Thermophis baileyi | reverse complement strand
TTACATATATATATATATATATATATATATATATATATCTTAACTATAGCTATATATCTTATATAAGGTATCTTGCATAGACCTAGGAAGTGTATGGTAAGGTCAAATCAACCATCACTGCTCTCTGGAAAAGCTATTCCAGATAATACGATTAAACTACTATAAATGATTCACCAGCCCTCCTCAAGAGCTGAATAATAAAATACCCGTAAAACTTTTGTTTCTGGGAGATAAACATTTCGAGATCGAAATTTTTAAAAAGTGTTCGGGGGAAAAAAGGAAAACTGTTATCAAGGGTTTAAAAAAAATAAATAAGAAAATTTGCTTTCAGATTCCACTCTAAAGGCTGGCAGAGGTTCAAGCCACGAGTGAAACGTTATGCAAATTGATCTGCCATTCACAGTAATTTAAATCTAAATTCATCATGCATCATGAATTCATTAAGGTAAACGGTTATATGAATACTCAGCAAAGTTACCTGACTGATAGCTAATTAATCTTCATACCACCTTGATCTGAATCCTCTGCCTTCAAAACTCTGCCCGGACTTTTTTTTCTCCCCCATGCCTCAATATTTACCTTGATGTTAGTTTTATTCCCTCCATTTCAGAGGTGGTATTCAGCCGGTTCGGGCCGGTTCGGGCGAACCGGTAGTAGCGACCTGTGGGTGGACCCGCCCACCCACCCACCCGCCCTGGCGCTATGCCGTCCTATTTAGGGATGTTTTGAAGCCGTGCAGATGCATGCAAGCCGTGCGTTCGAGCAAAGCGCATGCACTGAAGGTTGCATGCATGCGCGCTCACATTTTCGGTGCTGGGTGAACCGGTACATAAATTATGTGAATCCCACCTCTGCTCCATTTCAACTTCTTTCTCTCCAGGGAGGTTTAGAATTCAAGGAAGAGGAATGAGCCATATTCCACTTGATAACTAGTTGAAAACGCTAAGTTTGTACTTATTAGATAGTCCTCGACTTACAACAGTTCATTTAGTGACCGTTCAAAGTTACGACGTCGCTGTAAAAAGTGACTTAGGATCGTTTTTCACACTTACGACCATTGCAACATCCCCATGGTGACGTGATCAAACTTCAGACGCTTGGCAACTGGTTCATATTTATGATGGTGTCAGTGTCCCCGGGGTCATGTGATACCCTTTTGTGACCTTCTGACAAGCAAAGTCCATGGGGACGCCAGATTCACGTAACAAGCGTGTTCCCACCTTAACAATTGCAATGATTCAATTGTGTGTGATGCCTTCACCACTACACCAAATTAGCTCCCTTATATTATAGCTTTTACGCATATGTTTTGTTTCCATTCATCCATTTAACATCCCAATTTGTCCGAAATGGTATAGGATTTCCTGCCTGAGCAGGGGGTTGGACTAGAAGACCTCCAAGGTCCCTTCTGACTCTGCTATTCTGTTATTCAAATGATAGGACAAGGAGAGAAGTCCTCAAGTTAGCACCACAACTGAGCCCAGAATTTATGTTGCTAAGTGAAACATTTGTTAAGTGAGTGTGCCCCATTCCATTTTACGACTTTTCTTGCCACATTTGAGGTAGTCCTCAAGGGATGACACAACTGAGCCCAAAATTTATGTTACTAAGTGAGAAATTTGTTAAGTGAGTTTTGCCCCATGTTACGACTTCTCTTGCCACAGTTGTTTAAGTGAATCACTGCAGTTGATGTTGTGGTCCACCAGCGGCCTGCGGAGCTGGCAGCAGAGTTGGACAGCGAGGAGGCTGGGGAGGAACATGGGCCAGTCCTGGAGTCTGGAGAAGGCTCGGTGTCGGAGGCAGAAATGGGGCCCGGGCCATCTGGGAGGTCTGTGCTGACTCCGGAGCCTCCAGAGGCTGACATGAGCGAGGCAGAGGAACAGGAGGAGCCTGTTCCCAATGCGCGCATGCCCAGAGCTGCCAGAAGGCAAGAACAGTTAAGGAAGAAAAGAGCTACTCGGGAGGAAGGCTTGGAGATGATTGGCCCCTCCCATAGGATATAAAAGTGGAGCAAACAGATGTGAGGTTCGCAGGAAGCAACTTGGTTCAATTCTGGTCAGTGTAACTCAGCAGCTCCGTTCTGACTCTGTGTTCTGTTTGGCCTTGCAAAGCTACTTGGCAATTAGGTCTTTGGCAGCGTGTCAAGGGAGATAAAGGTGGGTGCTTATCAGCCTTCTTCCGAAAGACTTTGACAGACTTCTGTCAGACTAATTAAAACTGTTTGGGACTTATTACGGCTGTGAATGAAAATAATTCACAGCTGTTGAAATAAAGAGAGGTTTTTTGGGACTACATTTGTGATTTATGATTTATCAGGAAGCCTAGGTCAGAACAGTTGATAAGTTAGTAACACGGTTGTTAAGTCAATCTGGCTTCCGCGTTGGCTTGTCCAACAGTCGCAAAAGAGGATCCCATGACCCCGGGACACTGCAACTGTCATAAATACGAATCAGTTGCCAAGCATCTGAATGTTGATCACGTGACCATGGGGATGCTGCAGTGTCAGCGTGCGCACAGCTTTACTACGTGAGACAACCCAGGAGCAATAACAGCAAACAGAGGTTTGTATTAAATAGTGGTTTTATCTACAAAAGAATATATATTATACATGCACGTACTATAGGCAGAGGTCAAACAAGCAGCGATTATAGCAGGGAAGAACACACAGCGAGAGATGCCCTAACAGGGCCTCTTCTTATTATACAGGCTCTTAAAGGGATAACAGCCAAAAACCTTGCTGACTCATTCCCATCATCACATCATTGCATCATTGCACCACCTGGTCAGCTCTTAAATCACTACCCTGACATGCAACGGTCTTAAGTGTGAAAAAGGGCCATGAGTCACTTTTTTCCAGTGCCGTTGTAACTTTGAACAGTCACTAAATGAACTGTTGTAAGTCGAGGACTACTTGTAGCAACAAAGTATTATTGCTCTTTTTAAGTGCGGGTCCCCCACTAACCCACTCACCCTTCACACACACACACACACACACACACATTTTTTGTGGTGAACTTTGTTACAGGAAGTTAGACTAAGGGTTGAGTTTGTCCTTCCTCCCATCCAAACATCTATGAGGAGAGGGCGATAAAACAGTGATTGTGATTGTGTAGTCCAGGGCGATAAGAAAACACATTAAAATGATGGTTGTGATTGTGTAGTCCCAACCGCTAGCTTTGCTTTTGGGGGGGGCGCCCTCCCTTCCTCCAGGAACACCCCTGTTCTTTAGCCCGTTCTTCTGAAAAACCCTTTCTTGCGTTTCTCTGTTTTTGGCCAGTGGATCTTAGGAGAATAAAGGGAACTGGGAATATAAGGAAGCCAGCGTGTTGTGAATAGATTTGGAGGAAGGGCTAGAAAGGGGGAAAAAAGCCGGGGAACAGAAGGTGGGATTTTTAAAAAAAGAGATTTAAAGCAGGTGTGTTAAACGACAGGTCATACAGGGAGGTATTTCTGCATTTCTAGCCAGCTGCAACTTTAACATCCGAATGAGTGGCGAAGCCCATTTCTAAAACCCTCTGAATGAAACAAAATATGCAATTAACATCCATCAAAGCACTTTCCCAAGCTTGTAATTAGAGGAGAGATGAAACGCAACACCTTTTGCCAACGAATGTCTTTATATATTGTCAACCAACATCAAGAGTTTATTTGTTATAAACCTTTCAGTTGCTCATTTATAGCTTGCTATTTTCGGCAGCCAGGGTGTAAGCTTCGTTAGGACCCTTAATTTTGTAGGTGCCTAATTTCTAAGGCTTCAGATGCAGTCTCCAAAAGATTCTTTAGAGCTCCTAGGAGCAAGTACTGGTATTCCTCAACTTACAACAGTTCATTTAGTGACCGTTTGAAGTTACAACGGCACTGAAACAAGGTGATTCCCTTAACAAATTTCTGACTTAGTGACATAAATTTTGGGCTCAGTTGTGGTCGTAAGTCAAGGACTACCTATACGGAGTACTCATCCACCACTCTTACAAGAGCTACCTACTACAACATGTGGCGGACAGGTGTGATGTTCCTGTATCCACACATCCAGAAGCATCTTTTGCAGATAAACCTCCATAAATTGCTCATTTCTACTAATTAGCATCCGAAAGAAACATTTCATAAAAGAAGCACACACACAAAGTTTTAACACCATTCCGTTTTTTCAGATTTCTTTCTTTCTTTCTTTCTTTCTTTAAGATTCGCTGAATTATAGGGCTTGGTTAAAATAGTTAGCAGCTGCACCAGGCAGGAAAAGAATGAATGGCAAAGTGATTGCGTGGATGAAAAGATTTTGCAAATCGTCGGGACCATTCCTATCAGTGGCGTTGGGTCTTCTCCAGAGGTGGGTTCCTACCGGTTCTAACCGGTTTGTTAGAACCGTTAGTAAACTGGTGATGATGTCACGGAACCGGTTCTTTCGGTGTCTCTGTGGGCGCCGCCATCTTGGATTTTGCTTCTGCGCATGCACAGAAGCTATTTTTTGATTGCTGCGGGGGCGTGCGCGTGCATGCGCACGGCGCAACCCTGAGCGAACCGGCAGCAAAAGGATCCAGAACCCACCCCTGGTCTTCTCGCTCTGAGAAATCTGTCCTTCTGTAGGTTTCTCCTAAAAGGGGCTTTTTCAGGAAGCAACTGGAATTTCTTGTTTTTTTCTTTGAAGACGTTTCGCTTCTCCTCCAAGAAGCTTCTTCAGCTCTGACTGGATGGTGGGGAAGGGAAGGTTTTATATTCCTTGCAGACAGCTGGTCATTTGCCTTCTTTTAGAGGGTTGTTGAGGCCACTTGAAGGTTTATCTGTGTCCTCGGGGTCACCTGAGTAGTGCTCCTGGTTCCTGTAGTAGTCTGCAATTTTTTCCTCTGGAAATCCATTCCTACTCCAACACCATTCAAAGAGGGTTCATCTCAAATTGTATAGCTAAAAGTCTGTAGCGATTCTCTGACTATCCGGTCAGAGCTGAAGAAGCTTCTTGGATGAGAAGCGAAACATCTTCAAAAGGAAAAAAAAACAAGAAAGTCCAGTTGCCTCCTGAAAAAAGCACCTTTCGGACAACCATGACCTGGAGGACTGAGTATTGCTACAGACTTCCGTATGTTTTTTGAGGAGCTGAAATGGCTAAAATATGAGGTAGAAGGTGGTTTCTCCTGAAAAGTATAGGATATGTGTGTGGATTCCCTGCCCATCTGTTCTCATTTGACATCTGTAAGAAGAGAGGAGAATCTTGTAGGATTAGTTCAAAGTTTAAACTGCTTTATAAAGCCTTAATAAGACCACACCTGGAATACTGCATCCAGTTTTGGTCACCACATTACCAAAAAAAAAAAAGAGATGTTGAGACTTTGAGAAACGTGCAGAAAAGAGCAACTAAGATGATTAAAGGCCTGGAGACTAAAACACATGAAGAACGGTTGCAGGAATTGGGTATGGCCAATCTAGAGAAAAGAAGGACTAGGGGGGACATGATAGCAGCATTACAGTATTGGAGCACCCACAACTTCTGGAGGGAAGCCAACTCACTGATTAATTGTTTTCCCAGATAGGAAATTTCTCCTTAGTTCTACGTTGCTTCTCTCCTTGATTAGTTTCCATCCATCTAGGGAAGAGAAGGACCCGGGGAGACATGATAGCAGTGTTCCAATATTTGAGGGGCTGCCACAGAGAAGAAGGGGTCAAGCTACTTTCCAAGGCACCCGAAGACCAGACAAGGAATAATGGATGGAAACTGATCAAGGAGAGATTCAGCCTAGAAATAAGGAGAGATTTTCTGACAGTTGTGGCAGCTTCATCACTGCAGGCTTTCAAGAAGAGATTGGACTGCCATTTGTCAGAAATGGTGTAGGGTCTCCTGCTTGGGCGGGGAGTTGGACTAGATGACCTACAAGGTCCCTTCCAACTCTGTTAATCTGTTAAATCTGTTAAATCATTGCTTCTTGTCCTGCCTTCAGCTGCTTTGGAAAATAAGTTGACCCCTCTGTTCCTTGGGGCAGCCCCTCAAACATTGCAACACTGCTATCATTTCACCCCCTCGTCCTTCTTTTCATTAAACTGGACATACCCAATTCCAGCAACCATTCTTCATATGTTTGAGACTCCAGTCCCCTAATCAGCCCCTTAATTCAGTATTAAGCAACTGCTCGAAGCCCGTTCCTCGCTTCCCCCGTGCATATTCATCCTAATTCACCAAGCTGCAATTACTCTGCAGCAAACTTCAGACCCAGATGCTCATTAGCTGACTTGCGACCTTTTTCCCATCTCGGAGTATTTAGAAGAATGTTGAATTTTATTTTATTTTATATTTTCAGTAGAACAAAGATGTAGAAAGGCCCTTCAGTTCTTCAGAGGCCTCCCTCTGTAGCACCGTTTTCTAAAACTATTTTAATCATGTCCGAGGGCTTTTTAGTTGTACATGAAAAAACAATAGCCGGGAGGCCTTCATAAGGATGGGTTTGTTATTGGGGTGATAAATAACGCTAAATAGCTCTTTAGATCACCGTTTGGGACCCGTTTTGTGGCAGATGGTTTGAAATCCCCCAGTCGCCCCCCCCCTCCCCAAACCTTGACCTCCTGCAGATGTTGCGATAGACAAAAATGCTCCTCGCGATCACCAGTGAAAGGAAGAAAAGGCTCTCGTAATCTACCGTATCACATCTAATGGCGGGGTGGGCCTCTAACTGCATTTTTATTACTGCCGCTGACCCGCTCCGATTGTTCTGCGTTTCAAGAGTTATGTCAGCGATTGTGAAAGGCAGAGTGGATCCGTGCGGTGAAGAAACATTATTGGGGGGAAATCAGTCAGTAGTAGATGAATGATTCGGGGGGGGGGGGGGTGAGGAGTGAGCAAGTGCCACTGCTAGCAACGAAGAAACTAAGTAGATGGCATATATTGTCTTCTCAAAAGATACTCCGACAGCTTATTATAGTCCCCCTAATGAGGTTGTCATGCAATTCTCTTTATGTAGCTATTAAAATCTTGTCTACATCTGCTGAAGTTTGGCTTGGAAAGGGCGAGGCCTGGGAAGGGGAGTAGCTGGGGAGCCCTAAAATCCCCTTTCCTAGGGATGTCTTTGCTGTTTGGGATTAATCTATCAGAATAGAGCTGGAAGGGACCTTGGAGGTCTTCCAGTCCAACCCCCTGCTCAAGCAGGAGACCCTATGCCAATTCAGACAGTCTCTTCTTAAAAACCACCAGTGATGGAGCACCCACAACTTCTGAATGCAAACCATTCCACTGGTTTACTGTTCTCACCGTTAGGAAGTTTCTCCTTAATTCCAGGTTGCTTCTCTCCTGGATTAGTTTCCATCCATTGTTTCTTGTCTTGCTTTCTGGTTCTTTGGCAAATAAGTTGACCTCTTCTTCTTTGTGACAGCCCCTCAAATACCGGAATACTGCTATCATGTCACCCCTAATTCTTTTTTTCTCTAGACTGGCCATTCCCAATTCCTACAACCATTTGATTATACAGTTCCAAAAGGATTTCACCTGATACAACAAGAAAGAGAAATATTTAAGCAGGCTTTGGAGGTTATCTTGCAATCGGCAGCCGGTTCAATAGATGATTACACTTTGGCAAGAAAAACCAAATATATAGGTACAGATTAAGTGAAACCTGGATCAATAGCAGTAACTGTGAGAGAGGCCTTGGAGTCCTAGTGGACAATCACTTAAATATGAGCCAGGAGTGTGCAGCAGCAGCCAAAAAACCCAACACAATCCTAGGCTGCATTAACAGAGGGATAGAATCAAGATCACGTGAAGTGTTAATACCACTTTATAATGCCTTGGTAAGGCCACACTTGGAATACTGCATCCAGTTTTGGTCACCATGATGTAAAAAAGATGTTGAGACTCTAGAAAGAGTGCAGAGAAGAGCAACAAAGATGATTAGGGGACTGGAGGCTAAAACACATGAAGAACGGTTGCAGGAACTGGGTATGTCTACTCTAGTGAAAAGAAGAACTAAGGGTGACATGATAGCAGCCTTCCAATATTTGAGGGACTGTCACAAAGAAGAAGGGGTCAACCTGTTCTCCAAAGCATCAGAGGGCAAGATCAGAAACCATAGATGGAAACTACTCAAGGAGAGAAGCAACCTAGAACTAAGGAGAAGTTTCCTGACAGTGAGAACAATTAATCTCTAGAACGGCTTGCTTTCAGAAGTTGTGGGTGCTCCAACACTGAAGGTTTTTAAGAAATTGGACAACCATTTTCTGGAATGATAGAAGGTCTCCTGCTTGAGCAGAGGGTTGGACTAGAAGACCTCCAAGGTCCCTTCCAACTCTGTTATTCTCTTAAGATGACCTAGGAGAAGAAGAAATATGAAAGGGGCTGGAATGTAACCCGAACACTTCATTATAACTTTCCTGGATCTTCCCAGATGGCGAAGCAATGCTGTATTACTAAGTGTAAATCCTGAACATTGCTGTAAATCGTAAAGCAGCTTCACCGAAATTTTAGGTGAACAACCATTAATAAAATTAAAAGTCACCTTCTATATTTATTAGTGGCTAAATTCTGGCTTGGAATCTTGTCTGAAATGGTATAGGGTTTCCTGCCTGAGCAGGGGGTTGGACTAGAAGACCTCCAAAGTCCCTTCCAACTCAGTTGTTCTGTTCTGTTCTGTTCTGTTCTGTTCTGTTCTGTTCTGTTCTACTCTACTCTACTCTACTCTACTCTACTCTACTCTACTCTACTCTACTCTACTCTACTCTACTACACTACACTACACTATACTATACTATACTTTATTCCTTGTTGGAATGTGGACTCCATGTGTCTGTGTGTATGCATCTCTGTCTGCACATGTGTGCGTAGTGCATTTGGGCAAAATAATTATTCATTTGGGCAAAATAATCTTTGCCAAACTGCACGAACATTTGCTAAAGGACCAGCTAAGCATCTCATGAATGACTCAAAAGGTCCAAATGGGGTAAATTTGTGATGAGCTATTCCAAAGACGTTCATGAAAGAAAACTAGATGTTTCAGAATGCCGAAGGGAAACATTTTAGCCCAAGAAGCGTTGGGAAATACGTTGTAAACTCTCCTCTGGTGTGTCCTTGATCTTCCACAACTCTTCCACAGCTACCGCAACTGGGATCATGCCATCTGTGTGGTCTTTTAGGCCTAAACACCACAGATCTAGGGAGAACCACAGTGGAGGAGATTAGCAAAGACAAGACAGAAAAAAGGAAATTACTATGCATACCAACGAGAATGCTGATTCTACCCATACAGCTTTTCAACTTGTTGGAAAAGCGCAACATCTCCAGCTTGGCTATCACCTTATAACAGAATAAGAGAGTTGGACGGGACCTTGGAAGTCTTCTAGTCCAACCCCCTGCTCAAGCAGGAGACCCTACATCCGTGATGGCGAACCTATGGCACGTGGAGCCATATCTGAGGGCACGCGAGGCATTGCCCTATGTCAGCTCCAGCACGCATGTGCGCGCTGGCCAGCTCATTTTCGGCCTTCCGGGGGGCGGGGGAGGCCGTTTTCACCCTCCCCAGGCTTCAGGAAAGCCTCCGGAGCCTGTGGATGGCAAAAATCGGACACAAATATGGAATTTAAATGTATTTAAATAAAATGCAGATATAAAATTTAAAATACAGAACAAAAAACCCCAAATAGTTCTGAAACAATTAATAACAAGAAGAAGATATTACCTAGCTAAGTCACAGCTTTGAAAGAAACTTGTCAACCTTTGTAGTAGTTGAATAAGTTAGGCCTTGCAGAATGAAGATTGTAATTTCTTCATGAGGAAAGCCTATGGATGGCGAAAAACGGCCCAACAGGCCTACCAGAAGTTCATTTCCGAACTTCCGGTAGGCCTGTTGGGCCTGTTTTTCGCCATCCACAGGCTCCGGAGGCTTTCCTGAAGCCTGGGGAGGGCGAAAAATGGCCCAACGGGCCTACCAGAAGTCCGTAGGCTTCAGCGAGGCCTGCACGCATGCACAGGGGGACAGCATGGGGGATTGTGCGTGCATGCGCGGGAAGGATGGCATTGCATTATGGGTGTGGGCACACGCGCGCCCTTTTGGCACCCAAGCAAAAAAAGGTTCGCCATCACTGCCCTACGTCATTCTGCACATCTCCAGACCACTGTCATAAGTCACTCTTTTCAGTGAGAGTATACAGGTAGTCCTGGACTAACAGTCCACTTAGTGATCGTTCAAAGTTACAACAGCACCGGGAAGAGTGACTTATGGCCATTTTTCACACTTATGACCATTGCAGCATTCCCATGATCATGTGATCAAAATTCAGACCCATGGCCATGGTTTCATATTTATAACCGTTGCAGTGTCCCAGGGTCACATGATACCCTTTTGTGACCTTCTCACAAGCAAAGACAACTGGGGAATCCAGATTCACTTAACAACCAAGTTAGTAACTTATCAACTGCAGTGATTCCCTTAACAGCTGTGGCAAGAATGATCGTAAAATGGGACAAAACGCACTTAACAAATGTCTCACTTAACCACAGAAATTTTGGGCTCAATTGTGGTCGTAAGTCGAGGAAGACCTGTACACAGCCTTACATCTCACTCCTTTGCCAGTCTGGGGATGGTCATGGTTGGTTTTGTTGTGTTCCCCTCTAGATTGTGGTTTGCTAACCTGTGTATAGATCGCTCCTGAAGACCATGAGATACTGGAACAGTGGAACCAATTTTGGTCACCACATTATAAAAAATGATGTTGAGACTTTGGAAAAAGTGCAAAGAAGAGCAACTAAGATGATCAAAGGCCTGGAGACTAAAATACATGAAGAACAGCTGCAGGATTTGGGTTTGGCTAGTCTAGAGAAAAGAAGAATTAGGGGTGACATGATAGCAGTATTCCAGTATTTGAGGGGCTGCCACAAAGAAGAGAGGGGGTCAAATTATTTTCCAAAGCACCGGAGGCAGGGGTGAAATGCTCCCGGTTCGCTCATACCTGTCGGTCGCCATAGAGCCGGTCGCCAAGGTAGCATGAGGCACCACCCACCCGCCCGGACGCCGCCATTTGGGTTCTTTTACTCTCTGCACATGCGCAAAGCATTATGTGCATTCGCAGAGGGTAAAAGAACCCAAATGGCGGCAGTCCGGGTGGGTGGGCAGCGCCTCGCGCTACCTTGGCGACTGGCTCTATGGCGACCAACAGGTACGAACCGAACCAGGAGCATTTCACCCCTGACCAGAGGGCAGGACAAGAAACAATGGTTGAAAATTTATCAAGGAGAGAAGCAACCTGGAATGAAGGAGAAACTTCCTAACAGTGAGGACAATTAACCAGTGGAACAGCTTACCACCAGAAATTGTGAGCACTCCATCACTGGAGGTCTTTAAGAAGAGACTGGACAGTCACTTGTCTGAAATGGTAGAAGGTCTCCTGTTTGAGTAGGGGGTTGGACTAGAAGACCTTCAAGGTCACTTCCAGTTCAATCTATTTTATTCAGAGGTGGGATTCAGCAGGTTCTGACCAGTTCTGGAGAACCGATAGTGGAAATTTTGAGTAGTTCGGAGAACCAGTAAATACCACCTCTGACTGGCCCTGCCCCCATCTATTCTCTGCCTCCCAAGTCCCAGCTGATCGGGAGCAAATGGGGATTTTGCAGTAACCTTCCCCTGGAGTGGGGAGGGAATGGAGATTTTACAGTATCCTTCCCTTGCCATGCCCACCAAGCCACGCCCACCAAGCCAAGCCATGCCCACCAAGCCACACCCACAGAACCGGTAGCAAAAAAAAATTGAATCCCACCACTGATTTCTATTCTGTTTGTTCTGTTCTGTTCTGTTCTGTTCTGTTCTGTTCTGTTCTGTTCTGTTCTGTTCTGTTCTGTTCTGTTCTGTTCTGTTCTGTTCTGTTCTACTCTACTCCACTCCACTCTACTCTACTCTACTCTCTACTCTACTCTATTCTAAAAGATATTCTGGATTCAAATTTTCCTAAAAACATTCCGCAGCTTGACGCAGTCAAAGCAGTCCAACGATCACAAGGACTACCTTGTAAGGTGTATTTTTCGCTGACTTCTCATCTCGATCTCCTCCTCCTTTTTTTTTTTTTTTTTGACTTTTGTTTGGAAAGATTGTTTTCTCCCCCACCCTCTGGGAACTTCCGTAACTAAACCAGTCGGAATCTCGCACTTCCTCCGTTGTTCAGACGCCCAAATGCTTTTGCGGCGCTCGAGATACAAAGCCCTGGTGGTTTTCAATGACTCGTCACCCACCGGGCAGAGGGTCTTCACAATTGATGTGGGGGTGCCCCCTTTCGCGAAGGAGGGGGGTGTCTGGCAATGAATATATCAGATGCCTGCGCCTGGCTCCGCAGGAGGCCAAGAACGGGACCCCTTCCTCTAATGAGGCATATTGAAAATGGATGAATGCATCTTTGGGCACAATGCTTCGGGTGTCTGGTTTGTTTTAGCGAAACAGTAACCTCTTTTTCTTTCCCCCCCCCCGCTTTTCCAGGGTAAATGCCAAACAATAGACTGGCGCCACATGAATCTATTATGTCTCGTGGAGCTTTTAGCAGGGATAGGACTGTTTAACCAGGCAGTGACACGAGAAGAATGACGGCCCTGCGACTAGCCAAGCCTGCAGCTGAACGTACAGATTTCATTGATTCACCCCGCCTGCCCGTCATTTGAGCCTTGATTGATACCTGCTCCTGAATTCGGGGAAGGTAATGCTCTGCTGAGGAACACAACAGCAGGCCCTGACTGCAACCATCTGTCAGCCCCCAAAAAGTAGGAGGAGGAGGCAGCGATAGGAAGGGGGGGGAAGAAAGATGGGATGGTGTGTTGTTGTTTCTTCTTCTTCTTCTCCTCCTCCTCCTTCTTCTTCTCCTCCTCCTGGT
>QLTV01001331.1:27841-41804 GCA_003457575.1 Thermophis baileyi | reverse complement strand
CGGGCGAGGGAGGGGGCAAGGGGGGGGTGGGGTGGAGGGATGGAGGGATGGATGGATGGATGGAGGGATGGGGGAAGGGATGGGGAAAAGAAGGAGGGAGAGGAGGAAGGAAGGAAGGAAGGAAGGAAGGAAGGAAGGAAGGAAGGAAGGAAGGAAGGAAGGAAGGGAGGGAGGGAGGGAGGGAGGGAGGAAGGGAGGAAGGAAGGAAGGAAGGAAGGAAGGAAGGAAGGAAGGAAGGAAGTTAAACTCTATTTGTCACATTGTTTTCTTGGCAAGGTTTTTGGCTTCCAGAAAACATTAAAATAATTTCAAACCTGAGTATTTACCGGAGATTGATTTTTTCCCAGAAACCTTTTAGCCATTAATCTTGGCATCAGCTAAGACACCGATATTTCAGAAATGGAAAGCAGCTTCAAAAGTATGGCAACAAAAGCATCATAGAAAATTAAATAAGAGGGGGAGACACAGCCTTATAGCGAACCACCCATTGTCCTGCAAAAGGGGAAAAGAAATGCACAGGTCAGAAAAGGAAGGTCGGAGGAGCAGGGAAGGGCCCTGGAACTTTGAAATTTCTGCTTAACCCCCAACGTTGCTTTATCCCCTGAGTTGAGTTAATGCTGGAAGAAGAAGAAGAAGAAGAAAATACTTGTGGTTTGTCTCCCGTCAGAAAATAATACTTTAGTCTTTAAAAATCTCATCGTCTTTACAGTAAGTATTTAAGGACAGCCCTTTTAGAATATATTGCCTCCTTGACAGTGATAGTAAAGCTTGGTGTTATTCTTGCGTTTACTGGCACTTGGCTAAGTTGTTGGCAAAATTCCCATGCTGCGCTAATATAACGGTAGTGGTTTCTTCCTCCTTCCAATTTGCGTGTTAAAATATTCCGGCTTGTCTTATTAAAAGCGAAAACAATGGGTGACACCCACACATTGATTTGTAAACCGTTTCGATTTGATTTGGACTTTAGAAAATTAGGACCATTAAGTAAACAGGGGATTGTTTAAAGCAGGGGTGAAATCCAGCAGGTTCTAACAGGTTCTGGAGAACCGGTAGCGGAAATTTTTCAGAGAACCAGCAAATACCACCTCTGGCTGGCCCCAGAGTGGGGTGGGAATGGAGATTTTGCAATATCCTTCCCCCAGGAGTGGGGTGGGAATGGAGATTTTGCAATATCCTTTCCCTGCCACGCCCACCAAGCCACGCCCACCAACTCACACCATGCCCATACCCACAGAACCGGTAGTAAAAAAAATTGGATTTCACCACTGGTTTAAAGCCATCCGGTGTTGTGGAACATTATTATTAGAATTAGAATTCTTTATTGGCCAAGTGTTGTGGCCCACCAGCGACCCATGCAGCTGGTTGCGGACTCCGACAGCGAAGAGTCTGTTGTGATGCGCCAGCGGCCTGTGCAGCTGGTACCTGAGTCGGACAGTGAGGAGGTTGGTGGGGACTCGGTGCCAGAGGCGGAGATTCAGCCAGGGCCTTCAGAATCTCAAGAAGCTCCCATCAGTGACGAGGGAGAGGAGGAGGAACCTATTCTCAATGCATGGCCACGCAGAGCTGCCAAAAGGCAGGAATGGTTCCTCAGGAGGAGGTCTCCTTGGGCGTAAGGCTTGGGGCTAATTGGCCACGCCCCTAGCCTACTTAAGGGATGACGATGGCTGAAGTACATCCGGTTTTCCGACACAAGCAAGCGTTTTCTTCCTGCCCTATCATCACTTAGCCTTTGAAAACCTAGATGCAAACCCTGTGTGCATATTCACAGGGTATAGACAAACGTAGGGTTGAACAATGATATATTCGGAAGCCGAATGGATGAAGGCCGATCGGCATTCTTACCAGTCTCAAGGTCAGTATAACTATGTAAACAACTCGCATGGAAGGCAGGAAAGAGGATTCGGAAAGGCTTAACAATGGCTTGGAAAAAACCGCTATATTCAGTGAAAGGGATAAGCCGGGATCCTGCCAGCATGAAGAACTACATAGTAGAAGGACCCATCAAGACAGCTAAGGAGGCTGGTGGCTGAACACCATCCGATTCTTAATCCTTTCCCGTCTCGTGTCTATCTTACGGCAGTACAGGTAGTCATACATATATATACATACCTACAGAATAGAGCTGGAAGGGACCTTGGAGGTCTTCTAGTCCAACCTTCTGCTCAAGCAGGAGACCCTATACCATGTCCAGTCTCTTCTTAAAAGCCTCCAGTGATGGAGCAACCACAGTTTCTGGAGGCAAGCTGTTCCACCGGTTAATTAACAGAATCATAGAGTTGGAAGGGACCTTGGAGGTCTTCTAGTCCAACCCCCTGCTCAAGCAGGAGACCCTATACAATTTCAGACAAATATTTGTCCAGTCTCTTCTTAAAAGCCTCCAGTGATGGAGCACCCACAACTTCTGGAGGCAAGCTGTTTCAGTGGTTAATTGTTCTCACTGTCACTCACTGTCACTGTCATTCACTGTCAGTCATAAGTTGACCACAGGTCATAAGCTGAGTCCTCAGCTTATGACCGCAACTTTCCATTGCTAAGCAGGACAGTGAGTTTTGCCCCATTTTATGACCTTTCTTGCCACCGTTGTCAAGCGAATCCCTGCAGTTAATAAGTTAGTAACCCGGTTGTTAAATGAATCTGCCTTCCCCGTTGACTTGACTCGTCAGAAGGTCGCAAAAGCGGATCATTAACCTCTCCCCCCCCCAGCACGCTGCAACCATCATAAATACATGCCAGTTGTCAAGCATCCAGATTTTGATCATGTGAACATGACCATCCGTTGGCTGCCTTGGTCGTTAAGTGTGAAAAACGGTCATAAGTCACTTTTTTCAGTGCCGTTGTAACTTCGAATGGTCACTAAATGAATCGCTGTAAGTCAAGGACTACCTGTATCAGTGAGGATTTCACTAAGCTTCACGTCCATAGAGTTTCTGGAGATATTGTTTTGTGAACATCAACTGAGGGTCTGAGGGTATATATATATTGCAAATTGTCCTAAAAATGCGAGTTCCAGGTGTAGTTATAGAAGAAAAAACGACAGACATCACGATCTCCGGAACTTTTGAAAATTTATTTTCCTAAGCTTTCGTCAGCCCCTGCTGACATCGTCAGAGTGTAAAATCACCATTGAAGAAATGCTTGCTTTTCTGTGTTGCTGATCAATTTAGTCATTGCGCGCGTGATGGGTCCACACCCTTGCCTCCCCCCTCTATTTAACTAAACAAATGGGCTAAACAAATGAACTCATGTAACAAGTGTGCCTGGGAGGGAGAGGAGTAGCGATGAGGGGGGAGAGGGAGAGAGCTGGGAAAAATGCCTTCAAAGCAATACCTAACAGCTCGGCATCACCCCCCCACTCCCCCACACCCGGGGAGAGAAAGTCCAAGCAATACACAATAGGGAAGGAGGCAACAGAAACCACAGCTCCATCGGTCAGCATGACTAAGGCAAAAACAACAAAGTTAATTACAAGGCGGAGGCAAGGGTGTGGACCCATCACGCGCACAGTGACTAAATTGATCAGCAACCCACAAAAGCAAGCATTTCTTCAATGGTGATTTTACACTCTGACGATGAAACGTTGCAATGACATCTCCAACTTCATGCGGGAGAAAACCCGAATAACCACAGACCTACATATATATATATATATATAGATAGATAGATATAGATATAGATATAGATATAGATATAGATATAGATATAGATATAGATATAGATATAGATATAGATATAGATATAGATATAGATATAGATATAGATATAGATATAGATGATATAGATATAGATATAGATATAGATATAGATATATATGGACTGCAAACATCTGGATGGACATTTGCGGGCAGCAAAGTGCAACGAGAAACCAAGAGATTCACTGCAGAACTTCCCTCCTGTCGGTTTGAGGTTCTGTCTCTGTATTCTTGATTTTTCCTTAACAGTGAAAGTTAAACATGCCTCCAGATTGCATCGGCGGGAGATGGGCGATGAAGAACTATCAAACATAAATAAATAATAAAGTTGTGTGATTTTTTTCTTTTTTTTTAATGAGAGTTCTACGGAAATAATCGGTAGGACATGCCTCTGGATATTCATGCTCAAGTTATTTCAAAGAAAACCATGTTTGGAAGGCTAAAGTAGCTCCGGTAGGATTGCTACAGCTCTCTGCAGATGTCAGGAGTCAACCGCAAAATTGTTAGTATGGCTGTCTACCATGGATGCCAAGGAACCAGGGAAGGGCAACAAAGATGATTGAGGGACTGAGTCAGATGTGACTTAGTGACTGAACAACAACAGCAATACGCAAGAATTTCAACTACTAATGCTCAAGGCGAATTGGCATCAGAAGAGTCAACAGACTTCAAGGAGGGCTGGACTTAGGGGGGGGTGTAGAGACTCAAAACCTATGCTAAGTTTGATTCTGCCCTTGGGCTTGACCTGGTCATCTCCTACACATCCACCATTCTCAGAATAAGGATGGCATCCATTGGAATCCAGTGTGAACCAGCTAGGAGAACCAGGGGTGGGCTGCTACGGGTTCGGCCGGGTTCGGGAGAACCTGTAGCTAACATTATGGCCAGTTCGGAGAACCTCCAAATCCCACTCCTGGCTGGCCCCGCCCACCCCACCCCACCCTGCCCCTCCCAGGAGTCTCCACGCGGCCCGTTTTGGATGCAAGGTAAGTGCAGGGCAGGGGTGAGTTCCTCCCGGTTCGGACCGGTTTGCCCGAACCGGTAGCAACCCGCTGGTGATGTCACGATGATGTCACCAAACCGGATCGGTCGGTGCCGGTCCATGGGGGCCGACATCTTTTTTTTTTTAATTTTTTTGAATTTTTTTTTAATATTTTTTTTTTGAATTTTTATTTATTTATTTATTTCCTTCTGAGCATGCGCAGAAGCCGACTTCCGGCACTGTGCATGCAGTTGCCATCTTTTTTTTGGCTTTGTTGTTTTTGGGGGGGGATATTTTGTTACTGCGGATACGTGCGCACGCCCAAGCGGCGCACCCACACACCGCAGGAGGGAGCGAACCGGCAGCGAGGTAAGTTGGAACCCACCCCTGGTGCAGGGCCTGCGTGGAGTCTTGGGGAGGGGGAAAAACGGGCCTCCCGGAAGTTCTAGAAGGCCAGAAACAGGCCCATTTCCGGCCTCTGGAGGGCCTCTGGAGCCTGGGGAAGGTGAAAACGCCCTGCCCTCACCCCCCCACCCCCGCCGTGGTACAGGAGGCCAACTAGGCCACGCCCACCATTGCCACTCCCACCCAGTAACCGGGCAGAGAACCCGTTTCTGAAATTTTTGAAGACCACCCCTATTGGAGAACAAACCTATAAGGTCTGTTGATATGAAGAAGGGTTGCAGGAACTGGGTTTGGCTAGTCTAGAGAAAAGGAGGACTAAGGGGGGACATGATAGCAGTCTTCCAGTATTTGAGGAGCTGCCACAAAGAAGAGGGAGTCAACCTATTCTCCAAAGCAGGGGTCTCCAACCTTGGCAACTTTAAGACTTGTGGACTTCAATTCCCAGAATTCCTCAGCCTGCTGGCTGAGGAATTCTGGGAGTTAAAGTCCACAGGTGTTAAAGTTGCCAAGGTTGGAGACCCCTGCTCCAAAGCACCAGAAGGCAAGACAAGAAGCAACGGATGGAAATGAAGCAAGGAGAGATGCAACCTGGAACTAAGGAAAAATAGTATAGCTGTGTGTTCTGAATACAAATCTACAAAACCCCTTGCAAGTAGCTAAGTACTCCTAGGAGTCCACTGCAACCAATTTTGTGGTCACCATGCTACAAAAAAGAGGTTGAGACTTTGGAAAAGGTTCAGAGAAGAGCAACTAAGATGATCAAAGGCCTGGAGACTAAAACATATAAAGAACGGTTGCAGGATTTGGGTTTGGCCAGTCTAGAGAAAAGAAGAATTAGGGGTGACATGATAGCAGTATTCCAGTATTTGAGGGGCTGCCACAAAGAGGAGAGGTCAACCTATTCTCCAAAGCACCTGAAGGCAGGACAAGAAACAATGGTTGGAAACTCATCAAGGAGAGAAGCAACCTGGAATTAAGGAGAAACTTCCTAACAGCGAGGACAATTAACCAGTGGAACAGCTTCCCTTCAGAAGTTGAGTGCTTCATCACTCAAGGTTTTCAAGAAGAGACTGGAAAGCAACCTATCTGAAATGGTCTAGGGTCTCCTGCTTGAGCAGAGGGTTGGACTAAAAGACCTCGGTCCTTTCCAGCTCTATTCTGATTGATTTGTGGCAGTCTAGAATTGTGCACCCAGCCTTCAACTATCTGTGAATGAATTTAGAAAACTATAAGGGAGCTAACCAGCCAGTGTCTATAACAGAGTAACTCACTCATTAAATTACTTCTTTGGGGAAGTACTTCCCCTACAGAAGTTAACTAAAAGAAAGCTTACTCTGTTCTTCAGCTGCGGTCCACTGACTCGGATAGATTTATTGAATCTACACAGACACGGATCTCAGCTTTCTACCAGTTTCAAATACGGTCCCGTACCACGGACAGCTCTTCAGCTGCCGAAGGAAAGGAAAGCAAGAATTTGAAGATATTCACGGGGTTGAGTCTAAATTCAGCACTGCTACCGTATCGCTTCTGAAATCTTGCTGATCTAAGCCATTCAGAGTCATTTGTCTGCCCCATTATGATCTTTTTGTTTTCTCTTCTGCTTTCTAATCTTGATTTCAGTTTTTTAACTCTCTTTTTCATCAACTCAGCAGTTCCAAACGTTTCCCTCATTATTCATGGGTGGGGGGAGGCGGGGTGATTTTCCTTCCGTATTAATGGACATTTTAGGAAGCAAAGTTAGAAACAAGCATCTAAGCAAGAAAAAAATAAAATTCATCAACCTTGGATTTGCCATCCAAGGTCGGCTGAAATATCTTGTGAAGTAACTTATCGTGAAAAGCATTTTGTCCGTGGATTCTATTCTGTTTAATGTTGGCGTGTTGTTAACCTGGATAGGTGTTCTCTTGCTTCAAAGGAAATAGCTTGGTTCACCCAGAAGAGTAAATCACAAATGATGATTTACAAATGACAGTGGCTAAGTTTAAGCTTAGAACAAGCCGTGTTTGTGTTTGTGTGAACCTGACCACCTAGAATGTGTGGAGGTCTTCTAGTCCCACTTTCTGTATAAGCAGGAGACCTTTTACCATTCTTGACAAATACAGTAGCTGTCCAATCTGTTTTTAAAAGCCTCCAGTGTTGGAGCACCCACAATGTCTGAAGGCAAACCATTCCACTGGTTTAGTTGAGTTGAGTTGGGTTGGATTTGGTTGGGTTGGGTTGGGTTGGGTTGCGTTGAGTTGGGTTGGGTTGGGTTGAGTTGGGTTGGGTTGGGTTGAATTAGGTTGAGATGGGTTGGGTTGGGTTGGGCTGGGTTGGGCTGGGCTGGGCTGGGTTGGGTTGGGTTTGATTGAGTTGGGTTGAATTAGGTTGAGATGGGTTGGGTTGGATTTCCCCTGTGTTCTAGCACATTGGCTGGCCTCATCCCTCCTTTCCTGTTCTCTTCTCCAAAATGGAAATGCAGATTTTTTTTACAAAAATGTTCCTTTGGACCATTCCCAAAAGATGTGAAATGAGCTCTACACTCAGTGCCAAGTTTTTCCCAGAGCACCACATCAGAGTATAAATCCCAGGATCATGTTAAGTAAGGGAATAAGATGGAAAAAAGGCCTTTGGCTTTCTCAAATACATCTCTGGCGTGGCAGAGCTCATTAAACAAAATCTGTACATCATTTTTGTTCCCTCCTTCAAAGAGAACTCTATTGTCACTTTTGGGGAAATTTTGCAACCCGGACAGGTGAAAACAAAAAACCTGTTTTCTATTTTACCTGGTCCAAACCACATCTGTATAAATACCAGGAGGCTTGCAACATTGCTGTGCCTTTTCTGATTGTATCAAGATTTATTTATTTATGTAGCTGTCCTGCAGCATCTGCTGAATTTGTATTAGGTGAAAATAGTTTCCCGGCATCCGTGAGCAGGCCAGATGGTAAGACAAATCTTTGAGCGAGTTTGCCAACAGGATTTTTGTGGGACGCACACTGCATCTTACGTAAAAAATGAAATCACATAAACTCATTGAGCATTCAAGGAAGAAGGAGGAAAAAATGTTATCAGAGGAAACATACAAAATTGTTCACCCTTGCATAATACAAAAAAATGGAACTAGGATGGTGTTTTGAAAGATTTCTAGATTCCAGGAGTGTTTGCAGAGGTCAAGATGTCAGAGTGTGCACAGTGTGACTACTATTTTGAGACAACCCAGGAGCAAAATACAGTACACAGAGGTTTGTCTTACAAACAGTGGTTTATATACAAGACTTCTATATACATACATACATGTGGTAGTCACATACCAGGCAAGCAATCAATCTTCAACTCTACATGGAGAACTACAATGCAGATTGAACACGACGAAGAGAGTGATACACAAGGAGAGAGAGAGATGCCCTCACATGGACTCCCTTATACAGACAGCTTCTTAAAGTGGCAGTAACCCTGCTGACTCATTCTCATTGCATCAGCATTTCAGTTTACAGCCTTACATCAGCTGGTCAGCTATTAAATCATCATTACTCTGACACAAGATGATGGCCAAAATTGAGCAATCGATGCCACGCCCCTTGTGCTGGCTTAACAAGGGTTTTAGCCTAGAATTAAGAACTGTCTCTTTAAGACATAGCATTCTGGGGAATGTAGTCCATGCCATGTAGTCCATGCCATGTGATCACAACTGTGTACTCTTATTGGTCATTGAAGTATGCCTGGGGGCGGGGTAATTGAAGCACGCTGTCCCAAAGGGCTTTATTCCAAACAATCTACCGGGAAAAGATGTAGCAACAAGGAGATGGGGAAGCATTCATCCTTTTTTACAATATTCGTGATGGTTCCAATGCCAAAGTGAAGTACACGCAACCATCATGCACTGATACCGTGAATCGACTTCTCGCTCACAGTCATCTCCCGCTTCACAGTCGACACTTCAGTCAAGGTCGACTCCTAATCCACAGTCCACCCACACGACAGCTAAACACAAACGCAATGGTATATTCAAACAGATTATATTTTATTCTTCAGGCATCCTCTGACATCACTCACGGTTATGTAGAAGTTCTTCTGAATCTACAGTCATAATCTGGAACCATCACGAATATTGTAAAAAAGGATTAATGCTTCCCCATCTCCTTGTTGCTACATCTTTTCCCGGTAGATTGTTTGGAATAAATCCCTTTGGGATAATGTGCTTCAATTACCCCGCCCCCAGGCATACTTCAATGACCAATAAGAGTACACAGTTGTGATCACATGGCATGGACTACATGGCATGGACTACATTCCCCAGAATGCTATGTCTTAAAGAGACAGTTCTTAATTCTAGGCTAAAACCCTTGTTAAGCCAGCACACCCCTCTTGAATGTAGTTTGTGACACATGTAACAAGGATGGGGCTTTGATTGCATGTTGCTGAGTGCTATTGTGAGTCTTTTTGATACTGGGGATACTACAATTATCCTTTATCCCAGAAACTGACAGAGAAAAGGAATGATGGAAGGACAGAGGGATGTCTTTAACAAACTTTTTGAAAGCTTGAAATAGCAAAGAACTGATCTTTCTGGCACAAAGAAAGACTAGGGCAGCCTAATTAATCTGACCACTTTTTATTTGGCTAAGAGGCCTTTTGGTATCCTTCAGAGACCTTCCTAGTTAAAAGACAATGCACCATAAAAGAATAACATAGTTGGAAGGGACCTTGGAGGTCTTCTAGTCCAACCCCCTGCTCAGGCAGGAGATCCTATAACATTTCAGACAAATGGCTGTCCAGTCTCTTCTTGAAAACTTCCAGTGATGAAACATCCACAACTTCAGGAAGCAAGCCGTTCCATTGATTAATGGTTCTCACTGTTAAGAAATTTCTCCTTAATTCTAGGTTTCTATGGAGATTCTCAGTCATCCAGGTCATGCTTGCCTCAAAGGTATTTTTTCAAGAGGCACCTGTACTTTCTGGGTGGTTTTTTTTCTTTGAAGATGTTTCGCTTCTCATCCAAGAAGCTTCTTCAGCTCTGACTGGATGATCAGGTCCTTCCATTCCCCACCATCCAGTCAGAGCTGAAGAAGCTTCTTGGGTGAGAAGCAAAATGTCTTCAAAGAAAAACAAGGAAGTCCCACTGCCTCTTGAAAAAGCATTTTTGGGACCTTAATTCTAGGTTGGTTCTCTCCTTAATTAGTTTCCATCCATTTCTTCATGTCCTGCCATGGAGAATAGGTTGGATCCCTCTTCTTTGCGGCAGCCTGTTAGATATTGGAAGACTGCTATCATGTCACTCCTAGTCCTTCTTTTCACTAGACTAGACATACCCAGTTCCGTAGAAGGTCATCTGCTGAAGACCAGGCCAGAAGGTAAAATCAAACATTGAGGGACCATGCACTCCTCCTTCTCCTTCCCATTTAAACTCTTCTAAATAGGGCATCCTATTCTCATCGCAACTCCCATTAGAGGGGTAATTAGAGATGCCAAGCAATTGTCATTAGCGACTTAACTCACAAAGATACTTAAGAAGATATTTCCATTTTTCAGTACCGGGATTTTCTTAATAGGTTTACTAATTTCAGAAACAGAGAAAATGCTGTTTTCTCGAGCAGAATGGGTTTCATAAATTAGGTGTGGGGAGCAGGGAGTAATGGTGTGGATGTAATAGATCTTCTCTTAATCATAATGTTGACCCAGAAAATCCTGTGAAGTTTGCATCTCGCCGTTATTTTTTACAAAATATTATAACTTTCCGCTTTCAGGCCGCAGGCTCATCGCCTGGGGCACCCTACCAATGACCTTAAGCATCTACAACATTCATCGGTTGAAGGTCACAGTTTCCACCTAAACATCTTCCTTTATAGCAGAGGTGATAATTCATCAAAGGGTTCCTGAAAATATGTCCCAACCAGGCTCCATGGATAGTGAAGGAGAAGACACTCATGTTCTACTCTTAGAGAAATAGGCAGGTTTCTGGAACTGATGTCCTTATTCCCTCTAAACAGAAGTGATTGAGGGGTCCTTGGTGCTCTCTGAGCTTGGTTGTTTTCTTGCAGACATTTCATTACCCAAACTAGGGAACATCATCAGTGCTAGAAGGGAGTGGGATTTGTGGAGAGGAGGAAGAGGAGGAGGAGGAGGAGGAGGAGGAGGAGGAGGAGGACTGTGGGATCCTCCTCTGAGCTTGGTTGTTTTCTTGCAGACGTTTCATTACCCAACTAGGTAGCAACATCAGTCCAGATCATGTTACTTGAGTTTGGCGCTGATGATGTTAGCTATCAGCATCCAGTGTGCTGATAACTACTAGGTCAACCAGGGCCGGTTTATCTTTCAATTTTGATTTTCTGACCTTGTGATCTTCGCCAATTCATTGTCTTCTATTCTACTATCTCCTAATAGAATAACCGAGTCGGAAGGGGCCTTGGAGGTCTTGTAGTGAATCTAGTCCAACCCTCTCCACAAGCAGGAAATCCTAGACCATTTCAAACAAGTGGTTGTCCAATCTCTTCTTTAAAAACCTCCAATGTTGGAGCACCCACAACTTCTGGAGGCAAGTTGTTCCACTGGTTAATTGTTCTAACTGTCAGGAAATTTCTCCTTAGTTCTAAGTTGCTTCTCTCCTTGATTAGTTTCCACCCATTGCTTCTTGTCCTGCCCTCAGGTGCTTTGGAGAATAGGTTGACTCCGTCTTCTCTGTGGCAGTCCCTCAAATGTTGGAAACACTGCCATATCAATTATACACAGTTGCTTCTTTTCAACCATGGTTACATCCAGTATCTTATGAGCCAAGACTTTATTAGTCCATATTCAGAAAGCCCACAATATTTTAACCTGTTCATTTACGACTGCTTTTTCAAGTCTACCTTCCCACCAATTTTTCAGTCCTGGTACATAATAATTTCTATCGATGTTTTGGCGATTTTGTTGTGTTGTTGTTTACAATCAGTTTGTGCAATCTTCTTGCCTGAGCTGAGAATACGATCTACGGTTCTTCTGCGTCTTTATACGACTGAACTTTGAACCGTTTGATGATTTCTTTAAAAACAAAAAATTGCATTACTTCAAATAAACAGCCAAAACCAAGCCTTTACTTTCTTTTGTTGCTGTTGTTCTTTTACCGATATTTCTTTAATCTATTAGCTGCAAATCAAGCTATCTTTCTTCTCTTCTGCCTTTTTAAAGCAAATTATTAATTTCGACGGTTACCTGTTTTAAAGCATTTGTTCAGCAGTGTATAATGTTGAGCCTTTTGCTTTAATCACTTGAGATAAGCTGTCTGGCCTGGAATAAAGGATGTTTGCCAGCTTTACGTGCGGAACAAAAGAAAAAGCTATTTATCAAAAACATATTAGCATATTTTGCCTCATTAATAACGATGCTGCAGCTTTAATTTGCTTAATTATCGCATTTTGAATTCAACATGGTAGCTAATTAACCCAAAGCATAGAAAACAAATGCAGAATTATAACCTGCACAAAACAAACTCCTGCCTGAATGCTTTTGTGCCCATCTCATTATTTCTGTAAAATCGATCTTGGTTACTTGACCCCAATGCGATATTAAAATCATGATCTATAACCTAATTAAGTTGGGTGCTTTGAAACATATGACACCCTTCTGAAGGGAAACCAACATAAAGTTCTGTATGAGATACTATTTGTTGCCGTCTGAGGAACCACAGGCACAATTGTCTTGTATCATGTCAGTGTGGCGCGACAGATGGGTCAGAAACCTCTTGGTCTCCCTGCCTTTGCAATCCTAGCCAGCTTTTAATAAGCCCCGATAAATAAAATGTCATCAGGGGATCCCATAAAGTGAACAGGTCCTCTTCAGGAGCACCCATGTTTCAATCCAAACCAAGGACAGATCTAGCACACTGAAAATTAAGGAAAATATTTGTAGCTCGGGGTTGAAGTGAGGGTTCGTTCCTTGGTTGTTTTCTTGCAGATGTTTCATTACCCAAACTAGGTAACATCATCAGTGCTAGAAGAGAGGGGGGATGTGCAGAGATGAGGAGGAGGAGGAGCAGGAGCAGGAGCAGGAGCAGGAGCAGGAGGTGGAGCAGGAGCAGGAGGAGGAGGAGGAGCAGGAGGAGCAGCAGGAGGAGGACTGTGGGGTCCTTGGTGCTCTCTGAGCTTGGTTGTTTTCTTGTAGACATTTTATGACTCAACTAGGTAACATCATCAGTGCTAGAAGGGAGGAGGGGATATCCAGAGAGAAGGAGGAGGAGGAGGGGGGAGGAGGAGGAGGAGGAGGAGGAGGAGGAGGAGGAGGAGGAGGAGGAGGAGGAGGAGGAGGAGGAGGAGGAGGAGGAGGAGGAGGAGGAGGAGGAGGAGGAGGACGACGACGACTATGGGGTCCTTGGTGCCCTCTGAGCTTGGTTGTTTTCTTGTAGACATTTCATGACCCAACTAGGTAACATCATCAGTGCTAGCTAGGACTCCCTACTGTCAAGCCATCCTGGTATGGCTATGTGCAAATAAAGAGGTAGGATCTCGATTCTTTTCCTAGATAACACATTTATTCAGTGCTGGACAAAGCTGGGACCTCCCATAAGGCTAGAAGAATCCTGAGTGAAGTTTCAAGCAAGTATATGTATACTGTATATATGTAAGATACAGCAGTTACAAAAATATTTGTGAACACATCCTCATGTTTTTCAGCCTTGCTTGCTATTATCTTATCAGAAGCTCCATATCCCTTAAGGCCTAGGCTTCATTTCGGTCATTTGAATACAATAACCTATTGACCCACTATCAGAATTGTCAGAATCCTCATCACCTTTACTAGCACTGATGATGTTACCTAGTTGGGTCATAAAACATCTGCAAGAAAACCACCAAGCTCAGGGAGCACCAAGGACCCCATAGTCGTCGTCCTCCTCCTCCTCCTCCTCCTCCTCCTCCTCCTCCTCCTCCTCCTC
>QLTV01001331.1:12798-27408 GCA_003457575.1 Thermophis baileyi | reverse complement strand
AGCTCAGAGACTACCAAGGGCCCCACCCACCACCACCACCACCTCCTCTTCCTCCTCCTCTTCCTCCTCCCTGCAAACCCTCCTCCCTTCTAGCACATGACGTTACCTAGTTGGGTCATGAAATGTCTGCAAGAAAACAACCAAGCTCAGAAAGCATCAAAGACCCCTAAGTTCTCCTCCCATTGTTCCATCTCCTCCTCCTCCTCCTCCTCCTCCTCCTCCTCCATTCTAGCCCTGATAATGTTACCTAGTTGGGTCATGAAACATCTGCAAGAAAACCACCCAGCTCAGAGAGCACCAAGGACCCCACAATCCTCCTCTCCTCCTCCTCCTCCCCCTCCAAACCCAACTCCCTTCTAGCACTGATGATGTTACCTAGTTGGGTAATGAAACATCTGCAAGAAAACCACCAAGCTCAGAGAGCACCAAGGACCCCTCACCCTGAAAATTCAGGGTGAGAACTACCATCCATCAGAATGCATGCAAAGTAACTTCAATGTTAACATTCGGATCAGGAAATAAATCTCCTTGCCATCTTTGTTCTCTGTCTCTTCCTAGAAATGCTAAGTGAAATAATCATGGCCAGTGATGTCATAACATTCCCCATTCATCACTTGCCTCTAAGAAGGAAAAAAAGGCAGCGAGCAGAAGTCGGCTGGGAAAGTGATAGACCTGAGGAAACCCTGACACATTTTACCAACAAGATGAAAAGAGTTATTGGCAGCTGTACCACGCTGCAGATCTCGTGGTGATAAAATGGACCATTTGTGCACTGGGGGGGGAAATATATTATTTCATTCTTGAACAGACAAACACAGACAAGCCCAAGCAACCAAATTTGGATTTGCCACTGGGTGGGGAAAAAAGATTATGTAATACACTGATCAGACAAGGCTTAGAGTCTTGAGGAAGCTTGCTGATGTTAGATAAACAGCCCACAATGATTGAAACAAGGTCACCACCAAGCAGGCTTCATGTTGAAATGGGCACTGGGCGAGTAGCTTTAGTTTCTTTGAGAAAAAAATGGGGTCTTCTAAAATTTCACTGGTTTCAGTGGGAGAATTAAAGCATAACTATACTTCACCTATCAAAATCCATGGTGATCTGACCCAACCATAAAGAGTAAATCAGATTAACAGAGTTGGAAGGGACCTTGTAGGTCATCTAGTCCAACCCCCCCCCCTGCCACCCAAGCAGGAGACCCTACACCATTTCTGACAGATGGCAGTCAATCTCTTCTTGAAAGCCTCCAGTGATGAAGCTCCCACAACTTCTGAAGGCAACTTCTGTTCCATGGGTTGATTGTTCTCACTGTCAGAAAATTTCTCCTTATTTCTAGGTTGAATCTCTCCTTGATCAGTTTCCATCCATTATTCCTTGTCTGGCCTTTGGGTGCTTTGGAAAATAGCTTGACCCCCTTCTCTGTGTGGCAGCCCCTCAAATATTGGAACACTGCTATCATGTCTCCCCTGGTCCTTCTCTTCATTACTAATAAATAATTAGTAAATCATTACTAATGTAATCTAATCTGGCATCTTCTTACTATACGGCCAACTGGATATTCTAACCAGAGCAGACATTGTGATATTGGCCATTTTAATTTGATTCCTTCCATTAAGGCCAGACAAGGAATAATGGATGGAAACTGATCAAGGAGAGATTCAACCTAGAAATAAAGAGAAATTTTCTGACAGTGAGAACAATCAACCAATGGAACAGAAGTTGCCTTCAGAAGTTGTGGGAGCTCCATCCGTGGAAGCTTTCAAGAAGAGCCTGGACTGACATCTATCAGAAATGGTGTAGGGTCTCCTGCTTGGGTGGGGGGTTGGACTAGATGTCCTACAAGGTCCCTTCCAACTCTGTTAATTTGTTAAAATAAAGCTTCCAGATTTGCAAAAAATCTAGTCAACCATTAGATGGCGAGACAGAGTTAGAGTTCTCCACCTGTCTTTACTGCCATCTAGTGGCAGCTCCACATTTTGCACCACAGATCTGTCTTTACAATCCTTAATATTCTGTTTCCAACAGCATATGGTAGATCGATATTTTCATCAAGCAAATGACTGCAGCCACCAATAATTGTCTTACTGACCAAGGGGATATTATCCATACATGGGTGTCATTTTGATTCAGCGCTTATCAACTCTCTACACCCCTCCGTGTTTGTATTTCAACAAGTTTGGACACAATCCTTGGGATCTCTTTGCAAATGCCTTTTTGACTTTCCAAACCATAAATAATGTGTGTCGACAAAAATTTGTCCACTTCAGCAATTCCTCATCTTTTTTGTTTCAGCAAATCGCAATACTGTAATTGAAAAGTGTTTGCCAACAATCTCATAAGCAAGCTATTGTTAGGGAATTTTAACCTAGGCTCTGGGGGACAAGAGTCAAAGCTATATATTGAGGAGCCGTTAAAAGCAGAGCTAACTCAAATAATTTATTATGGCCACTCACAAACATGTTGTACTTATTGGCATATGTTTATTGGCTCCTTCCAAACCAACGTTCCCTGTGAATAATAACGATATTGGCTATGATACTGAAAAGATAGATTGGATTATAACGTTATCTTTCCCAAAGGTGCTTTTTAAGGAGGCAACTGGACTTCCTTGTTTTTTCTTTTAAGATGTTTCGCTTCTCATCCAAGAAGCTTCTTCAGCTCTGAAAGGATAGTGGGGAATGGAAGGATTTATATTCCTTGCAGACAGCTGGTCATTTGCATCCTTTTAGAGGGTCGTTGAAGCACTTGGAGGTTTATTTGTGTCCTCAGAGTCACCTGAGTAGTGGTTCTTTTGGGAAAAAAAGCACCTTTGGGACAACCCTGACCTGGATGACTGAGAATCTCTACAGACTTTTAGCTATACAATTTGGGATGAACCCCCTTTGAATGGTGTGGGAGTAGAAGTGGATTTCCAGAGGAACAATTGCAGACTACTACAGGAACCAGGAGCACTACTCAGGTGACCCTGAGGACACAGACAAACCTCCAAGGGCTTCAAGGGCCCTCTAAAAGGATGCAAATGACCAGCTGTCAGAGCTGAAGAAGCTTCTTGGATGAGAAGCGAAACGTCTTCAAAAGACGTCCAGTTGCCTCCTGAAAAAGCACCTTTGGGACAACCATGACCTGGATGACTGAGAATCTTTACGTTATCTTTTGTTCTCATCTCTTTTGGACTATCAAAGTAGGGTAGAAGTGATCCGTAGAAGGAAATTCAAGGAAAGGCTTGGAGGTGATGAACATCAGGAGAGGAGACCCACCAGCACAGGTGGGAATGAAGAAGTCATTAAAAGCAGGCCACATGCATTCTCAAATCTGATCAGAATTCTTCAAGTCTGCAAGGAGTATCAATCCTTCCATTCCCCACCATCCAGTCAGAGCTGAAGAAGCTTCTTGGATGAGAAGCGAAACGTCTTCAAAAGAAAAAAGCAAGAAAGTCCAGTTGCCTCCTGAAAAAGCACCTTTTGGGACAACCATGACCTGGATGACTGAGAATCTCTACAGACTTTTAGCTATACAATTTGGGATGAACCCCCTTTGAATGGTGTGGGAGTAGGAATGGATTTCCAGAGGAAAAATTGCAGACTACAGGAACCATTTGCACCACTCAGGTGACCCTGAGGACACAGGTAAACCTCCAGGTGGCCTTAAGGACCCCCTAAACGGATGCAAATGACCAGCTGTCTGCAAGGAGTATAAATCCTTCCATTCCCCACCATTCAGTCAGAGCTGAAGAAGCTTCTTGGATGAGAAGCGAAACGTCTTCAAAAGAAAAACACAAGAAAGTCCAGTTGCCGCTTGAAAAAAGCACCTTTGGGACATCTGCAGTGATTCACTTAACAAACGTGGCGGGAAAAGTCGTAAAATGGGACAAAAGTCACTTAACAAATTTCTCACTTAGCAACATAAATCCTGGGGTCGATTGTGGTCCTAGGTCGAGGACTCTCCGTACAATAAAATAACAAAAACCGCAAAGGGCAGACTAATGGACCATTAGGTGTTTTTCTGCCGTTACTTTTTTCTATGTTTCTAACTTACCTTGGAAAAATTCTACCATTCTGTGGCATTGCAACTTTTTATCTGCTCCACAATCAAAAGGCTTCTGACTTTTTTTCCAGGCAGAGAAAAAATAAATAAATCTAATTCTAAAGAGGTAACCATGTTACTCTTCCACCAAAAAAAGAAAGAAAAAGAAAAAAAGAAGAAAAAAACCCACAAGCGTCTTGTGACGTTTTAAGGACTCACAGATTTATCGTAGCAAAAAGCTTTCCTGGACAGAATGGGCTCTTGTCCACGAGAAATTATGCTGCAGTAAATCTCTTGGTCTCCATGATGCCATAAAAGGCTTCGTTATTAAATAAAAGAAAGTCAATAATATCTATTTACGTATTTAGTGAGCGTTCGAAGTTACCACGGCCCTGAAAAAAGGGACTTACGGCCGTTTTTCACACTAACGGCGGTTGCAGCATTCCCCGTGGTCACGTGATCAAAATTCAGAGGCTTGACAACTGGCATGTACTTATGACGGTTGCAGTGTCCCGGGAGTATCACGTGATCCTCTTCTGCCGCCTTCTGACGAGCGAAGTCAACGGGAAAGCCAGATTCACTTAGCAACCGTGTTGCTAACTTCACAACTACAGTGATTCACTTAGCAACAATGGAAAAATAGGTTGTAAACTTCACCACTGTCTCGCTTAGCGACAGAAATGTTGGGCTCAATTGTGGTCGTAAGTCGAGGACTACCTGTGTTTACCAGATACCACCCTTCTGCTTCCATGCTAGCTTCGATGAGTAGAATAATTAACAAGGCCATGATTCAAACTCACATCCTATTTGATTGTTGCCTGTATAAGAGGGTGAGCGACAGGTACTATAGTCTATATCCGTGATGGCGAACCTATGACACGTGTGTCAGAGGTGGCACACAGAGCCCTCTCTGTGGGCACACGTGCCATCGCCAGCTGCTCTTCTGGTTTCCCGTGCGCGCATGCGCACCGGCCAGCTGGTCTTCGCGCACGCCGGAGCACCGGAAACCTGAAGACCAGCTGGCCGGTGCACATGCGTGTGCCGGCCACGCATTGGAAACCTGAAGACCACGTTGCCTTTGGGTTTCTGGCACGTGCATGAACATCAGCCAACTGGTCTTCGGGTTTCCGGCGCTCTGGCATGCGTTCCGGTTTGGGCACTCGGTGCTGAAAAGGTTTGCCATCACTGGTCTATATAGTCTATATACCAGAGGTGGGTTCCTCCCAGTTCGGACCGGTTCACCCGAACCAGTAGCGACCCGCTGGTGACATCATGATGATGTCACAGATCCGGTTCGGTCAGTGCCGGTCCGTGGCCACCGCCATCTCTTTTTTTTTTTTTTTGAATTTTTTTTTATTGATTGATTGATTTTTTTTTATCTTGTTTTTTCTTCTGCGCATGCGCAGAAGCCGAGTTTCCGGCACTGCGCATGCGCCGCCATCTTGTTTTTGGATTATTTATTTATTTTTTTTGCACTACGCATACATGTGCGAAGCGCGTGCGCGGCCACGAGGCGTGGCCACGCGGCGCGGGAGGAAGCGAACCAGCAGCGAGGTAATTTAGAACCCACCCCTGCTATATACTAAACGAATGACCCAATTGGAACCCCATATTAAAAGAACTTACCTTACATGCGGCCAGAATTTGAAAACAACATTTAATACGGCACAGTACTTGAGCAAAATGGTTCATTTGAGTTCAGTTGATGTGGGATTGATTGTGTGATGACCCGGGGCAAGGCACAGAGGCAACACAGTCAGCTGATAATTCAAACCACCCCTTTATTGCTCCAGCTTTCCCCCAAACGCTCCCACATTTATGGCGAGTCCCAGAGCAAAGTGATTGACCTCACACACACACACACACACACACACACACACACACCCCTCCAGCAGCCTCTGGCTGCAAGTAGTCCCACAAAATGCTGTGAGCACAACGGCTGCAAAGCAAGAAATCCAGCGGGGCAAGGGAATAAGTCAATGGTTTCAGGAAGCAAAGGAACAAGGCAATTCATCCAGGAAGCAAGAAATAAAGCAAGAAGTCCAGGAAACTTCAAACGTCGGCAATGGCACACAACACTCCATGAATTCAGTGTTTGTTCCCGACAAACGCTCCTCCCCACAGCGTCTCCTTAAGTCTCAGTCCCCAGGTGTGCCTTGTGGAGAGGGGCGGGGCGCTCTCCTCCCGAGTAGTCAGGTCAGCCTGCGCTGTTCCCGCCTTCTCTCCACTCTCCATGCTTGAGGATCAGGAGGGGGCGGTCCTTGCTCATCGCCTGGGCTCTGTCGCTCCTCATGTCCACTGCTTAGTCTCTCTTGGTCATCCTGCCCCGGTTCCTCCCTGCCTACAAGCCGTCCCAATCCTGACAGGCCCTGGCCTGACTTGGCCTGCTCCTCCCCATTTTCCTCCAAAGCCAACCCCTCAATCTCCGTCAGCTCCACCTCCAGCTCGTCTTCCTCCTCAGATTCAGGCGCCGATGGGAGAATGACAGATTGGGGTAGATTGTAGGGGGTGATACTGAAATATAATTTTATTTTATTTTATTTATCTATATATTAAATTATTGTACTTTATTCCAATCTCATTTTAAATTGTATATCTATTCCAATTTCACTTTAAATTGTATTTTATTCCAATTTCACTTTAAATGGTATTTTATCGGATTTTAGGAATAATTTGTGTTTGGAACTCTGCCACTTTGATATGGCCCGTGGGCTAATCAATAAACTAAACTCTAAGGCCTCTGATTTTGACGTATGCTCTTTGAATTAAAAGGAACACAACTTTGATTTGGATACGACCACATTTTCAACATCCTTCCCTGCAGAAGTTGTGGGAGCTTCATCCCTGGAAGCTTTCAAGAAGAGACTGGACTGCCATCTGTCAGAAATGGTGTAGGGTCTCCTGCTTGGGGAGGGGGGGGTTAGACTAGATGACCTACAAGGTCCCTCCCAAATCTGTTAATCCTGTAGAAGTGGGAAGTGACAAAATTAGGGCTTCTGGATGTTGTCACGAGAATAACATCAATCAGGACTATTAGCAATTCTTGGCACACGAGGGGTATATATCCAGTCCAATATGATCATTTATCTTTCTGCCTCTCTCTCTCTTTTTTTTTTTTTTAATTTACAGCATAAATCTAAACAGTCAGCTGGACAGCTGCCTGTTTTATTATATTTGCTTCGAAGGCATATTTAAAAAAACAAAAAAAAACAAACCAAAAAAGCTGGGACCGGATTTCCAGTTTGGGTATCCATGCAACTTGGAAGCTCAGCAATTAGACATGCACCCTTTATTATTTTTACTTTAAATACTTTGCTTTCCTTTAACACACGGTGCTCTTTCCCAAGCAATAGGTGTTCTATCTGCAGAGAGCACCGCACTTCCCATAAAATCAGAAAGGCCAAGGCTTAAAATTACTGATTTAGATAAAATTTGGACTGAAGATTCTAGTGTTTTATTGAAGACTCAGGTCAGCATTGTGAGAACTTTTATATCAAAAAAATTTTTATTCTTTACACTGTTTCCATCTTCCACCTTAAAACATTAAATGGTCTGAGAATATGGGTTTCCACCGGACAATTGACAAGTCAAGCTGAAATTAAGTTAATTGAGTAAAAATAGCAAATGGGGGGGGGGGATTTTTTGCTCAAACTTCCTCAAACCCCCAAATAAGTTAGCCAGACCTAATCCACATATCAAAGGATAAGGTCTGTAAAAAAAACAGAGTTAATTAAATTAGGTCTCCCAGCGGAACTGCATGTTCACCAGAATAAACGTCATAGATGACAGACCTACACGCACCCACTCCACCCTAGAATCAGGGGTGAAATGCTACCGGTTCGGCCCGGTCCGGGCGTACCGGTAGCGGCAGCCGCCGGTGGTTCAGAGAACTGGTAGCGGCGGCAGCACGAGGCTCCGCCCACTCACCCAGACGTCACCATTTTCTTGTTTTTAACCCTCTGTGCATGCGCAAAGCGTTCTGCACATGCGCAGAGGGTGAAAAAGCTCGCGTGACGGGCGTGCGCGTGCTTTCGAACCTGTAGGGAAGGTAAGTAGATTTCACCGCTGCCTAGAATCATCACATAGACACTTCCACACCCAGGACAAGTTCCCCTATATTTCTATATCGCTTCACCCTATTTCTCTGCAGCTGCCCCTGAAGACAAACTCTTTGCTTTTAGGAATAAATATTTCTTCTTTCCTCACAGCTGTCTGGATCTCACTTTTATTTATTCTTCAGCAACCCCGGCTCGAGTTGGAACCCCAAATTATTCTTCTGATAGCATCCCTAGAACCTACTACAGAGATCCATTATGCACAAGAGGTGTTCAATCAAATGAATGATAAAGGAAGAGAGAGAGAGAGAGAGAGAGAGAGAGAGAGAGACAGACAGACATAGAAGAGAGAGAGAGAGAGAGAGAGAGAGAGAGAGAGAGAGATAATAGATAGATAGATAGATAGATAGATAGATAGATAGATAGATAGATAGATAGATAGATAGATAGATAGATAGATAGATAGATAGATAGATAGATAGATAGATAGATAGATAGATAGATAGATAGATAGATAGATAGATCTCCTTAGCCTTCCATGCTTAGAAGCTTCCCTATGATTTGATGGACCTACATCAGTTGCAACATAGAAAGCAGTAATTACTCCTCTCTTTCAATTAATGAAATTTCCTTTACCCGACCTACCTTACTTTCATTTCCCCCATTGTTTTTAGCTACTCCAGAGCAAAACTATAAACACAATTTTTAAGCCCCTGCCCTAGAGCAATAATCATAAAACACCAACCGGGGTAATGACAGCAGAGCAAAAGTATTTGCATTTGATTGTGGTTCAGATTTGTTGAGCTATTAAAACAGACCAATTAAAATCAATGGGATTTAAGGTGGACGTCCCATAGATTTCAACATTCAGCAGCTACTCGGAATATAAAATGAAAAGAAGGACTAGGGGAGACATGATAGCAGTGTTCCAATATCTCAGGGGCTGCCACAAAGAAAAGTGAGTCAAGCTATTCTCCAAAGCACCTGAAGGCAGGACAAGAAGCAATGGGTGGAAACTAACCAAGGAGAGAAGCAACCTAGAACTAAGGAGAAATTTTCTGACAGTGAGAACAATTAATCAGTGGAACAGCTTGCCTCCAGAAGTTGTGAAAGCTCCAACACTGGAAGTTTTTAAGAAGATGTTGGATAACCATTTATCTGAAGTGGTGTAGGGTTTCCTGCCTAAGCAGGGGGTTGGACTAGAAGACCTCCAAGGTCCCTTCCAACTCTGTTTATTCTATTCTATTCTATTCTATTCTATTCTATTCTATTCTATAACCGAGTTAAGACTCATCCGCTGTTATCATTACTACTATTGTGGCTATTATTTTCTGTCGAGTTCAAACACCTTTGTAGAAATACAGAACAGTAATACAGGGAAGGCAACCAAAAGCCAACCAGTAATACCCAATACAACAGAATGTTTATTTTAATTTCATTTTTCGGTTTGGCTTACAGAAGCCCCATAGTATCATTTCTGTTTCTTGTGGCTAGAGTTTGATCCTTGGATGGGAAGGAAGCCATATATACATTTCCTAAATAAATAAGGTACCTCTGAAAGCCAGATGAATAAGAATCGTTTTTAATTTGGTAGCCAATTTGGAAGTCTCTTGGTTTTCGTTGAGAGTTCACGATCACTGAAAAACCTTCTCTCTACCAGGTGGTCAAATTCACCTCTGAAGATATTTACAGCTAGAGTAGGACATACATGTCTCTGGTAGACACTTAAAGTGGTCAGTTTAATGCTGGACAAAGCAACCCTACAAATGCATAGATTCTAAGCTGTTTAGATTGGTAAAGGGTGAAACCAGCCCATTAATTGTTCAATTGTCTCTGGAAGGAAACTGGTACCCAAATCCAGAGGTGGACTGCTGCCAGTTCGGACCGGTTTGCACGAACCGGTAGTTCTGACCACCGGCTGGGCCCGCCCGCCCGCCCCGGCTCTAGAACAGCCTTCAGATAGTGCTGAACTGCATTCTGTACCTCAGTAAACCAGCCATAGTAAAGGACGCTTGGCATTTCATTCAGAAACCCTTTGAGGGTCACAGGCAGAGGTGGGCTGCTGCCGGTTCGGACGAACCGGTAATTCTGACCACCGGCTCCACCCGCCCTGGTGCTATCCCGTCCTATATATCTCACTCTCTGGCTCGCTCGCCCCGCCGACGCAGCCCAGCTGATTTCCGCGCCTCGCCCACTCTACTCACCGTGGCTGCCCGAGGTGTGCTGGAAGCTGCGCGCATGAAATCGCAGTGTGTTTGAAGCCAAGCGCAAGCGCGGAAGGCATGCTCACATTTTCGGTTCTGCACTAGGTGAACCGGTTGTTAAATTATGTGAAGCCCACCTCTGACCAAATCTCAACAAACAAGCATCTTATGTTCAAAGTGATGAGTAAAGAACAATAGCCCGTTGACTCTGCAGGTAGTTCTCCACTACCGCAATTGAGCCTAACATTTCCGTCGCTAAGTAAGAAGGTTGTTCAGCGAATTTTGAGCCCATTTTAAGACCTTTCCAAGCCACCGTTTTTAAGTGACTCACTGCTGTTGTGATCAGCGTGGTTGTTAAATGAATCTGGCTTCCCCATTGACTTTGTGTGTCGCAAAAAGTGATCAAATGTCCCCGGGAACACTGCGACTGTCATGAATACGAGCCAGGTTGTCAAGAATTTTGATCATGTGAACACGGGGATGCTGCAACGGTTGTAAGTGTGGAAAAAATGTCACGGGTTCTTTTTTTCAGTGCCCTTGGAACTTTGCACGGTTATTAAACTAACGTGTGTAAGTCAAGGACAGCCTGTATTTTGAACCTCTTGCAATTGCTTTCAAGCCCCTTCGTGAATTTGGTTTCCTCCTTTATCCTCGGCAATCCATGAAGCTGAATTTTGATTTTTGTTCATTGTTTTTACAAGGAATTTGGGGAACACATCAGAATTAGAGGGTCCAGTACACTGCAAGTGGACGTACTGTATGTCCATGATGATGGATTTATTCATCTATAGGGTTTCCTGCCTGAGCAGGGGGTTGGACTAGAAGACCTCCAAGGTCCCTTCCAACTCTATCCTGTCTGACACTGCAGTTTGTGGTTGCTCTTCCTAGTGATGTTAATTCCAGTTGCCCACAACTGTCCAAAAAGAGTCAAACTGTGTGTTGCAGTTTCCAGGTTAAGGAGCAACCTCTTCCCCCTCTGATTTCTATTCTATTCTGTTCTGTTCTGTTCTGTTCTATTCTATTTTCTATTCTAATTTTTATTCCATTCTACTCTATTCTAATTTCTATTCTATTCTAATTTCTATTCCATTCCATTTCATTCTATTATTCTATTCCTATTCTAAATGGAACCATTCCATTCTATTATTCTATTCCTATTCTATTCCATTCCGTTCCATTCCATTCCATTCCATTCTATTCTAATTTCTGTTCTATTCTATTCCACTCCGTTCCGTTCCGTTCCGTTCTATTTTATTCTATTCTAATTGCTGTTGTATTCTATTCCATTCCGTTCCATTCCATTCCATTCCATTCTATTCTAATTTCTGTTCTATTCTATTCCACTCCGTTCCGTTCCGTTCCGTTCTATTTTATTCTATTCTAATTGCTGTTGTATTCTATTCCACTCCGTTCCATTCCGTTCTATTTTATTCTATTCTAATTTCTGTTCTATTCTATTCCACTCCGTTCCGTTCCGTTCCGTTCTATTTTATTCTATTCTAATTGCTGTTGTATTCTATTCCGTTCTATTCCATTCTATCTCAGTGGGTCAAAAATGGTATAAATTTCCCACAGCAGAACTTAACACCAGGTCAATGTGTTTGCAAGGGCAGTGGGAACGACGAGAGGAAACATTCAAATCTATGTCTCTGCAAGAATTTATTTATGCATGTTGTGTATTGCCATTAACTGTTTATTGAGATGGTGAGCCATGATGTAGATTTACAACCTCCCGAAGCCCTAGGAATTCAGGGCTGGGTGGTATCAGCTTCTATAAAAACAGAGTAATGCACCAAGAGGCACATATTACAGCCCCACATCCAATAAAAACAGATATGAGATAAAATCTCTATTAAAATGCTTAAATGTTTCGGTGTGCTGAATCCAAAAGATAAGAATATCCAAGCTCCATTGACCTAAACAGGAGGACGGAGGGGACCACAGGAAAGGGCTAGAAAAATGACAAGGAAATGATGAAACATCCAAGGGTCCTGGGATTTGAAAACATAATTGACCAAGTGGGCAGTTTCTAGATCAGTGGTTCTCAACCTTTCTAATGCCGCGACCCCCCCCGTGACCCCCCGCTGCCGCGACACCGCCGTGACCCCCTCCCTGCCCCCTCCCCGTGCGGGATGAGGTGACAAAGGGGGCGTGGCCCCACGGGCCAAATGCTCCCAGTTCGGCTGTGGGTCGCCGGACAGCTGATAGAGACGGAAGCAGGAGACTTCGCCCGGACGCCGCCATTTGAGTTCTTTTACCCTCTGCGCATGCGCAAAGCGTTCTGCGCATGCGCATAGAGTAAAAGAACCCAAATGGCGGCGTCCGGGCGGGTGGGTGAAGTCTCCCGCTTCTGTCGCTACCGGCTGTCCGGCGACCCGCAGGCATGGCCGAACCGGGAGCATTTCACCCCTGCAGTGACAGTGGCACCAAGATGGTGGGCTAATGTGTGTGGCGACCCCTGTGAAATGGTCGTTCGACCCCCAAAGGAGTCGCGACCCACAGGTTGAGAACCGCTGTTCTAGATGGAAATGCAAAGGAACCAAGGAACAGCAGAAGGCTTCTGAGAGAAGCATTCTGCAACTGAGGCTGTACCCATTACAAATGCCCCTAGAATGATAGCAGTAATCTAGCATTTGAGGGGCTGCCACAAAGAGGAAGGGGTCAACTTATTTTCCAAAGCACCAGAAAGCAGGAGAAGAAGCAACGGATGGAAACTAACCAAGGAGAGAAGCAACCTGAAATTGAGGAGAAACTTCCTGATGGTGAGAATAATTAACCAGTGGAACTGCTTGCCTCCAGAAATCATGGGTGCTCCATCACTTGATGTTTTTAAGAGGAGACTAGATAGTCACTTATCTGGAATGTTATAGTCTCCTGCTTGAGCAAGGGGATGGACTAGAAGACCTCCAAGGTCCCTTCCAGCTCTATTCTTATTGATTGAATGAATACTTGCAGAATCATGTTCATCAAGTCTGGGTCCCTTCCACAACTATATTGATATATATATTACAAAGTATGTGATAGCAGTGGTGGGTTTCAAAAAAATTTACTACCGGTTCTGTGGGCGTGGCTTGGTGGGCATGGTGGCTTGGTGGGCGTGGCTTGGTGGGTGTATACAGAAAATGTATATCCCAATGAAGAGAAGGATTAGAGCAGTGGTGGGATTCCAATTTTTTTTACTACCGGTTCTGTGGGCGTGGCTTGGTGGGCGTGGCAGGGGAAGGTTACTGCAAAAGCCCCATTTCCTCCCGATCAGCTGGGACTCGGGAGGCAGAGGTGGTATTTACCGGTTCTCCGAACTGCTCAAAATTTCCGCTACCAGTTCTCCAGAACTGGTCAGAACCTACTGAATCCCACCTCTGTGTGATAGATCATGAAGAAATTGTTCAATAGATGACACTGAGTAGAGACGCTCTGAACAAATGGAACTCTCCGGTGGCTTCTGTTCTTTGCGATTGTGGTGACACGCAGACAACAACAAATATGTACACCTGCAGTTTGTGTGCCCCAATCAGCGGACACTTCAGGACCTGATGGCAACGCGACAGAACGCAATTCATGTTGCCAGTTTCTGGGCAAGATCTGTTTCACGTGCGCATGTTTTCATCTCGTACAGGTAATCCTCGACTTACGGCCACAATGGAGCCCAATATTTCGGTTGTTAAGCGAGACATTTGTTAAACTGGGTTTTGCCCCAGTTGTTAAGCGAAACGCCGCAGTGGAATCAGTTAGTAACCCAGTGGTGAAGTGAATTTGGCTTCCCCCACTTTGACTTTGCTTGTGGGAAGGTCGCCAAAGGGGATTACGTGACCTTGGGACATAGCAACGGTCGTAACTATGAATCAAGTTGCCAAGCGTCTGAATTTTGATCACATGATCATGAGGATGCAGCAAAGGTCGTAACTCTGAAAAACGGGCATAAGTCACGTTTTTCAGTGCAGTTGTAACTTTGAACGGTCACTAAACGAACTGTTGTAAGTCGAGGCCTACTCGTATTTTATATTTTAAATTTCATGTCCTATAATTTACCTTATTTTAATTTATTTATTTATTTATTTATTTGTCAAACATGTACAAGATAGCAGGTATAGGTATAATCATAAACATAATCAAAGTGAATACAGATAGATGAAGACAATAGGACAGTAGGACAGGGACGGTAGGCACGCTGGTGCGCTTATGCACGCCCCTTACAGACCTCTTAGGAATGGGGTGAGGTCGACAGTAGACAGTCTAAGGTTAAAGTTTTTTGGGTTTGGGGAAGAAACCACAGAATAAGGTAGTGAATTCCAGGCATTTATCACTCGGTTGCTGAAGTCGTAGTT
>QLTV01001328.1:211187-229064 GCA_003457575.1 Thermophis baileyi | reverse complement strand
CTACAAAAAGAAAGACAGAAAAAAAGAAAGAAAGAAAGAAGGAAGGAAGAAAGGAAGAAAAAAAAGAAAGAAAGAAGGATGGTAGGAAGGAAGGAAGACAAAAAGAAAGAGAAAGAAAGATGGTAGGAAGGAAGGAAGACAGAAAGAAAGAAAAAGAAAGAAAGAAGGGGGGAAGGGAGGGAAGGAAGAAAGAAAGAAAGAACGAAAAAAAGAAAGACTTATGACCACAAATGAGCCCAAAATTTTGGTTGCTAAGCAAGAGCGTTGTTAAGTGAGTTTCACCACATTTTACAAGTTGGCCACGCCCACCCGGTCACCTGACCACCAAGCCACGCCCACCTGAAGGGGGTGGGGGGCACTGAGGATGAGTTGTAGCACCAAGGGGGCGGTGGACTGAAAAAGTTTGGGAACCACTGCTTTACTGTAATGGAAATTTGAGCCTGCAAGAGCAAACCAACTGACCAGAACTGGAATTGTCAGGGGAAACATCCATAACTTTTGCTTTTCCATCTTCACTGCTGAAGTATTGGGACCCGGGGACAAGGTACCTCTTTTTTTGTTTCATTTAATCAGCAGCTTGTCTCTTGCAAGGTGGATGACCTGGCAGAGGGATGGCTTGGATCTTAGCTTGGGTACAAGAGGGTACAAAAATTCCACCCATGCCTTATCCAGTGGTGACCATGAGGAGATGCCCAGGCCATATAACTAGGTAAGATTTATTATTAGACAGGTCAATAGTACAGGTGAAGAAATTGCAGTTTTTAGTAAACCATTCGTCCTCCTATAAGTCAACCCTCTGAGGTGATAAATTGCTATTTGATAATCTGGCAAGAGTAATCACCACACAACAAGTCATAGATATTCCTTAACAATTTTAGATTGTCCATAAACAGTTCAAATAGAGCCAGTTTTAGTCCCAAAAGTATATAAATTATAGCACTTCAGTGAGCCGCTGATGGTTAATAAACAAAGGTCCATAGTGTACCTGCCGCTACCCACTACCCACTACCCAATGGATCCTATAACAGTCCCCATTTTGAAATGATGATTGGCAGATACAGTAATGCACCTGAGCAGAAAAGTCAGCCTAGCACAGAAGATTTTTTGATGCAATCGGCATGACCATACTTCCTGATTTTAAAGTCCCAGGATTATTTCAGTCTATACCTGGAAACTATAGAAATGTCCAAGACCCACAGCTACCGGTATTGAAACTTGTCCACTAATTAAGTCCAGTTGGATAAATGATGCCCCAGATGGTATGATGGCTCAACCCTGGAGTGGATGCTGTCTCATTGCAAAAGATGTTCCAGGTGATGGAGAACAAAATGATTACATGCACATTTTGCATTGTGGGTAATTTTACAAACGTGCAATATTTGTTTCAGCATTTCAGGAGCATGACAGGTACCTCTGCAGCACTTATTGCCCACTTGACAACAGGTTCCCAAAGCACTCCTTGTAAGCATTTTTTAAATCATAGACACAATTGCCTTTTAATGGAATAATTACTCGCCAAAATACATAAACTAAGAAATATATGTAGGATACCATAGGATTAATATTTGTGAAAACGTAGACAAATATTCTTGAGCCTTCTTTCTGGTGACTGGGTAAATCTTAAAGCCAAGCAAAGTCCTGAGAAGAAAAATCCTAAGAGGAAGAAGAGGAGAAGTCACCTCTCTGAGAAAGATGGAACAAGTTCTTTTATCCAGTAGCAATTCTGTTTAAGCTTGTCACTTAAAGTACTGATTCTTAAGATCTATATTCCCAAGTCTACTTGCTTTTCCTCTTATCTTCACAATGGAATAAAAATACTTTTGACAAAACACAGCATCATGTAGCTCATGGGAGTTTATTTTCTCATTTTATTCTTTGGGTTCTTCTCTGTTTGTTCTTCTATTCTGCTTTCAACCCCCTGTTTTTTCACAGCTTCAGTGGGATTTATTCTTTTGGTTTCCATGGTATCAGAAAGTCTGTCTCTCATTCTCTTTCTCTCTTCAAGATGTGGAAACCTCCAGGAGAAGGAGGCTATGTAGAAACTTGTCTAAAGTTTTGTAAAGAAAAGGTGTTAACATAAATACACACAGCCTGAATGGAAAATACTGTTTTGATCATTTCTTTAATTTGATTAGCTTTCTCTCTCTTTCACTCTTCTCTGCTTAACAAATGATCAAAAAGGAGCATGTGAGAGAAGAACTCTTAAGAGATCTGCTGGTTGTTGCTTCTACCATTCAGCTCAGGTATCTCCTTTTCTCTTCTTAACAAAATACCTCTGGGTATATATTGGCATTGTGCAGAAGTGTCTTCAGGGTATGCTTTAAAAAGTCAAGATGGTGGCCATGAGGTGAGAAACAGGTAGAGCTTTGATCACACTATTGTAACCAACATCTTGACTATTTTTTTAACCATACCCTGTAGACATCCCTGGTATTGTTCCAACTTAGTATCATACATTAGGTTCCTTGGAGATTATATGTAGAAAACCTGAAACCTAGAAAACTATGATTCCCTGCTGAAGGATGGGATCGGGTTACATTAAACTTTTCACATGACTTCTAGCACTATCTACATTTTGGCTGCTGTAAGCTTTACAATTTATTTTATATATGCTAATCTTGCGGAATATAGCATGATGAGGTACTTAATTCAGGCATTCTCTTTTAATAACGTGTTTTCCCAAAAATAAGACCCTGTCTTATATTTTTTTGAACCCTGAAATAAGCGCTTGGCCTTATTGCCATGCACTCAAAAGCCCGATTGGGCTTATTATCAGGGGATGTCTTATTTTGGGGGAAACAGGGTAGTATACTAAAATTAAATGTGAGAAGCATGTCTCAAGAGGTTTTTTTTAAAAAAAAAAAGCTTTTGCTTCTACTTTAAGATAGGTTCTTTTAGTTAAAGAAAAGAGGTTGGTGTTTTATGAGATAATAACTTGACATCACACACCACCAATTGATGCAAAACAAAAATGGAACTAGAGATTGTTTTCCAGCCTTGGGATCTGTTTTCTTAATTAATGACATATAATTACTTACGAAGAATAAGGCACACTCTTTCTTAAAGAGAAAGGCTATAAAAGAATCAGGGTTTCACATACGGAGAGAGTCATAATAGATGAAGGAATATTGTTGTCAATTTTTTAATTCTTGAGTTTCATTAACAGAACCACCAGAAATCTAGAGGAGTCAGGGGATAGATAATAAGGTAAACTGCAGTACATGAGATATCCTTTTGCCACCAATTTGTAAAACGAAACACAATTATTTCTCAGTAAATAAGGATGGAGATTCCTGGATCTCATTGCAAGTTTAAGTGTGCACACGACTTATTTAGGTCTACATTTTGAGCCTTGGGAAGGATATATTGTATTATGCTAGACTTCAAGCACTTAAATTATTTTACGAACTATTCAGAACTAATAAATAGTAATAACTTGGTCTTCCTTGCTTTGTGTTATATGTTAGGGATACAGAACAAGGTCTCATTACTTGCACTAACAAGAAATAAAATGTTTGTTTCTTATAAACCTGAATAGCTTCTCTTTTTTTCCTCATTTGAGAAAACTCAGAATATAATCATTCAAGCACCTTTTTTTGTACTGTTTCATCTTTGCACCCTGTTGCTATTCTTGGTTTGGCATTGCCATTCTAACTCCCATATCTTCTGGATTCTATTATCAGATAATGGTTCTTCAGTTGTGTGTATTCAATTGTACTGTATTCTTCATGTATATTGGAGTCTGCCATGGGAATGCTTTTATACTCTACAAGTATTAAAAAATTGTTAGCTCTTTCAGTTTATTTACTTACACATATATTGCAGTCTTAATGAGAGGTGTACATTTTGAATGAGAAGCAATTACAATTAACTGCATTGCCAGAATTATATAACAATAGTGTTGCAGCAAATCCTGTTACCAATTCAGGACACAAGACCATGAAGGGTTGGAGAACACAGGTTTATTTGCGCAAAGGTTCAGAACATTAGCATGGCAAATTCTGAACCCCGGGCTACGCCCGAGGTATTACTTTTATTCCTTTTGCAACCCCAGCCCTTCCTGAAGCATTGCCCTATCAAGCTATACAGAAAGAAGAAACTATTATAATTGGTTATATGGCTATACTTTCCCTTATAAGGATACATATTAAGACACTACAGGGCTGGGGTTTGTCTTACACCATCTATTAATTCCAGTCAGCCCAAATCTTACAGTTAAGGTTACAAAAGTTATTTACTTAGTACATGGTTCATGAAGCAATACTTGGTTACAATTTGCAATCTTCCCGGTACTTTCCAAAAGCTTGCATTTCTCACACGATATAATCTTACTCCTATGTTTATTATTATAACTAAATTAAATGCATCCCACCCCCCTGCCTCAATAGCACTTAGACTTGTATACCACTTCATATTTGTTTACAGCACTCTCTAAGGAGTTTACAGAGTCAATATATTGCCCCCAATAAACCTCATATTGTTCTCATTTTACTGATATCAGAAGGATGGAAGGGTGAATCAACCTTGAGCTGGTCAGCATTGAACTCCAGATTGTGTGCAAAGTTAGCTTGCAATACTGCATTCTAATCACTGTGCCACCATAGCTCATATACTCATCCCATATAAGGTTATGAGATGGCCCAGAACCATTTATCCTATGTACATATACAAAAAAATGAATACTCAGCAGACACAACCCATTCTCCAATCTTTCAGTCCTTTCTTGAGGCATCTGGATGTCATTAAAGATTAAAACACTTGAACCGAGCATGGCTGAAGCAAACCAAGCCCAAAATAAATCTACTTCAATTCATCTACAATGCCTGCTCAACCCACTTAATTCCTTTTTTTCTCAACATGCTCATTAAAATTATAAACCAATAAGCATATATCAAGTTGCTTGAACTAAGATATACTTAGGGATTCTAAATATATTTTATGGTTGCAGATCAGGTAATATAATATGACATCTAAATCACTGAGACACTTGCATGCTCAGTTGATTTGATGGCTCACAGTCACATTATTTCTTTTCTGTGAACCGGAAATCATTTTTCATATCTGCTGCTTGATCATGATATACATCTAAAAATAGCAAATGTCAGATTTTGACATCAGAGATGGGAAATGAAATTTGTTTCAAATGATCTATGTTTTATGGAAATAATTCCAAAAAAGTTTTTTTTTCTGACATGTTTGCCTTCCGAAACATCTTAAAGGCCAAGCATGATAGACATTCTTTGAGGTCTAAACCTAGGTTACCTAGATTTTAAGTTTGTTTTCTGGATGTCCAGTATAAGCCCTTAACTTAATAGACAAAATTCTAATAGAAACACTGAAATGGAAGAAGCCACTACAGCAGCAGTTCTCAACCTGTGGGTCGCGACCCTTTGGGGGTCGAACAACCCTTTCACAGGGGTCACCTAAGCGCGCGCTAGCCTGCCATCTTGGTGCCATGCCCCTTTTGTCACCTCAGCGTGCACAGGGTGGGGCGGGGGTCACGGGGGCGGGGGTCACGGCATTAGGAAGGTTGAGAACCACTGCACTACAGCATCAGTTCCAATCTTCTCTCAATGCAGAAATCTAAATGGAAATATCATCACCACAAGATAGTTAGTCCTATTTGTATGTATCCAGTGTAAGGGGGGAAATTCCTTCCTTACTTGGTAATCAGTAGGCCTATGCAAACCAGCTTATAAAAATTTAAATTTTGTAAGTTCATACTATGGAGACAATGTAAATCATAATGTAGAACTGAATAAGCAACACAATTCATCTCAATGAAACATCTTTTGCGTTAATGTGAAAAGCTTCAGGCTTAAGACGAAAGGTCATTTTTATGCCACAAAGTTACTCAACCTGGAAGACATTTTACATGCACCAAAAAGTGAACAAAAAGCTGATTAATCACAATTTTGGAAGCATGGGGATCACATTGTCCAAATATTTATGCCATAGAAGAGACATGATTTACTTCATGCAAGTATTTTGTGTTGAAGACCCACTGGAAGAAGCTAAATAGCTTCTTCCAGTGGGTCTAGTAACCAGAACATTTTCTAGTACTTTCAATACTATCTGGAAGACATAGACACAAGTGCTAGAAGAGACTGTTGGAGCAATACAAAGTAATGCTGTAGTTTCCCTTTTAGTATACATGTGTCTTGTTTTCTGAAACACTCCCATAGGGTGTTTGTATGCACTTTTGTAGATACAAGCCACTTTTTCAAAGCTTTGCACTGGTATTTATAGAGGCTAAGAGAAAACATATTTTATATTTTAAAAGGGTAACACATTAAAACACAGGAGTTGAAATCAAAAAGTAATCTTGTTGTCTGAGAAAAATGTGCCTTAATGGGATAACACTCTTGAAAATATTCTGTCTCTAATAAAAGAGCCACCCTATCTACATCAAACTTTTATGTAATCCAATAGAGATACTTCAAAGAAGATTTCAATATTTGGGAAGGTTTATGTGGCATTCTTAATTTATTCCTACAGATATCTTCATCCAGTTGTTTTTCCAAGTGTGTTCCTTGAAAGGGAACCATATTTCTTAATGAAAAACTCAGTGATGATGACTAAGCTGTCCTGGAAGGTATTTAGCAAACATCTGTCTTCCTTGCAAAGTGGAATTGTAAGAGCAAGTTTATAGCATTCTATTGTGTGTTGAAATTATAGAACTTTTCAAATTATGATTTTCACACAACAAATGTGAGTCTGTGTTTGTGAAAAATCTCTCAGTAAAACACCAGTGAATTCATGGATATTCCATGTAATATTTTTGAAAGTAGCCAGAGGTAGTTTGCCATTGCCATCTTTGGGGAATCTTTTAAATTTAAGCTTGCGATCCTGGTAACCCCTTTGCTTTCCATATGGGGGGCATGAGGGGGGTGGACTTAGTCACCCACATGTAAAAATAAATGCTATAACATGGTAGCTGCTCATTTTTACATGTGTTCAACACAGCAGCTGTGGGTATGTACAGAGTAGTAGCTGCCATGGTTTTTGCATGAACAAAATGGCAGGTGCCATTTTGCATGGGTGCACTATGGCAGCCCCTATTTCACCTTTTCTCTCCCTCCAACACCCCCCCATCCTCCTGATGCCTCTTCCTCTGCCTACATAAACTAGGTAGGTGTAACTATCCTAAGCTACTGAGCCCCCACAAGCTGTAACTTGTTACATGCCTCCTTAAATCCAATTTTTTCCTTAACGCACACAGTTGTATGTGCAATTTACTCTAATATACACATTGCTTGTACACTTTCTCCGAACCTGTTTCTGTGCACATTTTCAAGTGCATATTTCAGTGCATGTGTGTGTTAAGATTCTGAGCAGATCTGGAAAATAACCAGGATAGCAATCCCCTGTTACCAAAAAGAGAGTGGGAGAAAGAGTAGGACAAATTTTAAGGGGGAAATAGAGTGTGTAATAAGCCAAAATGTGTAGATATTTGTGTTAGACACTATGCTTATCACATTTTCTTCATGCGGTAATAAAAGTATTAGTTTTGTAAATGGGAAACACAACCGAAATTGTCATAGTCCCTGTTTTCTGAAAATATCCTCCCTGCTGTGTGAAGACATTTGTCTTCCCTTCATAGCTGATGTTAGATTGTTTTTATCCAGTTTTATTATTGTTTTTTCCCCTAGTAATTGGTAATTGTCAGTGTTTATCTTGTTTTATGTTCTGCTTTATTTTGTACGCTGCTTTGATGAGGCAAAATCTAGAAATACTTTAAAGTGATCTTTAAAAAAAACTTGTACAATCATGTTAGAATATGAGTATTTAGCAAAATGGCAAGTTGCAGAAAATGAGTTTTAAGGTGGTGAAGGATATGCCCTCCTGATATTTTTCTATGTGGAAAACACAGGAAGCTTAACCCTCTTACCTGGAAAAAGGGGGATTAAGAAATAAAGTCTCAATTTTGCCCCACATATTTCTTGTGTATATTAATAAGGGTAGAATGATAATTTCATAAGGAGATACCTGAAGTGATAGCTTGTTTCTCTGACTGATTTTAGCCATTCTTCTAATAGTGGCATAGGTACAATCCCTGGCTGAAATATTAACACATCCATAATCCATAATCCATACGGAAATTATAATTCTGGTCTACCTTGGCAGGTTTTTGTGAAGATTATTGAAAGAAATGTAAAGCATTTAAAATCTATGAAAAATTCTATTGAAATTATTACCGTGGCCTCATGTGAGGTTTTTTTTTTTTTTTTTTTTAATGGAACTTGTAACAGAGAGAACCCATTCCATGGCACTTTGACATACATCAAACAAATATGTGGAAGAACTTTTGTATAACTGTGTGGCAAGAGATGCCAAAGCATAGTAGTAGGTTAATTAATGCCAGTTTTATGGAGATGGGATAAAGTAAAACAAAAGTCTGGTTTGAAACAGTACACTCGCATTTTGGCTGTTGTTCCCAAATATAAATAACTTTCAATTACTTTCCTATATGCAACCCCTGCAGGATGATTTTGTTACATTCCATTTCAATGACAGGAAAGTATGTTCTCCAAATTCCTTTTGCTCTTGAAATACAGTATAACATGTTTATCCTTCATATTTTTTCCTATAATTCTTACCCTGTAATATTATGACCTTTCTTTTCTCCCATAACAGCTACATTTTGCTATTTGGGATGCTTTTTTCTTCTTCTTTTAAATGTAACCACAATGAGAAATGGTCTCCTCTTTTAGCTTTCCATCAGTTGAGATGACAGTGACCCAATCATAGATGTAGTGATGGTGCTGATCCAAGATGCAACTGACGTTGGCCTCATGTGAGGTATTTTTAGCAGTTAAGGCCAGAAATCTGTCTTAGCAATAGCACTTAGCTATAGCACTTAGACTTATATACCGCTTTACAGTGCTTTACAGCCCTCTCTAAGTGGTTCGCAGAGTCAGCATATTGCCCCCAACAATCTGGGTCCTCATTTTACCCACCTCGGAAGGATGGAAGGCTGAGTCAACCTTGAGCCTGTGAGATTTGAACTGCCGAACTGCAGCTAGCAGTCAGCTGAAGTAGCCTGCAGTACTGCACTCTAACCACTGCGCCACCTCAGCTCTTTTGTCTTGTGGTATGAGATAGTCTGCATCTCCATAAGAGCTTTGGAAGAGATTGTAATAATGGTGACAGGTAGTATTCATTTAGCTTCAATATATGCCCATGATATATAGGGGATGATGCTGCACTTCCCACATATAGTACATCTGATGTTGGCCTTATGTTTGCTGGTATTCTGACTTTGTGCTAAGTGGAAATCCACCTCATGGTATTAGATATCTTGAACCTCCATAATAGCTTCAGAGAAGGCAAAATGGAATACATTCTGCTTCCCTTAGATGTCCATGATGTATTACATTCTCTTCTCAGAAATATGCCCAGGGAAAGGGAAGAAGGATGGCTGTTGTTATCTGTGAGTCATTACAGATTTTTTTTTGAGAGGGGGAGGGAGTTCCACTCCTATGATGCTGTATTGTTTTTCCTTTTTGATGAATGGGGTGGTACCTCCTGCCTTGAAAGAGGTGGTTGTGTGCACCCTCTTTAAACGACCGTCCTTGGACTGAATGTTCTTGACAACTGTCAATAGTTTCTAACCTTTCTTTTTGGGAAACGTTCAGAAATCATCAGTCTGTACTTGATGTGGACCCTAGAGGAAACAAATGAACTAGACCCATTTCAGTCTGATTTCAGATCAGGATTTAGTGCTGAGACAGCCTTGGCCACGCTTGCTGATGACCTGTAGTTGAGCAGGATGGAGATCAGTGGTGGGTTTCAATTTTTTTTACTACCGGTTCTGTGGGCGTGTCTTGGTGGGCGTGACATGGCTTGGTGGGCGTGGCTTGGTGGGTGTGGCAGGGGAAGGATACTGAAAAATCTCCATTCCCTCCCCACTCCAGGGGAAGGTTACTACAAAATCCCCATTTCTTCCCGATCAGCTGGGACTCAGGAGGCAGAGAATAGATGGGGGCGGGGCCAGTCAGAGGTGGTATTTACCCGTTCTCCGAACTCAAAATTTCTGCTACTGGTTATCCAGAACTGGTCAGAACCTGCTGAAACCCACCTCTGATGGAGATGCTGTATCCATCCTTGTGTTCTTTGATCTGTCAGCAACTTTTGGAATCCTTCTGATCCAGCTGTACCATTTAACTTTAGTTCTCTTCCTTTCTCCAGGGCTGGTTTCAGTCAGTGCTGGTTGAGAGAGACAGATCACTACCTAGCCCTTTCCTGTGTGGGATTCTACACTTTCTCCATGAGACCTCTGGATGAATCTGCCAGTTTGGGGTTAAATATCCTCAGTATGCTGATGATACCCAATATTATCTTTGGAATGAAGCTGTTAAAGTTCTGCCCCAGTTTCAGTCCTTTGAGATAGACCAGACAAAGAAACCAAAGCCACAAATGCTAATACGACTTTTATTATAGGGTTACAGCAAAAACAATCTTGCAAGTCTGAATGTGCCTCCCTCCTTTCTGCCTTTATCCTAAATAGAACCAGGTAGGCTCAAGTCTGAGATGTTTTCTCAAATTACATTTCTGCTTTGGGCTCCAATTTCTCTTATCTGACCACTGACTTGGCTGCTGCTCTTCCTCTTGTATCTCGAAATTATTCTCCCAGCTCATTACACCCAGTGGCTGGGGCTTTGTAGATTTGGATGGGGAGTAACTGTGTACAGACAATTTGTGAATAACACCATTTTTAAAAATAATTATCATAAACTGGAACTAGATGCAAAGGAAGGATAAGAAAGTAATCCTCATTCACCAGCTGGAGAGAGTGTTGGTTAAATCAAGGAGGGTGAAAGTACTTGTTTGGTGCATAAAATTCAGTTTATGGGAAAAGTTAAATCAGATGTCTGTGTGAAAATGTCTTTTGAATTTAGTGAGAGACAATATTTCTGCAGATAAACATGGATTAGATTTATGCTGTGAGATTGTCACAATGTTATCTTCAGAATTAAGATAATAGAGTCTCACTTTTCCACTTCTGGAATGATGTTTCAACCTTGAAAAGAACATAAGCTGCCCAGGCAAAGATAACAGTATATTTTTTGTGGTGCAGCTGCTGCCAGCCAACTGCTCGTTTTAGCATCTAGTTGGATAGAAAAAGAGATTATTTCTCCTTCTTTTTCCCCCTTTGGGTATCTACCATCTGTTTTTTCTTGTATTTTTAAAAAAAAATCAAAGCTCTTTCTTACTGAGAAAGGAAATGCACCAGCTTTATTCCAGTTTATTATAACATTAGTTTTTTGGGGTCTAGCAATTTGATTCAAACAATATTAAACAAAAGTGCACTAGCTTAGGATTTTAGTACATACTATACTGGCAATATGTTCAGTTCCAATAGATAGATAGGAATGTGTTGAAAATCAGGAAGTTACAGTGATCAGAATACCAGACTAGTCTTAGAAACACCTGGATTCATATCCCACTCAGTCATGATGCTCACTGGAGTCATGATTTTCAACCTAACTAGTTTCAGATTTGCTGGTATATTTGCAATATATTATCATCCAAGGTAATTTGTCTGAGTTTCACTAGAAAATGGTTATATTTTTAAATTGATTGATTGATTTGATTTTTGTGGCCACTTGGATTCTGGGCAGTTTATAACAGATTAGTAAAATAAAAAGTACACAAAAATATCAACAATAGTGTAAAAATATTTTCTGAGAACAAATCCAATAAACACCCAACAATGATAAATCATGGTGCATCTAATTTCCCAGGTCTTCAGTGTTTTATAAAAGGCTAGCACAGTTGGGGCCAAACTATGGGAGGGAATGCTGTTCTAGATAGCAGGCACTATGACAAAAAGGTCAATTTTTGCTCTACAATAATAAAACTAAAATCAAACAAAATATTTCTAGATGTTAAGGACACATTCCTTCTTTTAATTTCTGAGAAAAATATAAGTAAGACCAGTGAAGGCATCTTTCACCATGGATCAACATTTTAAGTACACAAATTCAAGAAGAGATGATTCACAGCTCTTATGCATGTGTAATATAAGATAAGATAACATAACTTTTATTGTCATTTTTTTTTACTGTGAGCACATGGCCCACATTAAAACTGAAATTCTGTTGCCTGCTCTCAAGAGAAAGTGTATATCTACCCAAACACATATATAACACACATATACACATGCTATATACATACATAAATATATATCTGCAACAACACACTCATAAATATATTAATCACCGTCAATTTTGAATATGTAGCGGAAAGAGGAAGCTTGAGAGTTCACAAGGTTGATCCTATACTGTATGGAACAAAACTGTGACTGAATCTAGATGTTCTGCTTTGGATACCATGAAGCCTCCTCCAAGAAGGGAACAAGGAAAACTGGTTGTGAAGAGGATGTGTAGTATCCCAGACAATCATGTGGACTCTGCTCAAGCGTCACTTATATGTTATGTCCTGGATAGAAGGAAGTGAACTACCAATGATCTTTTCTGCCATCCTCACCACTCTCTGCACCGCCTTCCTGTCTGAAACAGTAATGCTTGCAAACCAGACAGTAATGTAACATGACAGGATGCTTTCAATCATCCCTCTATAGAAAGTGGTAAGGACAGGGGAAGGAAGATGAACTTTTCTCATGTGACACAGAAAATGCAGGCGCTGCTGTGCTAACTTCACCAGTGTCTCACAGTCTCTCAGTAATGGAAAGAGTGTAGCTCAATTGATAAACAATACTTAGACTATAGGTTGAAAAGCACCTTAATTCCAAATTGATTTAGTAGTCAGTAGAAAAAGGGACCAGAAGCAGCAATTACTTTGAAATTAGGTTGCTTTTTGCTTTATGCTTCCTGACAAACTCTGCCCTTTTGAATAAGCCATTGGGTTGCTCTTCCACCAGTAATTTCTTCTTCAAATGGGATTCTACAATCTCTGAACTTTATAGCTCAGCGACTGAAACCTGATTCTGCTGATAATTTCCCTATGAAATGAACTGGATTCTTAACATTCACACATAAAGAATATTGACATAGGCTCTCTCCATGATTTAGGATCCTGGACTACGTCTTGGAGTGTGGGATGGGAATCAATATGTAAAACAAGCTCCCTTCTTTGTAGCACCACCAGTTTAAATCTGGATGATAAGAAGCAATAACAACACAACTCTCTTCATTTGTAATTAAGATTTCAGGTAAAATATTGTCCAAGAATGGCCTGGAGGTATCGCTCTGGAATTGAGATATGGTAGAGGCAGAGCACTGATCTTAATGCATACAAATGCACTGTGCATATATTTCTATGGCTTTGAACACAAAGGAAGAAAATAATGAGAATCACACTTTGTTACTGAAATATTATAAGATTTTTATCAAATATAAGCATTCAACCAAAAGAGTTATTCTTCTTACAACAAAAGATGAGGGAACTTTTGTAAATTAGACTTCCTTTGATATGGACAGGGCATTTATTCTCTTGAATTTTACTCTGCTGGAAATAGAGTGATGAATTAAACAGAATATATGCATATTGTTTAACTCTATTTTTAATGCATATCTAAAACAGTTCATCATTCCCGGTATGAAAAAGAGATTGAAAAGTTGGTAGACCCAAGAGCATAACTGATTTGTTCAGGCTGCTTCAATAAGGAAGTTACTGACTTTGGCTTTTTGAATAAATTGTGCTAAGGCACAAATAAGAATGCACAAAATCTTAATTTTAGTACCAGATGGACTTGAACTTCTCTATAAAATGCAATGTATAGTAAAATATAACTAAAGCAGGATCTGAATTCGGTGCCATTTGTTGCCACTTCAGATCGGCATCAGATTTGTCCAAATCTGTAAATGTAAAAGAAATATCTCTACAAAGCAAACTGAACTGAGTTGGAATACAATGTGAATGACAGAATACTCCTGCATTTCAGAAAGGTAAATACCTTGATTGCCATGCTATAGCCATTCCTCACTAAAAGACCAGAATAGGAACAGGGGGAGTAGAAGAGGGAAACAAGTAAATCAAGGAAGTAACATATTTTAATTACAGGGATATAATAATGTTAGCACTTATAATATACAACATAATATATAATAATAGTAGCAGAATACCAGCATATAGCCCAAATCTACAAGGATGAAGTCAGGAAAGCTAAAGCTCAGAATGAACTAAGACTTGCAATAAATGTCAAAAACAATAATAAAATATTTCTTTTAACATGTAAAAAAAAACCAAGAAAAAATTCAAGGAAACAATCAATCCACTAATGGGAGAAGATGGCAAGGAACTGATGGGCAGCAGGGAGAAATCAGAGCTGCTTAATTCATTCTTTACATCTCTCTTCATGCAAAAGGAAAAAAAATAGCCCAAAAGTGGAATGGTAAAAAACAGACTAGGAATAGAAATTAAAATTGGTAAGACATTGGTAAGAGAACACCTGTCTTCCCCAGACAAGTTCAAATCAATAGGACCAGATGGATTACATTCCAGAGTTCTGAAGGAGGTGGCAGAATTGATCTTGGAATCATTAACCCAACCATATCTTTCAAAGATCCTGAAGTACCAGGGGAAAAAAAAAAGGACTGGAAAAGAGCTGATGTGGTTCCCATCTTCAAAAAGGAGAAAAAAGATCCAGGAAACTACAGAACAATCAGCCTGACATCAATACCTGGGAATATTCTGGAAAAGATAATCAAGCAACAGATCTGTGAACATCTAGAAGCAAGCAAAATTATAACCAGAAGCCAATGTGGGTTTGTCAAAAACAGATCATGCCAAAACAAATCTTATTTCATTTTTTGACAAAGTGACTAAATAAGTGGACCAGCAAAATGCTGTGGACCAGTAGTGGGTTCTAAAACCCATTACTACCAGTTCATGTGTGTGCTCGCGTGTGATGCTTCTGCGCATACGCAGAAGCATCCTGGGCAGGTGGACAGAAGGATCTCGACAGACTTGAACACTGGCCCTTTCTAACAAAATGAAATTCAATGTAGAGAAAAGTAAGGTTTTATACTTAAGGCAAAAAAAATCAAATGTACAGGTAGAGAAGAGGTGCAGCCTGGCTCAATAGCAGTGACTGTGAAAGGGATCTTGGAGTCCTAGTGGACAGTTACTGAAATATGAGCCAGCAGTGTGCTGCAGCTGCCAAAAAAAAAAAAAGCAAATGCAATCTTAGGCTGCATTAATAGAGGGATAGAATCAAGATCATAGAAAGTGTTAGTACCACTTTATAATGCCTTGGTAAGATCACACTTAGAATACTGCATCCAGTTTTGGTCACCACAATATAAAAAAAGATGTTGAGACTCTGGAAAGTGTGCAGAAAAGAGCAACAAAGATGATTAGGTGGTTGGAGGCTAAAACATATGGAGAATGGTTGCAGGAATTGGGTATGTCTAGTTTAATGTGAAGAATGACTAGAGGTGACATGATAGCAGTGTTCCAATCTTTTAGGGGCTACCACAAAGAAGAGAGGGTCAACCTATTTTCCAAAGCACCAGCAGGAAGACAAGAAGCAATGCATGGAAACTAATCAAGGGGAGAAGCAACCTAGAACTAAGAAAATTTCCTGACAGTGAGAACAATTAACCAGTGGAATTGGTTGCCTTTAAAAGTTGTGGATGCTCCATCACTGTAGGTTTTAAAGAAGAGATTGGACAGCCATTTGTCTGGAATGGTATAGGGTCACCTGCTTGATCAGGAGGTTGGACTAGAAGATCTCCAAGATCCCTTCCAGCTCTGTTATTCTGTTACTTTAGAAAACTTCTTTGTTTACTAATTTCATTTTCTAATATGGGACTGTATTGAAAGCAATTCTAATTACTCAGTGTAATGCAACAGTTCCTTCAGAATGGCCATAAATATATATTTGAAAAATTTGGAACAATTTCTTTATCCTCTACCCTTCACCTCCACCACCCAAACATTTCATCATATGTGAACAGAATAATTCAATATTTAGTATAACCCCAACCATATTCTTTTCAGCAATAAATTGGCAATGAGTCTTACAGATGAAGTGTTAGAAGTTTAATATCTGATACCCAGAATTTATTTGTGACAGAGTTCGTCAAGGTAGCCAGGAATAGTTCTCAGATAAGTCAATATTATGCTGTTACACTTATATATGTAAAAGGTGTGATTAAACACAATATGCTCTGGTATTTTAGTGCCCATCTGGGATACAAGAGCAGACTCTGTCACTGACGGGGTGTTTCCTGTACTAATGAAGAAATATTGAGTGGGAATCATCCCTATAATATTTGACACAGTGATCTGCTGAAGCTACTTCAGGAGCTGAACTCTCATTATGGGCATCTACCAGCTTTATTACATTTGTGCTTGATCATAGCCCAGTTCTTCAACAAAAGTGAAGGAGAGATGCTTCCATAAGCATCTTTGATCTTATCCTTTATATGATGTTTTCTTTCTAATATTTTCCCAAAGGTGCTGGGTCCGCTTTTTCAGATCAACCAAATATTGATCCATTGGTTGTGATGAGAATTGGCTGACCGGCTTGTCACCTGAGCCTGATGTCATGGCTGAGACAGAGTGACAGGTCCCAGCTGGCTTTCATGACTATGGTAGGACTAGAACTCATCCTCTACTGGTTTCTAGCCTAAAGACTTAACCATTAGACCAAATTTGGTCTCAAAAATAAATGTTACAATACCTCAATACTAATACTATTTATATTAATATTATACTAGTATACTAGTGTATTTATACTAATATAAATATTATATTAGCACTATATTTGTATTACTTATACTATTTTGATGTTAAAGAGAGTGCTATAATTCAGAGTATCCAAGCAGCAACTATAAGATTAATTTCCTCTGGTTTTTACATCAAAAAAAAAAGAAAAAAAGTGAAACGGCGTGGTAGGGAGGAAGGTTTGCCAGAAACTTCATCTACCAAGGATAACTTTTGTATTCATGACATGCTGACAAAACTATGATTAACTGAGGCATGAATATAAATTGAAGATGCTTCTATGCTTCTACTGCAGGACACCAACAAAGTGAATTGGAAAGCAAGATGACAATCATAGATTATATTTGGTATTTTCACCCAGAAGGCTTTCCTTATTTGAAGAGCAGTAGGCTTCAAAATTCAAAAAATGTAATATGGAACTCTGAGCTTATAATAAATCAATAAAATATTTCTTTTACTTTTAAATGTCTTTCACTTTTAAAAGAATTTTGAAATTGCCTCTATGTAAATTACAAGTTTGTATAATTTTACTAATTCATAAGTTCAAGTCCAAGAATGTAGAATGTGTTTACATACAAAATAAAATTTTCAAAAATCAGACTATAAAGGACTTAAAGGGATTTTACATTTTAAAATAGATACTACATTGTTTCCTGGTAAAGCTAAAATTAATGATTCAAACTGTCCTCTTCTTCTAAAAGTTAAGTGAAAGATTTTAAGCAAGATTTTTTTTCACCTTTCCTATTCTTTTCTCCTTTTTGTACTTTTAGCTTGTCTTTGGAGAACCTTTTATATTATTGCCTTATTTCTTATTTCTTTTTCCTACCTGCCACTACTACTACCACTACTATTGACCTTAACTACCTTAACTTTAACTATCTCACTTCTACTACTACCCTAACTACTCCACTACCTGCCTCTCCTACTACTAAAGACCTTAAATGCAAGCTACTTAATGCAAGAAGTCTTGTAAATAAAATGCCTGAATTCCTCCTCCTATTAAATACGACCACTTTTGACATTATATTTGTCTGCGAAACATGGCTGAACGCATCCCTCTCTGACTCCATTATCGTAGAAAGAAACTATCATGTTTACCGGTCTGATCGTGAACTCCGTAGAGGAGGCGGAGTTTCCATCTTTTACAAAAAGTCCTTAAATCTAAAAAACATCCAAGTA
>QLTV01001328.1:181227-194953 GCA_003457575.1 Thermophis baileyi | reverse complement strand
CCAAATATTTTGTCAACCCAAATGCAAAAACATATATATATATATATATATATATATATATGGTTTTAAAAAGTATTGTTTAAAAAAATTGCAGTCTCTGACTATTTGTAATCCACAAAAGAAGGAAGAATGATAATTGCAGTTCAGGGCAATCAAGTTTACCATCAGGCAATAAAAAATTACGATCTGGCAGTAAAACTTTACAATAGTTACAGTATAAACATCTTTTTAAAACGATCACTCAGTTTTGTCAGGATCATTCAATATATATAAGAAATCATATTCAATTCATTCATGATCATTTAGTTAGTAAGGACTGTAATCCTTATAAATCGTTCTCACAGCTGATCCCCTTCTGCTTTCATCTTCTTTTGCCTATTGAACCAACCAGGTCAACCAGATGTACGGTAATTTTGAAAAGAAGCTGATGTTCACATCAGACTTGCTTTTCTGCTCCACAGACACCATGAAGATGTCATGGGAGTGGGATGACTGCATGTTATCACCCGGGGATTGGCTCTAACTGTGGGGTCATTCTCTTTGTCAGCAGTGTAAACCCCGCACATGGAATAGGTTTTCCTGGAACCTGTCTGTCCATATGCTAAAACCATGGCATTTTATCCAGAAAAAAATACACCTTACAAGGGGAACAATGTAGGTATTAAAGATTTCCTCCTGTTCAGTTGATGGATTGAAAACATAATCATAGGTGAGGGGTTTATCTTTGCCTAGAACCACTTGTGGTTCTCCAGGGACAAAAGACAAACACATCTGACAACCCTCAGAAATTTCCTTAGGAATGAGTGAGCGGCATCTCAATGCTACCTTTACTTGGATTGCCCGGTCTTCCTCTTTAGACATTTTATATTCTTATCTTCGCCTTTGGATTTCTTCATGGTTTCCTATCCAAATGCTAACCAAATAGGATTCTATTTAGCTTTTTGAGATCAGCCAAGCACCACCAACTGCAGAAACATAAGTTGTCGCGGATTGCAGACATACGCCCACAAGACCTTTATTGGAACACTCCCCTAGAAATAAAATCAGTATTATGCCTCGGATGAAAATGACAGAAGTGAAAACTCAAGATGACAGTTGCAAGAAGCAACAACAAATAAGTTGTGGCCACTTCAGTTCCCTGCTGGTAAAGTCACAAACTATATTCTTCCTTGCAATTTCTAACCAACAGTGAATCTCTTGGCTGTCAAGCAGGACCATTCAGCCCAACCAAAATTTCTAAGCCCTTCAATTCTGAGTTGCTTCATCCAAGGAGAAAAAGCTTTGGGGGAGGCCTGTTTCCAAAGGAGCATTGCTTATAGCCCCCTAACATTTAAAAGAAAAAGAAGTGGAAATAGTCCCGAAGTACCTATATACTTGTATACCTACAGGGAAGAACAAATATCTGAGAATCCCTTGAAAGAGAAGTCAGATGAGGAGAAAGCAAGGCAGGGGCTCCACTCCGGGCACCGCCCGGCCACTGACTGCCTTCCTCAGGCAGTTTCCTGCTCTGAAGGGCTCCTCTGAGGGCCAAAATGAGGGACTGTCACTCGGCATTTGTGGCTTGCAAGAGAAGTAGGCAAGGGCAGCCCTTTCCTGGGTTCAAAAGTCCTACTTGCCAGGAAGAGATTCCAGCTGGTAACCCAAGCCTACCTTGCAGGGTTGTTGTTTGGGGAGAAAAACACCAAACTAAAAAAAAGGTGGGGAAGGATGGGAGCCCCAATGAAGGCAGCTTGTCCTCGTCCCGACAGATTTCTGAAGCCTCCAGACATGGCTCCAGTAAGGGAGAAGTGACAGTAAAGGTTTAGTGACTGTTCAAAGTTACAATGGCAGTGAAAAAAGTGACTTATGACCATTTTTCACACTTAACGACCGTCGGTCGTTAAGTGTGAAAAATGGTCATAAGTCACTTTTTCACCACATTTTACAAGTTGGCCACTCCCACCCAGTCACATGGCCGTCAAGCCATTCCCACCCAGTCACATGGCCATCAAGCTACTCCCACACGGTCACATGGCCGTCAAGCCACTCCCACAAAATTAAGCCACGCCCACAGAGTGGTAGTAAAAAAAATTGGAACCCACCCCTGGCTATCATCATTAACACTATTTAGGAAATATGGTATGGATCTGATAATATGTTAAATACCAAACTAAAATAATAAAATGTAAAGTATCTTTTTTTCATTTATCTATTAATTTGCTTGTTACCTCTCCTTTTCTTCCCAGATCTCAAGCCTTACAATGGTGCCTTCTGCAACACCACTCCAAGCCTATGAGTCTTGTTTGGCTGAAAGACAGGGCCCATAAAGTTAGCAGAAGTTAGCTCTTGTTGTACCAACTGAAGAAATTTCAGTTTGTATGAACTCTTCTCTTTAGGTTTTACTGTATGTCTTGGATACCCATTGGGAGAAATGTTTTTATATTGACATTGGAAGCACATCTTAATGAAGGCATACAAAACTAATAGGAAAACCAGTGAGGCTGAAACTTGTCTAAGCACAGTTTTGTTGTCCTCAAATTTCTGCCACTGAAAAGAGCTGTGCTATTCATGAGAGTATTCACTTGTCTCCATAGTTTAGACAAGGCATTATATTATTTCTTATATGCAATCCAGGAAATGCTAAATCCATTCAAACAATTCTTTGGAGACAATCTGAGAAATCCACTTGACAAGCCAGTTCATTCTCTCCCAAGAATGTGAACTTTGCAAAGGATTGATTTCTAACCATGGTTGGCAAGATGGAGATGGAATAAAAATCAAAGAAATTATATAGCCCCCTTTGGAGTATTTTGTAGAAATGCATTCAGGGGGATACCAGAAAAACAGGAGATAACACCAAAATGTTACAAAGAAAATAAAGCTGTTCAAATGAGTTACACAATTCATATATTTTTTGGAGGGCCATCTTTATAGAGCTAAGTATTAAAAGTGAATGATTGTTGTGACGATCTTTTTTCCACATGACACATTGTTCATTATTTAACATCTCACATTAGCTAGGCACAGTTGCTCTTCAATTTGCCCAGAGGTTATGCTTGATGGTAAAAATAGAAGCAGTTTCTTTCAATTCACATTCTGATTAGTTTGTATCAAAATCATGTAACCCAAAATATAGCCATCAGAATATGTGAACCTAAATGTGGATACCATCTCATAGCCATAGATATTTGCTATGCAGTTATCTAAACAAATGCTTACAAAGATGCATATATTTAAAAAGTGGGTTCAAAAACCCATTAATGGAAAAATACAAAGACAATATTTTAAAGAGAAAACTGCAGCAAAATGGCATACGCTAGCCAAAATTATGTGCAATATACCTTACGTATTAACTGTAGTGTCACATTCAGTATTTTAAAACAATGTCAAAAAGATACAGGAAAAAATGAATATTGAAAAATGTGAAAAGGAGAAAAGAATGCAATATAGTATATCAACTTTATTCATCCCTTGTAATATTTTCCAAGATTAAGTTCCCATGACTTGTTTCTACAAGTCTTCACGACAAATGATATAGGTATGGGAAATTACTTCACACATTCATAGACAAAGCCAAATGATGACAACGATGTTATCCATTCAGTCGTGTCCCACTCTTTTCAATTCTATGGGCCAGGTCTCTCCACATCTTCTGATCTTCTTTTCAAATATTAATGATGAAATATGTTATCAAGTGCTTATGTGAACCTGCTTTCATGGTCTAACAAGCTAACAGTGAATACACAAGAAATACCGAAATGCACATATCCATAAATACAAATTTGAGAAAAACGTCTTAAAGATGAACTAGAATTGCAATATGCTGCCAAAATGTCAATATTCCTAGGAAGCTTCCTGCCTTCTAAACATAGGATACTCTAACTAGAGTCTAACTAGTCAGAAAATAGTTGATGATTGGCAGCCATCCCCACAAAATGCAATGGTAGCTGCCAACATGGAGAAAAATCCAAGTATGCAATGGTTGTTCTAATTCTTGGTTATATAGCATACCTGAATTGGTTCATACCCCCTGACCATTTTAATCTCTCTGCATCCCAGTTTAGAAGAGCCGTGGTGGCTCAGTGGTTAGAATGCAGTACTGCAGGCTACTTCTGCTGATTGCTGGCTGCCAGCAGTTTGGCAGTTCGAGTCTCACCGGCTCAAGGTTGACTCTGTAAACCGCTTAGAGAGAGCTATAAAGCACTGTGAAGTGGCATATAAGTCTATGTGCTAGTGCTATTGCTATTAGAAGGAAAATAAAATGTACAGCTCTTTGTACATTTGTCCCTCAGAATGTTTTCTGTGCTAGAGGAAACCACTTTTCATAAAGAGTGGTTCAGCTTTTCAAAGGGGGAAGATTTTTGTCAGTAGTCTTAGCAGAATGGTTGAGATTGGGCCTATGCAAGCTGTCTCAGTGTAACATACCATTATTGGCAATAAAAAGAAAATTCACTGAGAGCTGAAAACCACAAGGAAGGTGGTGGAGGATTCAAGTGCCCTGGTAAGCCAGCAGAAATAATTGCTAATTGGAAAACCTGAGCAAATTCTGCATATCATTTTAAAATATGGCTCTTTTTTTTTGTCACATGGAAATTCAACACCCTGGGGAGTTCATTGTTGCTTAAACCACAGAGTTTTGTACTTTTCAGTATATCAGTATTACAATTTGGGGAACTGAGGAATCACTTTGCACACGGGCCTTATAATGAAGCACTCCAACAAAGGCTCTTGCCTGAAACAAATCTGACATTTGTAAAGGCTAAAAAAAAAAAAAAAAGATATTAGCTGGTGAAACCGCATCACTACAAGTCATAGAAATCAAGAAGATGACAACTATTGGAAATGCTATCCACACCAAGTAGATTGAAAATTTAGGACAAGCAGTTCAGCAGGATACATGAAGTGTACCCTCTACAATGTCTGCAGATATACCCAGATAACAATACTGCTTTTCGTGCTGCATAAGGTTACATTAATGTGCACAAAGATTAGAATGCAGCTTATTAAAGGAAAAAAGCTGTGCTGAATGTGTCAGCCAAGATTCAAATGTGAAAACAAAATAATTATACTAAGAAATCACATCACTCAGTTTCACCCAAAGTTGATTGTTCCACAGGATCATGAAGATCAGCATCTTTATCACATTGAGAAATTTTATAATAAAGAACCTCAAGATGGCATAGTGGTTGCAACAATATTAACTGAGAAATTAGGCTGATTCTCAATCTTGAGTAGTCATAATGAGGAAGAACACATTTGGTTGAATATTTTCAGAGTTTTATCTTGTTGAGGCCATCATGTTTCCTTTGATATCAAGGGGGGAAAAAGTTGTCACAATCAGGACGTCTGTAATCCTAGTCACCCCTTCCCATCTGCCTCAGATTTTGATTGTTTGCCAGCTCCCAGGAGTACTCTACGTATTGTCTGCTTCTTTTGTGTCAACCTCACTCAAAAGATACAATAATGCTAGTAGGAGGTGTGTTAATAATGGTAGGGGAAGCTATGTGTTAATAGTAAGTTTTGTCCCATGGCAGCTCTCATAGTCTGAAAGAACATTAGCTGTTGGGTGGATTTTTTTCCCCCCCATAAGATCTGCTTGGGCCTCTATGCATTGCTTCAGTTATTTCCACTATAACACAGCACTGAGGTCAGTAATCCCTCTTCAGAGCCCAAAGGAGAGCAGAGTTAGAAGACTTTAAAAGGGTATTATGCTATTATACGGAATGGCTGTCCTTATATTATGGAACAATGCATGTGGGATTGAGACAACAGACTACATTTTCCTGCATAATGAGATTGGATCCCATTGAATTTATATCCATGGAAATGTGTATAATATCATCACCTTCTCAAATCCTGCATATGATTTTTTTTTATAATCATGATAATCCATGAGCCAAATTTTCTTACAGAACATCAACTACCTTTTTGAATATAACTGCACTGCCTTGATCGTTTTTGAATGACATACAGTAATTAAACTGTCTGGGTCTGGGAGTTTTATTCCATCATATTTTAAAGCATGAAGAAAGAGTGACTGATTTATTTTAATTAAGTATTGTAAATAACTTTGAGAATATAAATAATTTTTGAAATAGTTTCCTATAGAATTGTCAATTAATGAAATTCTTCATTACAATTGCATAAACTAAGGATATTATTCATGCTATCATTTATTCTTAACTTCAGAATTTGTCTTCAGAATTGAAAATCTGTTTCATCATACCCAATGGATAATATTCCCATAACTACCACTTGGGATCTATAAATTGATGGAAATCCTGTTTGTTTTATCATTCTTATTAGTAAGCCAGTATTTCCAACACTTTTTTCTAGAGCTTTTTTGTGGGAAAGGTGTTATGACCAATTATGTTTGCATGCAGGCTTCCTATAATTTACATAACTGTGATATAAATTGTCCTAGAACCTTTGCTTAAATAAAAAAAAAATGGCAAAACAAAAAGTACAAATGTCCAGTTTTATATATTTCAAGTATTACCAAACCATTTGTTTATGTATAAAAGGATATAAACTGCATATGTAATACATGATTAGAAGGAAATAAAAAAAAATGAACTTAGAGCAAGTTGTTAGAACATTCTCTTCCTAGATTTGCTATTGAAGTACATATTATTCAGAAAGCAGATCAACAATCCAATGCTGCCAGTTATTTCAATTTATATTATTGATCTTTTGTTTATTCTCTTCTGGGGCATAAATTATGCATAATATATGAGATATGAATCCATGCCAAATAAAGGAAATATAGTCAAGATGATCATAAAAATGTTTGTCAAGCAACAATCACTGCAGTGCTTTTTCTTGTAACCAAAAGAAACACAGTTGAAGCTTATGAAAATGAGGTGAAAGGCTCTGTCCCTTGTATCTACAATTAAGCACAACGTCACAATGAGTCTCTGAGCAACCTCAACACCATCCCTCTGACATAATAAATTGCATTTGAAGTGATGTTGTTTTAAAATACACAACTACAAATCCTTCAATTACTTTACTATTACGATTCTATCATTTGAGTACTAAGCATTGCTTACAGGTAAACCATCCCAAATTATGAGTCAGATTAATCAGTAACACTGAGAAGAGAACTCTGTCAACACACACCTTTCCTAATTGATATACCTCAGAGAGGTTTCAGCATGTAAGAATATACTGAGGGAAATTTCTATGTTAAAAAAAAAAACCACTGGTAAAAGAGCAGCTATGGTTATAGCTGCACCGAGTAAGATTATGTTATTGACAAAAATATGGTCCTAGCAACCAGTTTGTCAGGGTGTTAATAAATATGTGTGCCTGTAAAGAGTAAGGTCTGCCAGAATTCAGGCTTGTGCATTATGGATTCATTTCTTCCCCTCAGCATTTTCTTCTGATATATTATTGATCTTACACTAACTATTTTTGTTTTGTTAAAGAAAAATTCCTTTGATATTTCTTAATTGCTTCTTCATGATGTGGATGGTTGATTAGCCAGTTTTATTATTTATAACGGGATGAATATGTGCCAAACCTTCTCCAGGAAGCCTTTTTCAATCATCTCCAACATTGTTCAGGTTGAAATACTTTCTTATAGAAAAAGATCTGGGCCAGTATTCAAATTCCAATACCTCCCGAGGTTTAAATTGGCATTAGTATAAGGTAAGATGCTCCTTGATAGTGTTAGAAGGCTGGGATCACAAAATGTCTGCTCTCAGCTAGCACTGGGGAAGCTGCCAAGCAGAAGCTCCTCCAGCTTTGCTCAACATGAAAGAAGCCATGCTTCTCATGCTGAGCATTACCCCTTTTTCTATTAATTCATTGAGATGCAATCAAGTCAGTGTGGACTCTGGCTATGGCTATGGAAGAATGAATTCCTCTGTAAAAGAAAATTGGGACTACCAGGATGAATGGGTTTTTTTGTTTGTTTGTTTGTTTGTTAGGTCTTGTTAGGTTTATCAGGAGATGCTGCTGATATAAAAAGATGACCAGAGGGATGTGGGGCAGAGGAGACAGCAGCTGGGAGACCTGGATAGATTGTAACACTGAGGCAACCGAAGCAAAAGAAGGAGTCTAAAAGAAAGACCCAGCAGGAAGGAAAATGCAGCCCTGTATAAGTAGCAATAGCAATAGCCTTATATACCGCTTCACAGTGCCTTGCAGCCCTCTTTAAGCAGTTTACAGAGTCAGCATATTTCCTCCAACAATCTGGGTCCTCATTTTACCCACCTCAGAAGGATGGAAGGCTGAGTCAACCTTGAGCGTGGTGAGATTTGAACTGCCAAATTGAAAGCAGCCAGCAGGCAGCAGAAGTAGCCTGCAGTACTGCACTCTAACCACTGTGCCACCACAGCTTGACTTAAAACCATTTCTTTAGCAATCATTTGAAATTACAACAGCACTGGGGGGAAAAAGTGACTTATGACTGGTTGTTGCATTTACAACCAATGAAGTATCCACATATACACATGACAAAAATTTGTGTCCTTGGCAACCGGCATGTATTTATGATGGTTGCAGCATCCAGAGGTCATGGGATCACCTTTTGTGGCCTTCCCAGCCAGCTTCTGACAAGTAAAGTCAAAGGCTGAAGCAGGATTCATTTAATGACCTTGTGATTCACTTGACAATTGTGTGATTTTTTTTAAGAACCATGGTGAAAAAGGTCATAATTCAGGTGTTACACCCTTAATAACCATCTTGTTTTGCAATGAAAATTTTGATCCCAATTGTGGTTGTAAGTCAATGATTACTGCAAATGGTAGAAAAGCAAACTCCAGGTAGTTCAGGTGCTGCATTATTGAGTGAGGTTGTGTTAAGGAGAGAAGATGTAAGCAATCCAAACCTTTGTTGAGTTAAGTATGGGTGGCAGAAGGAATATACTAGCAGCTAAGCATTTTGAATTATAAAGTAAAATTAAGAGTCACTAGTGATTAAGGAGCCATGGTGTCGCAGTGGTTAGAATGCAGTATTGCAGGCTAATTCAACTCACCGTCAGGAGTTCAATCCTCACCAGCTCACGGTTGACTCAGCCTTCCATCCTTCTGAGGTTGATAAAATGAGGACCCAGATTGTTGGGGAAAATATGCTGACTCTATAAACTGCTTAGAGAGTGCTGTAAAGCACTATGAAGTGGTATATAAGTCTAAGTGCTATGGCTATTAAGGATCTGGCTCAGAAACTAGAAGACTGTGACTTCTAGTCCCACTTTAGGCCTGGAAAACCAGCTGAGACACTTTGGGCCAATCAGTTTGTCTCAGCTCAACTCACTTCATAGGATTCTTGTTGTGGAAAAATAGAAGGAGGAAAGACTATTAGGCATATTTACCACCTTGAGTTGTGTATGAAAAAGGTGGGATAAAAATCTAAATATATACTGTATATAATTCACTTACAGTAAATGGAGTTAGTGTCCCTTATAATTAGATGTTGTTACATTTACATACTGTATATGTGCTTGCTCAGAAGCATATATGTAAACCAGTGCTTAAGCATAAGGAAAACCAATGCTATGGCATTTTGATACGAGTGCTACCCCTTTTCTGTGGGACTCCCAGAGCATACTCAGAGGGACAGACCTTGCAGAATGTTGCTATTCTCATAATTCTGATGAAAGCATTAAGATCCTGTAGATGTTTGTGGAAGATGAATAATATCTACTTCAGCAAATGGGCTATTTCTGCACAAGACAGGCTGACTTTTTGAAACAGTTGGTACATTCCCAGCATTTGGCTGAATGTTTGCCTGAGTTAATTATTTTGAATGTCAACACCTTGTAAGGAGAGAAGTAACATGTGCTGAAGCTTTTGAACATGTTCGATTTTGAACTTCCATGTATTATTTTTTTAACTTATTAAGAGCTTAATCTCACATTCCCATGCCCAGGTCTTCCCTTTCATGATCAATAATCAATACACCTCACGTTGTGTTCTGGTTTCATTATCTGTGAGCATTTTTCTCCTTGTCAGAGGTTTATTTTTATTTTATTTTTAAGTCTACATGGCATATTTTTAGCTTAAAAACAGAAGTTAATTTGCTACACATTTGCAATCTGCTTTGGAAAAATGGACTCAGCTAAAGTTGAAAGAATTTGGAAGCCTGTGCACATGGAAATATATTTTAAAAATTATATTGTTTTCCTTTTACACAAATATCCACATAAATTGACTCCATTGGAAAGATGTCATTTGAATATATATAGTCAGTTAGAATATATATGGGCCAGTTTATCTTTTTTTTTTTAAGATAAAATTCATTAGAAAAACAAATAAGCAGACTCTTGGTTAAACATGTAAATTACTAGACTTAAATTACACTTGTTTTTTTATAAGTAATTTCCGCCATCACATCTCCATAAAAAGGCAGTCAAAAAGGTGAAAGAGGCACTCTAACTGCAACCTAAAAGTAACAAAATCTATTCTTGTAATTATTTTGTTAATTTTGACTATTATTTCTGGGAAAGCAGAGGATAAACCTGAATTCTCCTTGAATAACTGAGTGTGTCAAACAGAACTCTGGGTAGACTTTTGATTGACCAGCCTTATTGAGATTTATATCATGGGTCAACAAGGTCAAGAATGGGTTCCACAGCTAATGGGATTATTCAATTTAAGGTTGTGTCCTTTTTGAACAATATCTTCTTTGCTTTTTCTTTCAGGACAGCATCATTCTTTCAGAATGCCTTTTTGTTTTGATGGGCTAAAAGCAGTCAAAACATGTTCCAACCTTTGTTCTCTTTGTAACTAATTCAATAATTGCAGTTTTCCTAGTCCAGGGACTAGTAAATTACATCTCTCTTCTGTTTGGGCAACATCTGTCTTCAATGGCTTTTAATTACACCAAGAATCCCTTGCCTGCTCATACTTTGCATAAATATGCAACAGCTGCTTAGAGTTTTTCAAGGATTCTTCTTTTCTGTCATTAACAGAATAACAGAGGAGACTTTGGAGGTCTTCTAGTCCAACCCCCTGCTCAATATCCAGGGGTATCAAACTGGCAGCCCACAGGCCGGATGCACCCCCACCCCAGCTCCGCAAAGGGGAAAAACGTTGCAGGCCGGATGCACCCCCACCCCAGCTCCGCAAAGGGGAAAAACATTGCAATACATCACGTGACGGCAACATGACGCCGAGAGTTTGACACCCATGCGCTATACCATTTCAGACAAATGGTTGTCCAATCTCTTACTTAAAAACCTCCAGTTCTGGAAACAAGTTATACCATTGATTAATTATTCCTGCTTTGTTGTTGTTATTATTGATACCTTGATTTTTTACCCAAACAGGCTGATCAAGGAATCTGACAATACAATAACATTGCACAAATTAAAAAATAAAAATAAAATCAGCACTATGAAAATCAGTTTAGATATACTGTCATAAGAGCCAGAATGATGGAATGGCTGGAGCTGAAGTAACACCAGGCACATCCAGGTTCAAATCTATCTTCAGCCATGGAAACATACTAGGTAATTTTGGGCCAGTCACTTTTTCTAAGCCCAACCTACTTCACTACATCATCTTTATGAGTATAAACTAGTGCAGGGGTCGGCAACCTTAAACACTTAAAGAGCCATTTGGACCCATTTCCCCCAGAAAAGAAAACACTGGGAGCCACAAAACCCTTTTGACATCTAAAATGAAGATAACACTGCATATATAATTTTTTATCTTTATGCTATGTATAAAAAAACTATAGTGTGTTACATTTATGAAATCAATGACCTGCTACAGAGAAAACACATTTTTATTTCTGCATGCAACAAAAACGTTTTGAACTCCGAAAAAAAAAGATGGGTCAAAAAGCTCAATAAATCACGTGCCGGCGGGTGTCGCACATTGGCAGTTGTGACGCATATTTTGAGCGACAGGGAGCCGCAGCAGAGGGATGAAAGAGCCACATGCGGCTCCAGAGCCGCGGGTGGCAGACCCCTGAACTAGTGCATTGCCAAAATGGAAGGTCCGGTTGGAAAATAAAATTAGTATGCTAACTAGTATGCAAGCAAGCTAGAACACATGAAAGAAAAGAAGCTGAAGAACCAAAAGACCAAAGAATACCTGATCAAGAAATATCATCTAGAAACAAGACAAATCAAGGAAGCACTGGAAATAATAAAGCAGCAAATAATAGCCATAACTAAGAAATAATCAGATATGAAGTTCGAATTGCACACCATAGGTAGAATGTCCAAATTCAGTTGAATCAGTAATGTTTCTACCAATCCATCAATGGAAAGATTGCAGTGAATTGACCAATACTTGAAAAGAAGAAGCAGTGAGATTATGGACACAGGTATGGGAAAACTCAAAGAAATACAATAAGAATAAAGAATCCAGCTTGGATAAAGGAGTTAGAAAAGGTGTGTTGGGGGGGGGGGGAAAGAAGCGGAAGTAAAATAACTTATTATAACAGCAGAGAAAAAGGCAAGGAAGATTGAGAACAGATCAAGAACCAGGTGAAGAAGACTGCATGGTTTTTGGTTGAAACATCTGACAAGTCTATATCCACCTCAGTGGTGGGTTTCAAATTTTTTTACTACTGGTTCTGTGGGCGTGGCTTGGTGGGCATGGCAGGTGAAGGATACTGCAAAATCCCCATTTCCTCCTGATCAGCTGGATCAGGCAGAGAATAGATGGGGGCGGGGCCAGTCAGAGGTGGTATTTACCGGTTCTCCAAACTATTCAAAATTTCTGCTACCGGTTCTCCAGAACTGGCCAGAACCTGCTGAAACCCACCTCTGATCCACCTGGTGCCAAGTATCATACCATACAGAGAGGAAACTGAAAATTGGTTAAGATGTAATCCTGCAAAATCTACCTGATAATGAAAGATCCAATAAAAGGATCAGTACCAGACAACACCCGACCAATTACTTGCTTACCATCAACTTTTAAATTGCTACCTGGTGTGGTAGCTTATGCAGTCCAGCAGCGTCTATTCGAAAACAAGCTTTTTTCCATCCAAGCAGAAAGAAAACTGACAAACAGCAGAGAGACAAAAGAACAGCTTCTAATTGAGAAGATGGTTTTGGGAAACTGTAAGAGAAATAAGACCAACATGAATGTAGCTTGAATTAATTACAGCAAAGCATTTTGTTGTGATTAATTCAAGCTACATTCATGTTGGTCTTCTTTCTCTTACAGTTTCCCAAAACCAGCACCTGACTCCCTGCCACATGACTGGACAATCAGGCACCTAGAAATAACAGGGGTCACTAGGAAGCATTAGAAGCTTATGCAAACTATGTACAATAGAAGACATAGTTGCTGGTCAATGGTGACAGAGTGGGAGAAGTTAACATAAAGAGTGGAATCTTTCAAGGAGATTCACTAGCACAACTACTGTTTCCCATTGCATTGATTCCTTTGTCAATAATACTGAACAAGTCAGACCATAGCTATCAAATGTACTCTAAAAAGGGCTATCTATGTATGGATAGCTTCAAAGGATCTTATTTACTAACCTGAGGTGTTAGATAGTGGGTAGAGATGACAGGAGACAGACTTCCAAAGCAGCTCTTTATTTCAGCTCTTGTGTAAGCAACCAGCAAAGAGCAGTCTGACAGCTTGCCCTTTTATAGGGAGCTGTCAGACAGACCAGCCAATAGCGTTCGAGCTTTTTCCCGCTCAAACGCTGGACCTGGTTGGAACCATGCAACACAGATTAAACAGCTAGAACATAACACCCCTCCCCTCCTGGATGGAGCTGTCCAGCATACGTAATCACGCAGGTAGGCGGGGCGTTTTGGAGCCCTACT
>QLTV01001328.1:150850-165486 GCA_003457575.1 Thermophis baileyi | reverse complement strand
TATCTGTGGTTGCTGTGCTTGTGACAGAACCTGTGGCTGCTGCACCTGTAACAATGGCCTTTGTATTCTGGGTGCCCCTTGCATTTGCGCTCCCATATGTATGCTGCCTGCTTGAGTGCCCTGCACTTGTCTCTGCTGCAGTAAATCCTGCTGTGTCTCTCTTAAATCTTGACCTCGGTCAAACAATACATCAGCACCACCAGGGGATGCACTTGGATGTACGTGAGGAGACATTTGAGATATCTCTGCTTGCAGGCTAGTTTGTTTGAGAGAAATTTCTCAGAAACTATGTTGCAGAGAACGTAATTCCTCCTGTATTTTGGCATATTCGCCACCAGATGGCGTTGCAACAATAACCGTCTCCTTTGTCGACCTGACGCAACACCCTCTAAAAGGAGTGGTCTAAGGTCTGATGAAGAAGAAGGCAAAATGGATGCCTCTTTAGGAACACGATATCCCCTTTTCACTGGCTCCAGTGTAGAAACATATTGCTTTGCCTTATGCAGCGTCTCTTCCATAATACTAATTTGCTCATAATAGCTGCTTATAGCTTCATCTCATGCTGTTAATAAAGGGGAAATACTTTTACTTCTTTCACCTAAGAATATCTGCCCGTGATATATCAAGCTCTGTGTCAGGTTGTCCGACTCCCCTGGATTCCTTAGAAGCCTTGTGGGTGATTGTGCTTGGACACACTGACCTTATTAAATCTTCTTCTTGACATCCGCTCTCAAATTCTGGAGGTGTGAAACGTTCAGGAGATAGTTCTTGATGTTTCTTTTTCTTCTTCTTTTTGGGCATTCTTGCAGTGATTAATCAGCGTTCCTCAGTCGCTTAGAAATCTAGCTAACAAACCTGGCCGGCTATATTAGAATGATGAGCAAGGAAACATCAGAGCAGATAAACCAGCCGCTGCTACCATGTTGCGGAGATAAATAATTAGAGGTGACATGATCTTGTTTCCCTGCTCTCAATTCTCAATAATAAGACCAGAGTCCAGGAAAGAATAAAAGTAATATATTTCATAACAAAAATAAGAACACCTAAGTCTGTGTCTACATGGTGGAGAACAAAGAGAACAAAGGAAAGATTAACACATGCGCAGTACAGGTATCACATGAGAACTTCATATCAGTATACAATGTCATTTCAGAATAAGAGTCCTGCTGACAAATTAAAATGAACGTAGTGACATAGGACAGAGGAGTGGAGTAGTCTTCTCGTGAAATACCTCTGGACTCGCTCAATTTTATTAATGTCCGTTATACAGTGTGGATTCCAGGCAGATGAGCTGTATTCGAGAATTGGTCTGGCAAAGGTTTTGTATGCCCTGGTTTGTAGTTCAATGTTACCGGAGAAGAAGCTTAGTAAAATTAGGTTAACAACTCTTAATGCCTTTCTGGCAATGCTGTTACCAGTGAGCTCTGGGGCTTAGATCTTTTGAAATGAGTACTCCTAGGTCCTTGACAGAGTGAGGGTCATCAACAAGGTCATAACTGCCCAGCTTGTATTTGGTGTTCTGATTTTTGTTGCCAATGTGAAAGACAGAGCATTTGTTGGTTGAGATTTGAAGTTGCCAATTGTTCGACCATTCTGACACATAGTTAAGGTCGCTTTGTAGGGCAGCAGTATTGTCGGTGGTGTTAAATTGTTTTACGTCATCAGCGAGGATGATGCAGTTGCTTATAATATGATCGCAAAGGTCATTTATGTAAATTAGAGAGTGGGTCCTAGAACACTGCCATGGGGGACACCACAGTTAACTGGTGCAGGGTTTGATAGGGCACTCTTTATTTTGACTATACAAATACAAATACAAATTGTGTATTTGATCAATTTATTTATAGTGCCTATCTCACTATCCAAAGTGAACCTAACTTTTTGGTGCCTTCAAGTCAGTTTGTACCTCCTGGTGACTGCCTGGACTAGTTTTTTCTTGGCAGGTTTTTGAAAGTCGCTTGCCATTACCTTCTTCCTAGGGCTCAACGAGTGTGACTGGCCCAAGGTCACCCATCATTAAAACAGAGACTAGAATTCACAGACTCCTGGTTTCTAGCCTGGTGCCTCAAACACTACACAAAATTGGGTCTCATAGAAGCCTAGAATACTAAAATGAAGCCTGGGGTGGTTTTCATATCAGTTTTCCCATCAGGAAAAGTTTCATGTCAGACTGATGTTAGGCATAAAAGTAAGAAGAGTAAACAATACAGATAAGAAAACCTGCAGTGGGTCTGGGTCACTTTCCTTTTGATTACATTTAATATCTGAAACTCTTCTGTATGAATAGAAGTCTGTGGAAGGTTAGTTAGACTGTCTGCAGAAAAATGCTCAAAGGTATACCCAACCACCAAAAGACATGTATCTTTTGCAATTTCATATATGGAAATCTTTTATTTAGAAGACAATTGAAAAAGTATGGATTTTCTAACTACAAAGAATTCTGGGTTAACTGCCAATCACAATCTTTTATAGTGTATTCAATGTCTTTAATAATTTGCCTATCACATTAAAAAAACTTAATTTGATCAGCTTTGAAGTTCTCTTTGGGTTGCATTCAAGTTTTCCAGAACCACGTAAGATCTAGGGGCGCAGACTGTGGATTTCTACTCTAAATAGACTATGCCTTTCATTTATCAAAAAGTATTTTTTTCCCCATTCTGTTATAAGGTTTCTGGTAATATACAGCCTATGACAATTCAGTCCAAATCATCTTTGAGTACCCAGATCAGGCTTATTTCAGGCAAATAATTTATTGTCTCCAACTTTCTATGGATAACATTTGCAAAATTGAGGATCTTGCCTCAGAGAATACTTATTGAGTAATGTCTCATGTTGGCAATGGTGTCTATGAATTAGTCAGATGAAAAAGAAACCATAAATCAAAGTTTACTCCCAATTCCACCAATGAAAAACTAAAGATCTGTCCATGGATGGTACTTCCTCTGATCTTCAGTCCATATTTAGCATTTTTCTCTGAACAGAAAGCAAAGTAGAATGATCAATCAATCATTAATTACTATCTCCAAGCCAAGAACTAAAATGAGTTAGATTCCCCCCCATCCCAAGAACTGCAGATGTTGTTTTGATTTGTTCCAATAACTTCTTGTATTACGTAGGTTAAAGATATTCCTTAATTTGTGAAGATTCCCAATAATAATTTCCTTCAGCAGTGTCTGAGCCTTGTGGAACATCAGGGAAGTGCCACTTCAATCATCCTCACTTTAAAATTCCTGCCCACTTTGCAAATTCTTCATTGACTTTAACCTTATTTAAAATATTTATGACTACTTTTCAATCAGAATAATTCTCAGAATGATCATTAAACTTGTAAAACAGCCATAAAGCAGATAGTATATGTGCAACATAAAAACTAGATTGGCATCCAAAGAATATTTTGCCTAATTAAACAAGTCAAGTCTTTTGGTCTTTATCACTGTATTGGGAATTCAATTCTCAGAGTGAAGAGACACCATCAGAAACATATTAAATATCTGATATTTCAGATAAATGTGGGAATAAAAGTTTGGGAAAGGAAAGACTGCTTCAAACAGTGCTGATCTCAGCCCATGAAAGGCTTTAAAAGTCAACTTCATTTTGTTAGCCCTCAGTGGAATTTATTAAGCTAATATTGCAGTTAATGTCATCTATGAATTACAAATGCAATTAATTAAAGAAAACATAGCCTGACAGTTTTCTCATAAAACCTTTTTTCCAGTAGAACCCACCATTTTCCTAAACACTATAAATTTGATGAGACTACAGTTCCAAAAATTTCAACCCAGTAAGGATCTGGACAGAGTGCTGGATATTCAGATGGAACTCTATTCATGTGGCAAAAGTTGCATTGAAGTTGGAACGATTTCTGTGAAGAGAGGTGCATGGCTTTTTCTTTTCCGTAAGCAGGGCATGAAATATAAAATTTGAACCTTTCTTTTATGAAAAAATATGTAAATAAATTAAAACTAATAAACTTTGTTTTAGGCTGGAGGATCCAATAAAAGGTAAGGTTCTAAGACCTTTATAAAAATAAAAAGTTTGGGAATTTTTGCTAAGTGGGTAGCCCTGATCTGGTCTCTTCTGGAACTTCATTATGTCCTTTCTTTGAAAAAAATAATCCCATATGTGCACCAATACTTCTCATTTTATATTATTCCTAAAAAAATATAATAATGTATAGACCTTATTGAGGAAACATAAACCTCTCCCAAGAAATGGTGATGATCAGCAGTTTTTGGGTATGGGTGGGGGAGCAGAACCTTTATTTTCAGACTACTATACAAATCTAAAGATTGTTTTGTTGGATAGCACGTTTAATTTTACAGTTTAAGTCACAGAAACACTCATTAGCACACACATATACATGCACTTTAACATTTATATAACTCTCTGGAGCTCTATTAATTCAGGCTCTTAATCTGTAATTTACCATTTGATTGCTTTCATCTTTACTTCAAAACTGTTACTTTCCCAACCGGTGTGCTTCTATCTGGAATAATGTCTGATTGATGGATATTATTAGTGAAACAGTCATGGAAGCCATCACATTCTGCTTTTCTCTTTAATCAATCTCCTCCTTTCTCAACATGGAAGAAAGGTTTTAAAATTTTGAAATTAAAAAAAAACCCACTGACCAATTGTATGCATGTAATTGTATCTGTTATGCATAATCAGTGGTACATATACTGTACATACACAAAGCATATCTTGAATTTACAGTACAATATAAGCACTTTTTCATATGAGAACATGTTGCTTTTTATGGGCATTGGCAGCAAATACATGTGTGGATTGATCCACACGCCTAATTTGTACTGCCTGATGTAATGTGTGGAAGGGATACTTGTAAATATCCACTGTAATATAATAGATATTGATGCCAGAGAAGAGCCAGGATTGGAACACCATTCCAGATGGGTATAAATTATATGGTATTCTGAACTGGAAAGCAAAAGATAATTCAGAGCATGTGTGGGACTCTTTTTGTCCCAGGAAAACGTGAACTTGACAGATTTGCAATTATGAATCACTTTTCATGTTTAAACCTGAATTTTGCACAGGATAGAGAACATAAATGTCTGGCCACTTTAACCTGGCTGACAGTTAATTCTGAAGAATCGTCTTGCTCATCAATGGAACTTTACAAGAGTCAAACAATAGGTTAATTCAAAAATATAGTATGCAGTATTGAATGAAGCAGTTTGACAGATCTACTGTAATTTGCTTCAGAAGTTAAACAGCTACAACAGAACTGAAAAAAGTGTGGATGAGAACATACTTTTTGCAACAGACTTGTTTGGTAGGATTACAATCAGCAGGACAAATTTGAGAAAACAGAGACAGCAATATGATTGCATATTATATGAAGCAGAAACTTCCTTGCCTTAATTGTTTGTTATGCATATTCACCAAGCAGCTAATAAGGACTGCATTCAGGGTGACCTCTGCTAAAATATACTTAACAGTCTAAGTAGCAATTAATCTTTAGTCTATTCCTTCTTGCTATGATCCCCTGCTATTTCTTTTTCTAAAAATGCATTAGTCTAGTGTGCTTATTTTTGAATTATAAAACCAAAGGTAAGCTTTTTGTTATATATTCACAAGTATATTATGTGCTGTTTTAAAGTAAGTAGTATGTAAAAACTGTCTGCTTAATGGCCAGTTCCTTGGCTCTCAAAGGAGCCCATTTTCCTGTGTCAGTCCATATTCACCCACAGTATAAAGGAAAAATTAGAAAAAAATATGGAGCCCATTGTCTCTTCCTCTTGAATGGAGGAAAAAACCCGGAATAAATGGCAATAATTCAAAAATATTTATCAGACTGTCATAACCTTTAAAATAAATTTAGACTATAAGTGGGAGAAATAAATTAAATTCTGCAGAATATGTTCAGAACTTTCTTTATTCAATTTCTATAGCTGCCCAATTCAACCAAGAGACCAACCAAGAGATTCTGGGTGGTCTACAATTCTAAAATTATAAAACAATTAAAATCATTAAAACAATAAAAACATCCAGGAAACTAATTAGTACAAACTGCAGCCATGTGGATTAATCAACTAATAGTAAAGCCAAGTAACATGTTGTTATAAAAGAACTACTACCAGTATATGTTCTTTTAAACTTTGATTCTAAATATGCTGTAATTTTTTTAAAAATAAAATATAAAAAGAACTGCAATGAAAGTGGACTCAGATAGATATCTGTCACAAAGCCCTGGCTAACAGATTGTTGACTAAAGGGTAAAGAAGAAGACATTGCAGCAAAGAATAATTACAATGCTCCTTCCAGAATATATTCAATGTATTACCAATGAGTTGTAGGACTCATGCATCTTTCCCTTCCTCAAGCCAAAATAAGCAACGTACATTCATAAAAGAAAGCAGGAAGAGAACAAAAATTTTACTTTGCTGATTCCTGACTTTCTTTAAACCTCAATTAATGGAACAGATGGCCCACTAACACTCTAATTAATAATGTTGTGCTTTCAAATCAGTCTTGATTTCTTAGTAACATTTCAGAAGTTGTTTGCCATTTATTTATTTCTAGGATTGAGAAAGAGTAACTGATCCAAAGTTACCCAGCTGTCTTTGTGACTAAGGCAGGACTAGAACTCACAGTTTTCCAATTTCCTAGTGCATCTGACAACTGCACCAACTGGCTTTCAACAGTTCTGTTGTCCAGTTTACTCCCTACCTCTCTGAAGACCCTGGCAACCACTCCCCTTCCACCATTCCTGATCTGATGTTTAATTCATAACCCAAACGTTTTCAAAGTACTACTACTAATAAAGAAAAGCAATATCAATAAAATAGAATTGGTCCAACTGTAAAAATCTAATCCATAACTCAGAAGGGAGTATTGTATTGCTAATCTTCTATTAGTTTAATTTTGATTAGTCTTTAAATAAATAGCATCTGCTATAGTCCCAGAATTTTTTTCAAGATTTCCTCATTCCATGTTCTTCTGTTTTCTTAATAAATATACATACTATATTTAAGATGTTGCTAAAATAAGGAACAGTCTATAATGATATTAAAATAAAAGATAGAAGGAGCCCGAGTTACATACAATTTTAACTTGATCTATGGATCACTGCAAGTCTAACAAGGAAGTTAAGTAAATCTACATCAATTTTATTTCTGTTCTAGGTCACAGAACATGCCAACCATTATTATCTCAGTGCCTGGATAGATCTCCAATATGTTTGTGTCTAATGCCATGTGACAATTTTTATATATGATGCAGTAGTGCACTTTGTTACACTATGCACCAGCTGCTTCAACTTAGTGCCTGTATTTGCAGTTGCATACTGTGGAAATCTATACTGACAAATCTAACTCCCCCCATCAATGTTTTCTTGCTTCCTTTGGAAGCTCCTTGGATGCTTCATTCAAGAAGGATCTGCAGTTAAGAGGCAAGGGGATCTCAGGATCATGCATTTTAGATACAACTGTTGAATTTGATATTTAGTTGTAGATAAAATGTAGCATCAATCCCAGTCCTAAGCATTTTAACTGTATTGAATTGGTTCAACATTTTATTCCTTATCCTTTATTCCTTAACCTTATCTCAGGAATGTGCCTGCTGAGAAATGATCATGCAAAGCAAAATTTAACCACCATGCTGCTTTTTTCTGTGAACTCGAATAAGAAATCTCTGATAACAGCGTCATCTGAAACATGAGGATGATTGTTTTGCTTGTTTTCTTAGAAGTCCTTTTATTTATATTTTTCTCCTGGTGCTTCTGCCACTTAAGCATCTCTATGGTTTTTTGCTTACTCTTTTTGTTTACACTGGCAGCTATATCTCAAGTAGATAAATAAAATAAATGGATATTTCTAGTTCCTTTGTTTGTTTTATATAATGATCTCCATCTCGGTATGAAAAGACATGTAAGAAAAAAACTGATTTCTTTGGGAGAAAATCCCTAAAGAGCAGGTAAAAGCAAATACTTTCAGCCTTTTCCTTTTCAGACTAAAACTACAAATGCAGTTAAAATTGGGAAAAAAAACCCACCTTCTTTTGTTTGTCCTTCAAACTTCAACCATGACCATTAGTTCCAATTTGTTAAATTATAGAGATAGAGAGAGGATGAATCACCTTGGTTGTAGGCAACTAGTCTGCTATATATTATAATGGATTTTAGCTGTATTATTAGTGAAGGTCAAGCCAAAAATTTTTTATTCACTTGGCTTCTAAAATATTGAAGGTCGGGAATTATCTCCTGTCTCAGAAGTTCATGAGGGCCAGAGTGTACTCCAGTCTTATTAATTAATCAAGTCATGTCACAGCCGATCTTGTTAATCCTTCCTTGGAGAAATCTCAAATGATGTTTCAATTCTCCATGCAGAAACACAGAGCACAGCGAATGGTGATAATGCTATGCAATTGCAGAGATGGGCAGCATTGGTGCCACAGAAATTATACCAAATCAAATGATTTTCCCCTCTAGCTATTCAATGATATAATCTTTTTCAGAGGACAGTGGTAGACTTTACTGTTGCTGTTAAAACATCCCAGAGCTATAACTCTAGAGACTTTATGGAAAGGTAATATGTTACTGAATTTAAAATGATGTTGCCGCAATGCTGAGCAAAATATAACATTTGTAGTAATCATCGGAATTACTGATCTGCAATCCTCCAAACTACTGTCTCCATAAAGAACATATTGAACTACTCAAATTAGATAAACTCTGTAGCCAACCTAACAGCTGGGGACAGAGGGTATCTATAAAAAGGGGCAGGAGGAGTTTTATTTGGTCATTTAAAGATCACTGTAAATTAAGAAGGCACAGAGAAAATTTCCCATCACACTTCTCAGCTACAGACTATATTCTGCCGGGGCTACACTCCCTTATCTTTTCATGAGATTGAAGATACTACAGGTAGTCCTCAACTTACGACCACACTTGAGCCCAAAATTCATGTTGCTGAGTGAGAAAGTTGTTAAGCGAGTTTTGCCCCATCCTACGACTTTTCTTGCCACATTTGTTAACGGAAACACTGCAGTTATTAAGTTAGTAACACGGTTGTTAAGTGAATTGGGTTTCCCCATTGACTTTGCTAGTCAAAAGGTTGTAAAAGGTGATCACATGACCCCAGGATACTGCAACCGTCATAAATATGAATCTGTCATCAAGCATCCAAATGTAATTCACATGACCATGGGGATGCAGCAATGGTCATCAGTGTGAAAAGTGGTCATAAGTCACTTTTCTCAGTGCCATTGTAACTTCAAATGGTCACTAAATGAACTGTTGTAAATCGAGAACTACCTGTATATTACTCATCCAGATTGCCTTGGATGAGTAATGGGGAGGGGGCAGGGGTGGGTTCCTCCCAGTTCGGACCGGTTCGCCCGAACTGGTAGCGACCCGCTGGTGATGTCACGATGATGTCACTGATCCGGTTTGGTCGGTGCCGGTCCGTGGGCACCACCATCTTTTTTTAAAAAAAAAATTGGAATTTTTTAAATTTTTTTTTAAATTTTTTTTTCTTCTGAGCATGCGTAGAAGCCGAGTTCTGGCACTGTGCATGCGGTCGCCATCTTGTTTTTGGCTTTTTAAAATTTTTTTCAGATTTTTCATTACTGTGCATGCGTGCGCGCCTGCCCATGAGGCGCGCCCACATGGCGCGGGAGGGAGCGAACCGGCAGCGAGGTAAGTTGGAACTGACCCCTGGGAGGGGGGTAATTGATTCATTGATTGATTACATGCCATCAAGTTGGTGTCAATTCTTAGCAACCACATAGATTTTTTCCCCCATAACATTCTATCCCTGACCTCTTCCATTGGGTCTTCTAATGGTGTACCCATCACCACTGTAACTGAGTCTTGCTGCTGGTTGTTCTTTTCCTTTTCCTTTCATCATTTCCAGCATTAGAGCCTTCTCCATAGACCTAGGTCTTGATATACTTGGTCCAAAGTAGGATAATTTGCACTTGGTCATTTGTGCTTTAAGTGAGAACTCTGGATTGATCTGTTTGATGATCCATTTATATGCTTTCTTGCTCTCATGGTATTCCAAGGGTATTCTTCAATATCAATGTTCAAAAGCAATGATATTCTTTCTGTTTAGTTTCTTTGGGAGAGTTTTAAAAATATTAGCAATCCATAATGTTATCCCCCCAGGATGGGCAAGGAAATGGGAGCATCATAGTTTTTTGGGTTTTTTTCCGCAAATGTCACACTTTATCATTTTGATTTAAGGTAAACAAATAAAATCTCAATCTCTCTGGGCTATTTTTGAAGACATTTGTAAAATTTGTGGGTATATGAACAAGGCATCAGTTTTTCCTCATTAGATACACTTATTCTCAGCATGGGCCAGACTCGGTGAAAAAAGAATAAAAATCCTCTTTTATTTTCAGGAAAGAGAAGTGACAATCTTTTTTCAGACCCACAACTGTTGTCTGAAGGCACAGATATTGACATCCAGAATTTTCAGAACAATGTACCCAGTGCCATCTGGTTGGGTGGATAAATCTTCTGCTATAAATACATTTTAAATCAAATCTTTCTTTTATTTTGGAATAATAATTTTAAGCAGCTCTAGCCCCTGCTGTCTAAAAATCTGAGAATGTTGCTAAGATATCTAAAACTGAATGAAACTCTAATTCATCTCTAGATTTTCTCATTTTACCACAGTGAGAATGGAGAAGAATGATCAAAAACAGGATCATGAGGGAAATTAAGAAGACAATTTCTAGATTCAGAGTAAACAAGTTCTGGAATTCATTGAACTTAAAAACAACACTGAGAGGTTTAAAAAAAATTCTCAAGCACTAAGACTATGGGGTCTCTGGGATGTTGAGATGTTGTAAAGCAAATTTCAGCATAATGTTAGTATACATGCTTTGTTCCAATGTTGCTGACTGCACAATAATCCAAAATAATAGTCTTAATCTTTATTCTTTCTGAGCTTTCCCCACCTTTGTAGATTTCAGTATTGTTTGACAGCTTCGGAGAATCTCATGAGATTACACATGATCAGTATTGTGCACTTTCAGGTCCAGTATTATTGCAAAATGAACTACTGAATTCCAATTTATCTGTCCATGTTATATATTGGGATATCTGTGGAGATTCACAGTCATTCAGGTCATGGTTGTTCCAAAGGTGCTTTTTCAAGACGCAACTGGGCTTTCTTGTTTTTCTTAGAAGATGTTTCGCTTCTCATCCAAGAAGCTTCTTCAGCTCTCCCAATTGCTATCTCTATTAGGATATCATTATTTCATAGGATTTATGAGCTAGTTTTCTTCTTTACCAACATAAAAGTCCATAGGACTGGTCTGAAAGTGATGTAAGAGATTTAAAGTTAAGCGGTTTTATATAATTTAGAATACTTTCTATGTAGTTCATGCAGATTGTTGGAAAGCCTTTTTATGAACCCCATACAGGTAGCAATATGAGGCTCTTATTGAATTAAGAGAATAATATCTCATTAGTCAAGAACTTGTCCCTCATGCCAGTTTACATCAAGGGAGCAAATACTACATTGAATTGGCATTTATTGATTGATCTTGTAATCAGTAATATGATGGATACTGTTCTGCAAAAAGCTATACTAAGATTTTCCCCAAATCATTCTCCTATAATTAGATAGAGAGCCAATTTACTCTAGCACCAGGCTAGAAACCAGAAGTGAGTTCTAGTTCCACCTTAGACATGAAAGAAGGCTGGGTGACTTTGGGCCAGTCAGTCTCACTCAGGCCTTGATGTCAGGCTTGGGTGACAAGCCAGTTGGTTAATTCCTGTCGAAACCAATGGATCCTACTTCTCCCCCCAAAAAGGTCCTCCCCCAAAAAATGGGGGACCCTGCATTGATGGGAAACACTAAGAATAGAATAGAATAACAGAGTTAGAAGGGACCTTTGAGATCTTCTAGTCCAACCCCCTACTCAGGCAGGAAACCCTATACTATTTCAGACAAATGGTTGTCCAATCTTTTCTTTAAAACTTCCAGTGTTGGAGCATTCACAACTTCTGGAGGCAAGTTGTTCACTGATTAATTGTTCTAACTGTCAGGAAATTTCTCCTTAGTTCTAGGTTGCTTCTCTCTGATTAGTTTCCATCCATTGCTTCTTGTTCTGCCTTCAGGTGCTTTGGAGAATAGGTTGACCCCCTATTCTTTGTGGCAGCCCCTTAGATATTGGAACACTGCTATCATGTCTAGTCCTTCTTTTCATTAAACTAGACATACCCAATCCCAGCAACCGTTCTTTATATGTTTTAGCTCTGCACAAGAAGAAAACAAAATTCTCAAAAACAAAAATAGATGTCCTACCCCACAGCATCACAAGAGAGAAAAATATTTTCATATAACTGTTGCAAGGTACTTTATTCATGAGATGATCTAGTGTATGTGTGACCTGTCTTTAATCCAAAACTTCAGCTTTTTTGACTTCCAATGATGAAAATCTTCTCATGTAATTTTCTCTTTAGTTATTTCTGCCAGTTAGGATCAGAAGATAAATATTCAGCATGACATAAAACAAGGAGCTTCCAACAGCTGTATTCCTGGAAATGCCTTTTTTTTACTGAAATATTCTGGTGTCTTAGCTATACATATGCATATGTGTTATACCAGGATGTCCACATCAACCCAAACCAGTGACTTTAACCAGGTGTTCATCTGTCTTTTTAAGATCAGGAAAGGTAGCTGCAAAGGAATCAAAAGATATGTAAGAGTTTTCACAGGAGGGTTGGGAGGGACTTTCTGGAACTTTGAATTTGCAACACATATTTCGGCACAGTAGAATTCCCTATTCTAGGTATGACCCATATTTTTTTAAAAAAGAATGACCCCACTCCAATTAAAATATCTGGTAATAAATGAGAGAGATGTTCTCCTGAAGTGGTTTAATTTATTTTGCAAGTCAAGGTCATTTTGTTTTCATAAGGTATCTCTAATTAAAGGAGAATGTTTAAAACTCCACTCTTAATATAAAATTAAATGAGTATTGGAGCATGTAGGCAGGCAGTTCACAATGCCTAAGGCTTTACTGACTTAACTTTAAAAGTTAGATGGAGGTTTTGCTATACGGTATATGTGCTGTATACAAAATAATTTTCATTGACTCATGAAGAAACACAGTAAATTACTTGCTGGCCTTTATATATAAATAGCTTTGACTTCATTTTATTTGGAACAGACAGAGAGTAATGAACTCCAATGAACTCTGGGCAATGCACATACCTGAAAAAGTCCATAAAAACAGATAAACACCAAATCCACACAGACATTGCAGACTAAAACAATCTTATACAGAACACAAATCAAACATAAAGGGCATAACAGGCATACAAGATGAATTTGTGCAAAGGCCCTCCTGGCCATAGTTGCCACCTGCTCTTTTAGCAATAGCTATGAGTCCAGAAGGACCCTCAAGTTGTACACCAGCCTTGAATGGAGAAATTCAGACCCTCCCAAGACCAACAATGGTAACATTTTCAATCCTGGGGATCCAATCCTGAGCATAACTCCTCAGTGTTGCCAGAATTAAGCTGAAGTTTATTCCATCCCATCCAGATGTAAACTGCCTCCAATCACTGGATCAGTACATCAACAGCTTCACTTGGACAGCTCAGGGTTGAAATGTAGAGCTGGGCACCACCTTCTCCTTTTAGATATTAAACAGGAGAGAAGAGTGTCAGTCCCTGAGGCACCCCACATGTGAAGGGCTATGGACATGTTCTGTCCCTTCTTTCAACGCTAACTGGAACTGAGAAGGATATAAACCAGTGGAGCACAGTTCCTCCCACTCCTATCAAAAGCCACTAAGAGGTCAAGGAAGACTAGGATAGAGGCCCCATCCCCATCTTGGCTCCACCAAAGGTCATCAACAAGTATGACCACTGCTGTTCTCTGGTGTGAAACCAGACTTAAACAGGTCCATACTGTTGTGTACCGACTTAACGAGCAGGTATTTGCATACCCGCCGCTGATTGGGTTAAATCAGTGGCGGGGAGTTTGAAGCGTTGTCACTGGCCAAGCTGGCTGCGGGGAGCTCCATAAAGGCGGCTTCCCTGCCGCCAGCCGCCAGTCTGCTGTAGTTAGTGCTAGCCGTTAATAAAGTGCTGAACGGGTCCTCGCCTTGGCTGTTATTCCCGCGCCTATCTAACACTGGCGACGAAGGCTGTGGGAGAAGACGACTGAACACAGGCACCTCGTGGCATCCATCGGCCATCTTAGCAAGTTCCGACCTGCACCGGCCAAACAACAGGATGGCACAACAGCACGCTCCAGCACCAGCCTTCTTCAGTCCTCAAACAGAAGAATGGTGCACATATATGTCCAGATTTCGCATGTTTTTGGAAGCAAACAATTTTCAAGACTTGCCGGACAATAGGAAGAGAGCTCTTTTCCTCACATACTGCGGACCCAAAACATACGAACTAGCCGAGACCCTGGTCGCGCCTAGCAAGTTCCGACCTGCACCGGCCAAACAACAGGATGGCACAACAGCACTCTCCAGCACCAGCCTTCTTCAATCCACAAACCGAAGAATGGCGCACATATATGTCCAGATTTCGCATGTTTTTGGAAGCGAACAATTTTCAAGACTTGCCGGACAACAGGAAGAGAGCTCTTTTCCGCACAGACTGCGGACCCAAAACCTACAAACTAGCCGAG
>QLTV01001328.1:120725-141788 GCA_003457575.1 Thermophis baileyi | reverse complement strand
ATGTTTTGTGGGACAAATAATAATGCTGATAATACCACATACGATTACCAAATTTTACTAAATGCAGTCTGACATTTGGATGCCTACAAACTCAGAATACACATATGTGAACATATAGAGAATACAAACACAGAAACACATCTTTGCCTGCTAATTTATAATCATGCTAATATGTACAATAGAATAAAAAAGAAACCTGGACAGAAAGCCAAATTCTAGTACTTCAAGTTATTTATTTGCTAAATAACTTGTTAAACTTAACTTTGTTAAATAATTAGCTTTGAAGAGAGCCCTGGTGACATAGTGGTTAAAGTGCAGTATTTCAGGTAAACTCTGCCCACAGGCTGGAGTTCAATCCTGACTGGGCTCAAGATTGACTCAGCCTTCCATCCTTCCAAGATTGGCAAGATGAGGACCCAGATTGTTGGCAGTAATATGGAAATAATACTTACATTGTAAATTACCCAGAGAGTTCTGTAAAACACTATGGGGCAGTATATAAGCCTAAATGCTGTTGCTATTTGAATGGATACCAGGAGCATCCAAACATTTTTCTTTCTCACCATAGTCAAGTCAGTTCATCTGTAATTATTCTCTCTCCCAAACATAATTGCTTTCTGAATGTTCAGTCTGCCTGCCTTTGCAGTTAAATTGAGTTCCAAAAATGAACAGTGTTTAGGTCTGGCAAATCTGTAGTCAACAAAATGTATTGGACTCCAACTCTCAACACTCACAAGTAATGTGGCCAATGAGCTGGAATGATGGAATTGAAGTCATGGATACCTGAAGAGTCAGAAGATGTATACTTCTCCCCTGCTCGATCAGGGGAGAAGTATACATCATCCAAGCTATCCGTATATCCATGTAGCAAATTAGTCAATTTATCATGCTCTAGCTTGGTAGAGCTTGGGAGCACTAGTCAATTTTGACTGATATAAAAAGCCAAGTAGAGTTGGGCTTGATTTGTATCCAATGTGTTTAACATCTTTTGGAAATAATCTATCCATAGAAGCAGATGTGATTGCTGACATTGTAGCTGTTATTTTCTGACCACAATCTCCAAAGACCTCCTGAAGCATTTCACATGGCATAACCTTTTCTGGTTTTTTGTTTTGTTTTTTGTTTTTGTTTTGTCTTTTTCTAATGCTGACCAAAAACAAAAGGCAATCCTTCATCTTCCCCCCTTTTCTACCTGGAATCTTTAGATCCTTCTAGTGTTCAATTCCTGAAATCATCAAGTCTCACATTTCTGTTATGACTTAAGATAGATTAAACAATTTAATTTCCATGAAGGGGCTATTTATTTATATAATTATTTCCAAAATCTTACAGCAAAAGTTCTAATAATCAAAATTTGACTGGTCCCTTCATTCATTTATAACTTTCTTGAGTTATAAATTTAGTTTTATTTAGCTTTTTGCTGTTTATTTTAAATTCTTTTATATTCTTAATGTACTTTTTTTTCTTTTATTCTGCAATGAAGGTAAACTCACCAGGTGGCATTTTGAAGATCTGTAATAGCCTTAAGGTAGCTAAATAGTTAATTTCTGAAAGTGATTAAAGGTAAAGGTAAAGGTTCCCCTCGCACATATGTGCTAGTCATTCCCGACTCTAGGGGGCGGTACTCATCTGCGTTTCAAAGCCAAAGAGCAAACGCTGTCCGAAGACGTCTCCGGGGTCATGTGGCCGGCATGACTAAACGCCAAAGGCGCACGGAGCGCTGTTACCTTCCCACCAAATGTGGTCCCTATTTTTCTACTTGCATTTTTTACATGCTTTCGAACTGCTAGGTTGGCAGAAGCTGGGACAAGTAATGGGAGCTCACCCCGTTACGCGGCACTAGGGATTCGAACTGCTGAACTGCCAACCTTTCGATCAACAAGCTCAGCGTCTTAGCCACTGAACCACCACGTCGTCATGAAAGTGATTTAGAAAGTGTCATTAAAAAAAAGTGTCCTTAAAAAGGTTCTGTTGTGTTTGATAGATACACAAACCCATGAGAAACTGTGGTCTACTCATAAGAAGTAGCCATCTAGAGTACAAGTGGGCAATCTCCTGCCTTCTCTTTTTCCAGAGAGGATCCATGGGGCTGGTCACCTCACAGGTCTTTGGCTGTAGCCATGATTTCATCTCTGCTCATTCAGGCCACTCAGAGTCACATGAACCATGAAATGGGTGACAAATAAATTTGATAAGTAAATAAACAAATAAATAAATTTGGAAATGTGTTAGCTTGCCATTCCTCACTTGGAAGTCCAAATTTGATTAAGCTTTCATTTTATCTTTTTTCCTAAGATTTCCCTTCGTAACTCACATCATGCTTGCTGGAACTGGCTTTACCAATTAATACATGGATGTACCCAGAATTGGGTGATGATAACAAGATTGTATATGGCTTTTGCCTATGAGAGAGAGTGAAACTGTTTTGTTCTTCACACCATGCAGCAACCTATATGAGAGATTTCTTGCTGGCCAGTTCACTATTTTAAGTAGCCTGTTAAAGCAATTAATCATAGATAAAGAGGGCTGTCTTGTGATATTTTGCAACATTAAGTAAAAGTCCTGTTTTGCTTCTTTTTTCAGGTCAATACTGCAAGAAAGTTTATGTCTGAAAGCTTGAGTCTCCATGATGTTGCACAAGAGAAAAGAGAGGGATCAAGGAAGAATATATTTTCTCAGAATCATAGGGATGTTCAAAAGACAGAGTTGCCCTAGGCACATCCAAACCAAGTTATATTTGACTAGGTTCCAGAACTCGCACAACAGTTTCACTATTGGTTGAATTCTCAGAATGAAACATGAAATAAAAGAACATTTCTCTCCCATGATCTTAGAATGCACAGGATCAAACTATACAATTTATCATCTTCAGTTATTGTCGATACTATTTTTTTTATTTATTTTTAATTTCATTGGGTTTTCATCCTTTTTCTGAATTTTAAGCATCATTATTACAGAAGCCCTGTGAGTTATTTGTATCCAACATTTCTAAGAAAGAGAAGAGTCATCTACATACACAGAGAAGTGCCAGAGAAAGTATCAGCATGCTGCTCTTCATTCTGGATGGAGAAGAGGCATCCATTACACAACTTTCATGGGAGCTTTGTACAGCTCCTGTTGCATAGTCTTTGCAATAATCTGTGTGCTTATACAGTACATGGCCCAGTTAATAGCAGAATGCTATTGATTCTTTTATATAGATCAGCTTTAGCCATTATTGCACTCCTTGAGCCTTGATGGAGTGGAGATAATGGGGCTTTATGCATTACAATGCCAGTTATATTTTCATCTATTATGGATGATGGATGACGATACCATTGACAGTATCACCAGCACAGAACCAGTGCTGACTTTTTCTCCACCTACCTTCACCTTTCCAAATTTTCACTATCTCATACTAAAGGACAAGGTGCTTTATCTAAAAATATGGACTTGCTTTTTTCTGAATAATGTATATAATCTGTTTAAAAGCTGGGCACGAAAAGCTTGTCTTTAAAAATCTTCACCAGTTTTACTAGTGGAGAAATAAGATGAATAATTTCATTGCACTTTCCTAGGAAAAGCAGTAAAGAAGAACAATTCCACAAGAGCAAAACTTCCCTTTAGCTCTGGCAGTAGCCCCCATATTGACAAAGCCCAGCAGGAGGACTTCTCTCATAATATTCTTACTTGGCATTCAGTTGATGCATGGGGCTCTAGGGAAGGTGTAGAAATGTTGAAAACATCATTCCACAATAAGAGGCAGGGTATTTAAACTGACTACTCAGTCATCTCATAACTCAATAAATACAAGAGCACTATCACCTTAAGAACACTACTTTCCATCTATCTTCTTTGAAAAAAGATTCTAAAGTAAATTATATTTAGAAGATCCCAAAAGATAGAATGATTTCTCTGCCTGACACCTTCCTATTTATACTATTTTAGAAATTCAAGCCTACAGCCTCAAGGGTGCTACATCACATGTAAACTACTATGTCATATGTGCTCAGTGGCTGGTCTACAATATCAAGCTTTTGAAAAAATTGCATATGCACCGGGCATGAGAAGGTCAAGGCAGAAGAGACCTCAAACCCATTGTGAAAATACTTATCCAAGCAACTTTCAATTGGTATTTTATCATGGTCCCCATTAGATAAACATCTGGGTTCTATTTTTAATCCATCCAAAGATGGACTGCTGAGGATTAAAAAGGGCAATCCTACCAACACAAGACTGCCAATTCAAATCATCCCTGCAGGTTCAGAGATGAGAAAAGTAATGCAGGCGGCTTGCTTTGTGTAATGTGATCGGAAGCACTCAGGCCATTGAGCCAAAATGTGGCTGCCTTCTGAACCTGCTGTGACTGATGAGGAAGCGTGCTGTGAAAGACTTATATCGTTCAGCCCTGTGGCTTTGAAGGGCGTATTTTGGCTCAGCAAGATCTGTGATATCCTCGGATCCTTGTTAGATCATCTGATGCTTATACGGTAGAAAAATACTCTTCTGGAAACAGACTTTTTGCTGGCATTAATATGACTTTCACTTGTACAGTTTAAGGCAAACATGCACAAATCAAGTCCTCATCCCAGTTGCATGTCTCCGAACCCAAAGTCCCAAAATTCTAATTATGGACCAAACTTTTGGGGAGGGCTTATACTGACCCTATTTAATTCTTTTAATGAAACGTTCACTTACATTTATTTCCCCCTCATTATTCATTGCAGTGTGGCTCATATTATGCTATGTATTGTGTTCAGGTATGATTCTCAGTCTAAACAAGTGTTATACCCCCAATTTAAGAAATTTGATCAGTATTGTGTCTACCTACAATTTAACTTAGGTTTTCAATAATGTTTCCAACTCTGTCATGGACATAGTATCATTGAAGGAGAACAGGAATATCCAAGTGGAATCCAGGTATTTTAATGCTAATTTCTTTCAGCACTCCTGATTCAGGGATTATGACTTACTTCCTGTGATTGTGGCTAACACTGGATCCATTTTTGTCAGTTAAATTAATGGCTCATGCTCTCCATGTTTTATACAAGAAAGTAAGAAATATTACATAGTCTATAGTTATTAAACCAGTGTAACAGTGCAGTGTTTTGGAAGTCATTCAAATAAGGTGGTTCAAAAGGCACAGAAGCCCCATTCCTGGGAAAAGGTGTGAGTAGTTTAAAACAGTACAGACACATTCTGTTGTTGGATTGTTCCTGTGTGCTTCAAAGCACCATTTTGGAATGGAATCTGAAGATACAGCCCTACAATTCTAACAAGCATTCATTTTCATTTTTAAGTAGATGACCCCATTGCATAATTTCAGAGATATTTTCTTACCTAAGCAAAGAAACAGAATGACTATGAGCAATCAAAACAGCAGTGTGAGTGGAAGCAATTTCCAATTTTCCCCATTGATTTTCCTAGTAGGAAAAAGGCAGGGAGCATCATTAACTTCCTTCCTTCCTTCCTTCCTTCCTTCCTTCCTTCCTTCCTTCCTTCCTTCCTTCCTTCCTTCCTTCCTTCCTTCCTTCCTTCCTTCCTTCCGATGGTGTTGGTCAAGAAGAATGCATGAGTATCATAGGAATGTGTGGGAGATGCTGTGCTGGTCAGGGTAGTAGCATTGTTTGGAAAGAGTGCCTGGAATGTTTGAGAGTGCACAAGAGGTGCCACATGGGTTGGGAAAAGTGTGCAGGTAGAGCATGGATTGGAGAGGGTTCATGGAGGTGTGCAAGAGGTACCATTTCAGTCAAAGTAGGTTCACATGGGGCTCTGTGCGTCAGGAAGGATGGATGGGGACTGTGATGGTGGGGAAGAACATGATCTCAGGATATCTGACTATGGGAATCACCAGGAGGACATGGAAGATTCTGTAGCAGGTTTGGATGATGGAGGTGAGGCCATGCCAGGGGAAATCTGGGAGAGAGCAGCTGGACAGTTAGCATGAACAACCAGCTGTGTGAGACAAAGAGGCACAGCTGCAGCTGGCCATAAGACAAGAGGAGGAATTGCCACTCCCATCCAATCCAGGGTTGTGAAGAGCTGAGTGGAGGGAGGTACAACAGAGGTTGGCAAGGTTACTTGAAAAGATGAAGCACAACAGTCAATACCTATTTACTTCAGTGTTTGGAGCCTGGGGACAATTGGAGACAACAGTTTGTAATCCATCCATCCATGAATACTCTTGATTCATTGCTTTGAACTCATTGAGACCATGTTACCATTGTGGTACCTTGAACTCACTGATGCCAAGCTACCTTCAACATGCTTTGAGCCTGCTAAAGTTGTGTCATTGTTGTTGTGCTTTGAACCCATTGAAGTCAAGTCACCTCTGTTGTGCTCATTGATGCCAAGCTGTCTTCATCATGCCTGGAACATGCTGGAATCATGTTGCCATTGCTTTGAACCCATTGAAGCCAAGTTTCCTTTGTTGTGCCTTGAACTAATTGAAACCATGTTGCTTTCATCATGTCTGGCACCTGCTGGAGTCATGTTGTTTTCATAGTGCCTTGAACTCGTGGAAACCATGTTTGCTTTAGCCATGCCTTGAACCCTGAGCATTGCGGTGCTATCATCTTGTTGACTCCTGTACCTTAGGCACAGAAAAGACTGGCCTGACTTGTCCCCATTGCCTTTGTTACATCCATGTCATTTGGAGCGGACTTTAAAAAGACTGCTCACATGAAGTTGGGGCCTGGGGAATGATCATGGAGTTGGTTGTGTGAAATAAACATGCTTACTCCACTCGTGATATGTGTGTGCATGGACTGGGACAGGTCAGGGACATGGAAAAGTGCTATGTGGGTCAAAGAAGGCATGCAGGGGGCAACCCAGGTCAGGAAAGTGTGCAAAAGGTGGTGCGTGGGTTAGGGAAGGGTGCAGAGGACGGCGCGGATCAGGGCAGCATGCATGGGTGGTGGTGGCATGAGCTGGGAAATATGTGTGCAGGTCCTTCGTTCTGTGCCTTGCCCTGCCTTGCCAGTAGTCACATAAGTTGATGCTGCTGGGTGGGTAAGAGAGAGAAGGATTGTGATACTGGTCTGGAAATTGTCTTGGAACATTGAAAATAAAGATCAACTGACAGCAGCAGAATCCAGCAATAAAGCAGCAGCCAATAACATTGAAGTAGCTATCAAAATTTGAGTCCTGATGTTCTAATGAAAGCTGTTTTTCTTAAGTGAATAGGCAATGGTAGTTATACAAAAAAGCAGGTGATAGCCACAACAATTCTAAAGATATATATATACACACACACACACACACACACACACACACACACACACACACACACACACACACACATCTTTTTTGTATGTATGTATGTGTGTACATCTGCCTCCTTGTGAGTAAGATATACCTCCAGACCATGAGTGCCTGCAGACTTCATGTCCAGTAAGCATGAAGGCTTGTCTGAAGAAAGAACAGATGTTGAGGTTAGAGAAATAGGTTGAGGAAGATGCCAAAGGACTACAAAGAGAACCCTAGAGAGAAAGCACATCTGGATTACCCTTACAAGGTCTATATAAACAAACTTCCCCATCCGTATGTCTGTCTGGGACTCAGCTCACTGCTCATGCAGAGAAAATAGCTGTTTTCTCCTGCTAGAAAGTCTGACTCAGGGGTTAGGAAGGAGCCAGAGACTAGTCAGCTAAAAAGGTTGAGGCTGGAAGGCCTATTGGGGTGAGAATAAGAACAAACCCACAACTGCTGCTCCTACATTAGATATATTTGCTTCCTTGATTTGGTATTTTATTTTGAGTGTTATTTTGAGGTCTGGGTTTGGACTGCTGTGTCTTGAAGGGTTTGCTACTTTGCTTGTTTTTAATCCCTGCCTCCGAATGCTCAAAGGATTGGGAAGAGTCAACTTCAACAATTTCTCTACATCTTAGAGTGTCTATTGTTTGCTTTCTATTGCTTACTAGTTAGCTCCTCACCTTTCTGTCTATGTGAATCTGTACCACAGTATACCTCCTGCAGCTTGATCGTGCAATTTATTAGCCCTTTCCATTGTCAGTGATTCTATTGTATAAACAGTAAGAAACATACAACGAAAGCCCAAGAGATTTCAGTGTGGAGGAATAAATCCTATACCTGCACTCAGGGATGGGTTCCTCCCAGTAAAGACTGGATCGCCCGAACCGGTAGTGACCTGCTGGTGACGTCACTGATCCGGTTCGGTCCGTGCTGGTCCGTGGGCACCGCCATCTTTTTTTTTTTTTATTTTTTTTTGTTGTGGGGGGTTTTGTTTTGTGTTTTTTTTTTTTTTGGTTCTGCTGCTTGAAAAAGGGCCCTCCCGCCCGCCCCTGGGTTTATACTACCAAGAGCCGAGGTGGCGCAGTGGTTAGAGTGCAGTACTGCAGGCTACTTCAGCTGACTGTTCAGCAGTTCAGCGGTTCAAATCTTACCGGCTCAAGGTTGACTCAGCCTTCCATCCTTCCGAGGTGGGTAAAATGAGGACCCAGATTGTTGGGGGCAATATGCTGACTCTGTGAACCGCTTAGAGAGTGCTGTAAAGCACTGTAAAGCGGTATATAAGTCTAAGTGCTATTGCTATTGCTATACTGACCTTTATTCCTTCGCCCGAAGCACAGCTGATTAGCTCCTCAGCTGTGTTTCGGGCTGATTGCAGCTACTGAGCATGTGCGGAAGCAAAATTGCATGAGGGAACGTGTGCACGTGAGCGGAGCTAGCGCGCACATGCAAAACGTCACTATGCGAACCGGTGGGGAAGGTAAGTGGAACCTACCCCTGCCTGCACTCGATAAAAGACCCGCCTTTTAAGAGCTTTCCGAAATGACAATAGGATCACAGATTATGGAGTGGACAAAGGTAGCCAGGAAATAGGCATGTCTATGTCAAGATATCATTTTAAGAATAGGTAGTTTTGTAGATAACCAGGCACAGAACCAGGAAGGACATTAATGGATTACAGATTTGAATTTCTTTAAACAGGAAAAAAAATGCATATACTCAACATATGATACAACTAGATTTGAAAATGTTAACTTGGGTAACAAGTCCCTTTTTATTTTTTATTTTTTTTGTTCTCATCAGTATTGATGCCTGAAAAATGCCTGGACAAGTCCCTGCCATTTTCTTGGCAAGATTTCAGAAGTGGTTTGCCATTATTTCCTTCCTAGAGCTGAGACAGAAAGAGATGAGGTGGATGTCACCCAGTGAGCTTTCTGTCTAAGTCAAGACTAAAACTCCCACTCTCCTAGTTTTCAGTCTGGTGCCTTAACCACTGCACTAAAATGCTTCTTCAAACAATGTTCCCACATCAGTTAAAATCTACAATTAATCCAAAGAGCGGCATTTAAACATAGTAGGAACCAAACGTTATGTCTGACTGCCGGGAGGGCATAAATTAATGGGAACACCAAGCCTAACATTACACCTGTGAAATAAGTTATTTTCCAATCAGTTCAAGTAGGACTTGCAATATTAAATACAATATATCCAATCTAATGCAGCAAAGATGTTTATGAAGTTGCAGAAACATTATGTAGACTGTTAGTTCAAGAATGATGTACTGGATGTTTTACCGTGCCTAAAAAGAGATCAGATCAAAGATTAACCCACCGTATCAAATTCAGCAACCATTCTATATCCATTAAAATATGAAAAAGCTGTGCTTTAGTAGTGCTCTCAGAACTTTAATCAGCTTCAGCTATTGCTGTAGCTCAGTTTAATATTTGTATGCAAATAATCTTCCAGTTTAGTCCCCAGCATTTCTAGGTAGAGTTGAGGTAGATGCCTGTCTGAAACCATGAAGAACAGTTAATGTGACATAGACAGTTCTGAACTAAATGAACTGACAATCTGATGTGATGTGAGGCAGCTTTCTTTGACCAGTACAATAGTCATCACATCACATCATATTAAATCAGGAGGTAAAAGTGCTATAGGATTCTGATCTATGCAATCCCTATAGATGCTAGCAAGGAAAGATGAATCCCAGAATTCTTACTATTGCCCAGAAAACAGATCTTTGAATTCAATCTTTGAATTCTCAGTGACTGGAAAATGAGACAGTTGCAGCTCTGGGGAAGAGTGTTGATTATTCTGTCAAGAAATATATCTGACTTTTTTTTGTGTGTGTGTGTGTGTGGATGTACTTTTATATATTTATTCCTTCAGACTGGAAGCAGGGCAAAATGGTCTTAGTCATTCTTTTGGCTTGATATTCCAAGAAGGTCTACTCAGGCTTTAGATTGTCTTTACATTTGTCATTCATTCATTCATTCATTCATTCATTCATTCATTCATTCATTCATCAGATTTCTAGCCAATTAAAAGACTCATGGAAATTTATAATATAATAATCAAATAGCAATAGCAATAACACTTAGGATTATATACTGCCCTATAGCTCTTTGCAGCACTCTCTGGGCAGTTTATACAATGTATGCATTATTTGCATGTTGCCCTCAACAATCTGGGTCCTCATTTTACAAACTTCAGTAGGATGGAAGGCTGAGTCAATCTTGAGCCAGTGAGAATCGAACTACCAAACTGCTGGTAGCCAGCAATCAGCAGAATTAGCCTGCAATACTGCATTCTAACCACTGCGTCACCACGGCGCAGGTACAAATAAATATGTCTCTATTTTCTTAAAGAAGTTATGAGGATGTGATTCAAACAGGTGAAGTTGATTTGCTGCTTTCTAGATCATAATGTACCCTAAGTGAATCACCATGCTAAGTAGTTGTTTTTTTTTTTTTAAAAAAAAGACAGGTTGAAGTTTTTATAGAATTTTTTAAACAAAGTTGTAAACTTAGACAGCATCCCTCCCCCAAATCCTACAAAATCCCATTTCCCATTTAACTAAACAACTGAGAGGCATTTGTGTGTGTGTGTGTGTGTGTGTGTGTGAGAGAGAGAGAGAGAGAGAGAGAGAGAGAGAGAGAGAGAGAGAGAGAGAGAGAGAGAGAGATTTGATTTGATTTTCTCTCCTTCTTTATATATGATTTGTAGGGTTAGAAAAACAGCAGACAATTTGAAAGGAGAATCATAGATCCCTTTAAGATGATTTTTACATACTCCATTTAAGCTGATTTACTTGTTCAAGATTACAGCACATTTGATCTGATTTGAGAAGGTTAATAGGGGAGTGAATGGTCTTCATTTCACCCTAGAATGGACACACTGATCTTTTGATGTTTTTATTCTTTATGATTCTGTAATAAGATGTCTAGATAGAAGAACAGTAACTTGGGCTCAAACTCAGGAGAGATTTTTTTGTACATTCCCCAGAGAAGAGGTTCTCTAAATATGATTGCAGTTTCAGTATTTCAATTATTAATCTTTATGTTAAAAAGCTAGTTTCAACATTATTCATGACTAATTATTGCTTGTATCAGCAATTATTATTTTAACCTGAAAATATGGCCCCATCAGAAGGAGAGCTGACTCCTAATTTAGATCTTTTGAGTAATTTTAGTACCTTTTGGTTTACATGAATAATAGGATTATCATTTTTACAGGATTATATTTTTCCACACTTCTTTTATAAGGCTATATGTTAAAAGAGAGGAAAAAGTATCTGTCAAAAGTGGTAAAGAACGTTTTCAGAGATTTATTGTGTTATACATGTTAATGGAAAATATCAATTGTATAAAAAGACATTAACATTGATTTGTTATATCTAGTAGCATATGAAATTGGAAGGAGGATTAAAAATATCAAGCAACTAACAAATAATTTAAGTTTCTGCCATTTTATCATTGTTGCTTTATTCCCTAGAAATTCTGTATAATTTAATAAATCTAGAATCACGCAACCCAGGCTATCAGCATTAATATTTTTCAGTGTAAGCTTACTTATCATTTTAAATAAGAAATACAGGAATGAACAAAACAATGACCTAAAAAAACACCATAGTTTTTATGACTGACAAATTTGTGAAAATACAATGTTGCTGTTACAGAATTATATTTTTACAAATATTCCATATTCCATCAGATTATGACTCTGTTTATGCTAAAATAAATTCAAATTTCACACGAATAGTCTGTGATAGTTTAAATTCTGCATCTCATAACTAAGTTGCTAAACCCTACAGAAGAACCTGAAAATATTATTTTATTATTATTATCATTCTATAAATTAAAATAATATCAATAATAGATACTGATTGTTGACTGTTGCCTTCTCTCTGGCATAAGAAAGCTGGTAGATAAGGTAATGATGAGGAAAGTGTGTGTTTTTGTATCTTGGTGTGTGAGTAGGTCTATTCTTAGAAAGTGAAGAAAATAGAAAAGGGAATGAAACAGAAGGAAGGAAGGAAGGAAGGAAGGAAGGAAGGAAGGAAGGAAGGAAGGAAGGAAGGAAGGAAGGAAGGAAGGAAGGAAGGAAGGAAGGAAGTTACTGGAAAATCTCTAGCTTTCCTTAGCAAAAGAAAAATACTTTTTTAATTGTAAAGTGCCTTTCTAAATTCTTTGTGTCTTCTTTTATCCTTCTTGTACAATTGCCTCAGAGTGTAATGATGCCAATACTCATCAAGCGTGATTCCCCCCCCCCCAATGAGGGATTGTGGTTGTCTGATAGATGTGCTTTTTAAAATGCCCTGAAGACATCTGGTAAGAAAAATCCGGAGGTGTTGACATTTGAAAAGAGAAAACCAAGAAGTCAGAGAGGGTAGTGTGTAAGAAGATGGAACCCAGGAAATTTTCATTTCAATCCAGCCTACATTCTAAGCTTACATTGCGAACCAGTACTTATCTTACTACTAATGGACAGATTTTGTCCTTCTGAACAAAAACTAGAGCTGAAATGTCCCATTAATTAATTGATTCATTTAAATGCAACCCCTCCCCCATTTGAAACAACAAATTATACCCAGAGTTCAGACTGGGGGGGAAATGTCTTTAAAAATAAACACCTACAATACCTGCAGATGATATGTATTCTTTCAAAAATTAATCCCCCATTCGCTTCAGCAATTGAAATACTGTGTTCATGTTCATGCCTGTTACAACACATTTAATAACAGAGACTCTTTTTCTTTCGATATTGTTTTACCTACATGCAAATATATGGAAATGTAATTGATAGATTAATGACTTAATAAGCCTAACCTCATCTGATTAATCAAGTTGCACTGATTTAATCAAGTTCTTGCAGCCTTGGCAAAAACTCATTTATGATACAAGTTCCTTGGGAAAAGGACAGAATACAAATGGGGTAAACCTACTTGTATAGATGACTTACTTCACATGCACACACACACACACACACACACACAGAGAGAGAGAGGGAGAGAGAGAGAGAGAGAGAGACAGACAGACAGACAGACAGACAGACAGACAGACAGACAGACAGACATGCCATGTTCACTTGTAGTACTCTGGTACTAATCAACAATATGTCTTTGTCTCTGTCTCTCTGTCTCTCTGTCTCTCCCACTCAAATCACTGTGGCCTAAGGGGGTCCTCTTAGCTTAGAAAAAATGGTTTGCAGGCCCGAGTGCCCTGAAGCAATGCCAGCAGGCATTTCATAATGAGGATAAAAATGAAAGAAAAAAAAGAAAGTCTCCTTATGACTCTGGTAAGAAGATGGAAGAGTATTCTGCACCTTGCCTCTCCTACTTCCTTCAACTCAAATATAGTAGAAACCTCTGTGACTACAACAAGAATGAGGCTGTCAAGAAACATATATTTCCTGGGAGGGAAAAGCAAGTTTTCCATCTGAGTTTCTGACAAGCAAGTTTTTCATTTCCTGAATGAAGCAATGCATGATTGAAATGAGCAAACAACTTGCAACTCATGTTGTTATTAATACAAATATTATCAGATGTCTGGTGACTTTGCCCCCTCCCTTTTTTCATACAAAACCAAATCAAGACCCAAAGGCACTTTTACAAAAGGCAACTGGGTTTTGTTTTTACTGAAAAATAAAGTCCATTTGGCTGTTCTTTGTTGAAAAACAAATTCCAGTTGTTTTTTTGAAAAAGCACCTTTGGGACAACCGTGACCTAGATGATTGAGAATCTCAGTAGACAACAAAATCAAGAGTTTTGTTTGATGGGTTAAATATAGGTTGAACAATGTTATTTACCCTTTAAGTGTCAAGTGTCGACATGAGAGTCCACACAAGATTAATATAGAATATCATCTTAAGACATTTCTGCATTCCAGATTAGATATAGTAAGTGCACAACAGCACCCTCCTAGAAAAACCAAGGAAAAATTTTCCCCTTAATGTTCCTTATACTATACTATACTACACCACTATACTTAGTAGTAACTAAGCCTCATGAAAATATTTGTGCACATAAGCATTTATAGCAAATGGAAATTTCTCAAAATGATATAATTTTGATTCCCCAATAACATATTTGGCTAAGTCACAACACAAATTCTGTCCTTCGAGTCTTCCTCCCATGGATGTTATTTATTTATATTTCTAGGCTAATGCCTTGGGCATAAGACAACAAATCAATAACAATATAATGAATACAAGCAACAACCAGCAAAATTCCAATTAAAAAGAAAAAAAATGTCATGATGGATCATGTAAAAACATGAGGATAGTAGAGATTCTTTCTAAAATTTCTTCCATTGCAAATTTGCATCCATTTATGATTTAGTTAAAACTTCAGATGAAACATTCAATGGAGCCTGTGTGTCTTCTAGTGTATGAATTTGTGGCTCATATCTATCCAAATCTGAATTTTATAGATTTTGGGATTATTTTGGAAGTGGAGGGGTAATTTTATTAAATATTTTTTAAGATCAAAAACTAATACAAACTAACATAAGATAAAAAAGAAGAAAAAGAAGAAAGGAATCAAAGAAAAATCTGAAAAGGTAAGAAAAGAAAAGTAGAAAAAAATAGAAAAGGAAGAAAAAAAGATAAGATAAAAATAAGTTGTTTCTTGTTTTCTTCATAAAAGTTAAAATTCAGTTATAAAGTTACATCCTACTCTATGGTAACAACATAACTCACCAAGTTAAATTTGATTCTACCAGTCAGAGAATCTCTCTTAAGTTGTAAATTAATTATATCCAAAAGTGATTAAGAAATCAGGCTGCTGTGAACTTTGTGTCTTTATAAGTTGGTCTTTATAAGCTCACCATGGCTGTGAGCTTCACTGAAATCTCTCAACTCCCAGCTGCTCAACTCAACTAAATATGAGCCAGCAGTGTGCAGCGGCACCCAAAAAAGCCAATACAATCCTAAATTGCATTATACAATCAAGATCAAGTGAGGTACTAATACCACTCTATAAAGCCTTAGTAAGACCACACCTAGAGTACTGCATCCAGTTTTGGTCACCACACTATAAAAAAGATGTTGAGATTCTAGAAAATGCAGAGAAGAGCAATCAGGATGATTAGGGGACTGGAGACTAAAACATATGAAGAACAGTTACAGGAACTGGGCATGGCTAGTCTAGTGAAGAGAAGGACCAGGGGAGACATGGTAGCAGTGTTCCAATATTGGGGGGCCGCCCCAAGGGGGGGGGGGGGGGGTCAAGCTATTTTCCAAAGTACCTGAAGGCCAGACAAGGAATAATGGATGGAAACTGATCAAGGAGAGATTCAACCTGGAAATAAGGAGGAACTTTCTGACAGTGAGAACAACAATGGAACAGCTTGCCTTCGGAAGTTGTGGGAGCTTCATCACTTGAGACTTTCAAGAAAAGATTGGACTGCCATTTGTCACAAATGGTGTAGGGTCTCCTGCTTAGGCAGGGGGTTGGACTAGATGACCTAGAAGGTCCCTTCCAACTTTGTTAATCTGTAACTCACACAATGACTGCAAAAACCTCAGTACCTGCGGTCTACTCAGGAGGAGCAGTTGCCCGGATTACATGTGGGTAATCTCACAATCTCTCCTTTCTCTGGAAAGATGTGGTCAGCCAGAATTTGCTATCTGGTTGCCAATCTCCACTGTGATGTCATCTCTGTTCCTTCAGGGATGCCTAGTTCATCATGAATTCTCATCAGAAGCCACAGTAGTATTTGACAGATGTTTGAGCCTGACATCAGCAGTTATGTTAAATCTAATTTCAGATCTTCACCTTTATGCTAAAGGAAATAAAGACTAGAATGTATCCTGCTAAATGGATAAATGGCTTGAAAATATATGGAGGCAAGTAACTCTGGAGCAATCATCTTTGACAGTAACTTCAGTTAGGAATGGGGAACCTGTGGTCTTACACATATTGCTGAATTACAATTACCAGCGTGGTCAAAAATATGGGAAAGTGAAAGCTAGAACTGAGCGACATGGGAAAGAACATATTGTAGCTATACCAGCTTGAGTATCATCATTAGTCAGAATGAAACAAATAGGAAAGAATACAGTTGAAATAAAGTGTAGATGTTTCACTTTTTTTTCAAAGTGTTACGAATTAAAGACCGCATGAACAATTTACAACTTACAACTTTCCTCCAGAAGTTGTGAATTCTCCAACACTGGAAGTTTTTAAGAAGAGATTGGACAACCATTTGTCTGAAATGGTATAGGGGTTTCCTGCCTGAGCAGGGGGTTGGACGAGAAGACCTCCAAGGTCCCTTCCAACTCTGTTATTCTATTCTAATTCATAACTAAAAACCAACCTGAAAACAAACACCTGGGAAAACAAATAGGAAATATGCAATAATCCTTACTTCTTTTTTTAAATAGCGTAATGAAAACCATTCATTTCCGCAAGTTTTCCTTTAAAATCCTACAAAACTGGGAGCTGCTGCTGCTGCTTCTGCTGCTTTTTCTTTTCTTTTTTCCTTTTTTTTTTTTTTTGCTGTTAATGATTTCACATTAAATAGGCAGCAGATTTTATGCAAGGAAATTTGTTTTCATCTTTTCAACTTGCATTTGTTAATATTTCAGCTATTTTTTTTCTCCCGGTGCCCTTGATTAGAAGCAAAATTCCAATAACTTGGAGCATTCTGCTGTATGATTAATGCTACACGATGGCATCGTATAAAAGAAGCTAGAAGAAATAATGAGACTGACTTATTAAAGTGCCCAGTGGATGAAGCTAGTTCAGCATATGAGGGGAGGGTTTTAATTGGAGATTTAATGAAATGACCCCGAATGCTATCCTTAGGCAAGGGTCAGCCATGCTCTGAAGCTGTCAAAATTGGGAAGTTGTTCAAACTTAGTCCCTTTTTTATTTTAAGTGAACAATTCAAAGCCTCTAAAATCTGTTCTTCAGCAGTGAATTACCCATCCAACCCCATGGTTGAAATTGGCATTTATCTAGTTCCAGTTGTGGATATAAGTCATACACATACCTAATGCTTGTCAAAAAGAGTCACAGGTACCTTTGTACCAAAATTCAAACAGGATGAAGAGGTTACATCAATATCCCAAATAGAGAGAGAAGAATGCTGCAGCTATGCAGACACAAGGCTGTTTCTACAACTTTTTTTGGCCTTGTACGATTGGACCACTTTCTTAGTTACAAATTAACCGATGTAATGGGATATTGGAATGACCCTGGAAGACAGGAGAAGAGCCAGAGAATTCTTTGGATTCCCCAAATATCTGGATTTTGCAATATAATTCTGTACTCAACATGTGGGTACAGAATTGTGTGTTAAAGTTATACATGCAAAGTAAATTTTCTTTTAAAAGATAGGAGAATTATGCAGATAAAATTAATCTGATGGAATAGACTTTGGACTAGTGAACACAAACTAAAAATAGCTGGATATCGATTGCTTTGTAGATTCCAGATGCTCATGAACAGCAAGAATTCATAAGTAATCATATGGTTAGTATGAGTTCATGAGCTGAAAAAAGTGCCATATAAATATGTTTCCTTGAACTTCCTTTGACACAAATTGGCAGTGGAGTTTTGCCTTTCTAGAATGCCTTTGTAAGAGCAATACAGTATGATACCTTACAAAAGTAGGGCAGTTCAATGCAATAATTAAACAGCAATAAAATAAAGAACAATACATAGATTATTGTATACATATTGTCCTTGAAATCAAACTGTATATCAAGTTTTGCATTTAATAAACCTCTGAATGGAAAGTCTTCAGTTCAGAACAACAAAGCATTGTTTTAGTAAAAAATGATGAAAGTGCTTTCACCTCTTGTAGTCTTTGCAAAGCTTTGTGACATCTTTTGCATAGCTTCTGTCCTCTGCAGCAGGGTGGGTAGGTGGGGGTTTTTTTGGGGGGGGGAGTCAATAAACAAAAATTGCTTTCCCTTGTGTTCATTAGAGAAGGTTTCAGCTAAATTAGACTCTTACAAATATAGGAAGATGCTACTGACTCACACTAGAAGAGATAACCAGATCTTGATTAAAAAGTATTGGATTTCTAGATAAAGATGACATTTATCTAAATCAGATTAACATTACAACATATTGTGTCTGTAGGTACAACTTGTGCCATATCAATCTCAGCACTATTTAAATGTATTATTCAGAAGAAAGGGAAACCTGAAAGTAGACACAAAAGGTTACTCATCCAAATTTCCAAGCTCATATGCCTATTTTGAACAAGACAGAATTCTAGACGATTGTAGAAGGAAGTCAGTATTTCTATTCACAACCACAACAGAATTCAGCATTTGAGAATGTTCTTTTCCTTAAGTGGGAAAGTCCGTTCTTTTTCTTTGCTGGATTAAAAAAAAACGACAACCACCACCTCAGACTAGGAAGCTTTTCAGTTTTATAAGCCAGAGTGCCAAATCACTATGTCAGCACAGAGTCTTATCCTTCTTACACAGAAGATAAACCAAATGCAGCAGAGATTTGTAGTGGCAATAACCTCTATGTGGAAAAGGGCAATGACATGGAATTTAGTTGCATCATGCTGTCATCACTGGCCTTCCGTAAAGCCGTTAAGACCTGGCTTTTCCGGCAGGCCTGGGGCCAATAGTTGCCCTGATTGGCCCATGCATGGTTGTGTGAATGTTTTATTTTAAATATAGATGTTTTTTTTTAAATTGCTTTTATATGTTTTATTTTTTATGATGTAAGCCACCCAGAGTCCTTCGGGAGTTGGGCGGCATATAAATTTTATAAAATAAATAAATAAATAAATAAATCAGCAAGGTGCTTGAAAGCCAATCAGGGCATGGTCTTTGGGCCACAGCAGATTTCTGGTGGTGGAAAACAGCAGTAATCAGAACAGGCAGGTAAGAATAACAACAAGGGATGGAAACAATGGATATTCTCTAGGTTTATTCCAAAGGCTGCAGATTTACTTGGAATACAAATATCTAAAATGAAAGGGTTATACTTAGAGTAGATATTAAAGAATTACAAAGTTAATAATTTAAGTTTCATAATAATAATAACAACTTTCAATCATAATAATTTTCAATTTCTTCTCTCAAGGGCAGATGATGTGATATAAATCAAGAATCTCTGTATTCCAGGACACTAAAAAAAAAAAAGGGAGTGCTCAATTTCCCGAATGCTATTAAACTGCTTTTAAAATTGGCATTAGGATTTGGGGCAAGTTTCTTGCAGTGGTAGAATACAGTACAGTACAGTGGTAGAATACAGTAATTAAAAGGACCAAATAATGGTGTGAAAGACCACTGCTTGTGATCTGCAGCTGCCCTACCATTAGGCATAATGAATGAACAAAGAAATGAATGAATGAATGAATCAATTAATCAAAATAGAGCTGGAAGGGACCTTGGAAGTCTTCTAGTATGACTCCCTGCTCAAGCAAGAGACCCTATAACATTTCAGATAGGTGGTGGTCCAGTCTTTTAAAAACCTCCAGTGATGAAGCACCCACAACTTCTGAAAGCAAGCTGTTTCACTGGTTAATTGACCTCACTGTTAGGAAGTTTCTCCTTAATTTCAGGTTGCTTCTCTTCTTGATTAGTTTCCATCCATTGTTTCTTGTCTTGCCTTTTGGTGCTTTGGAAAATAAGTTGACCCCCTTTTCTTTGTGGCAGCCCCTCAAATACTGGAATACTGCTATAATGTCATCCCTAGTCCTCAACATCTTTTTTGTAATGTGGTGACCAAAACTGTGTGCAGTATTCCAGGTGTGATCTTACTAAGGATTTATAAAGTGGTACTAATACTTCACATGATTTTGATTCTATGCCTCTGTTTATACAAGCAAGGATTGTATTAGTTATTTTGGCCTGCTGCCACACACTGCTGGCTCATTTTTAAGTGATCATCCACTAGGACAGGGGTCTGCAACCTGCGGCTCTGGAGCTGCATGCGGCTCTTTAGGCCCTCTGCTGTGGCTCCCTGTCACCCTGTCGTGGCAGAGGGATGAAATAGCCATTCATCCTGTCATGGCAGTGGCATGGCCGGAGCCTTAGTGCGGGAGCGAGGCGCCCCTCTACTTGCCTTTGCACAGCAACAGCATTCCACCTTCATTGTGGTACATTTGCTGTTGCCGCCAGCAAAGAGGGCTGGGAGAGAACAGCAGGGGTGGATCTTGTGGGGTGGGGGCCATCCCCCAAGCCTGGACTTCCTCCTCCCTTGTCGGCGGGGCCAAGAGAAAGAAGGGGGCAGCGTGGGGAAGTGCTCTCCCCCGCCGAGCACTGAGCACAACAGCCCAGAGAGAGGGAGAGATGAGAGAGATGGAGAGAGAGAGAGAGAGACAGAGAGAGGGAGATATGGGAGATGTGCCAAGAAGTCAATAAGAATTGAGATACGAAAATGGACAAAAGATGAGGGATAGGTGCAGCAATAGGAGTTGTTCTATTAAGAATTAGTAGAGAGGTAGAAACTAGAAATGGGGAAATATTACTTTTTTAACTAGTCATGTGATCAAAATTTGGACACTTGGAAACTTGCAAGTATTTATAACTATTGCAGCATCCTGGGGGTCATGTGATCATAATCTGCAATATTCCCAGCCAGCTTCCTACTAGCAAAGTCAGTGGCGGAATCTGGATGGTAAAATGACAGTCACTTAATAATCACTATGATTCACTTAATGACCGTGGCTAAAATGCCATAAAATCAGGTGTGACCCTGGGCTTGGTATGAATGATATTGTCGGCCTGCCGGATAGAGGGGGGGGCAGTGAGGTGGGGGACGGGATCTCGGGGAGGGTGGCGGGTCAGAGCATCCCAGGGGGGGTTGGGAGGGGGAGGTAGGGCGGGAACCGAAGGGCAGACCATGTGTGGAGG